>JANVCC010000060.1:3934649-4068107 GCA_025345505.1 Todiramphus chloris collaris | reverse complement strand
TGGCTCTGAGCTGTAAAAACTAACAGAGCTGATGTCTGGGCAGAAAGCTATTCAAGTATTGCAGATTTTGCTGGGGGGGGATAAAAAAGAAAAAGAAAAAAAACAAAAAAGAAATCCAAATCCGGCCCGTCTTCAAAGCCGCCTCCTTAACCCATTCAGAAAAAAAATAGGGGAAGAAAAAAACAAAACAAATACACCCACAAGAAAGAATAAAGTTCCCACTTGGCACAGTAGCAATACTGTGTGCTGCTTTGGTTGTCGGGGTGCTGGGTGGCCGTGGAGCTCGTGACCCCGCTGAGCGGTGTCGCGGACCCTGCCGCCGGGGCACCCAGCGTGGCTTGTGCTCCCGGGGATGGAGCCCCTGGGGTGGCCTCGGGGTTCCTTGCCGCGGGGGCACCTTGAGTGTGGACGTCGGGCAGGGCCGGGGACTCCAGCAGGAGCTGCCCTGGCTGCAGTGGGGCCAGGCTGTGCCCCCGCTGACCCCGGGCAGTGTCACCCAAGCCACCGCCAGCACCCCGAGCCTCGGGCTGGAGGGTGCAGAGCGTGTCCCAGCCTTTGGTGCTGACCCCATGGCCATGTTTCTCTTTCTTTCCCGCGGGGTGTTCCGTGTGTTTGGGGCGAGCGGTCGGGCTGGCGGGGCTGGCTGGGAGCCCCAGAGTGCAGCTGGTTGTGCTGTCAGGCTGTGGAAAGAGTGCTCAGCTCTTCGTGTGGCTGTTTCAGTCCCGTGGAGGCGTGCGGCTCAGCGCTGGTGGATGGAGGGCCAGGCAGATGCTGCCCAGCATCTTCTGGGCAGGGCTGTGTTTGCAGGAGGGGACGGTGCTGACGTGGAGGGGTCGGTGACCCCCAGCTACCGCGGGGCTCCAGCAGCCTCGCAGCCCTGCTCGCTGGGGACCTTTGGGGTCTCTGCAGTGGGAGCAGGACCCAGTGCTGACATTGCAGCTCTGTGCAGGGGCTCAGACCCCAGCAGTGCCGCACGTCCCCATCACGTCAGGACAGCCTGCCCTGGGCTGGGAACACACGTGGGGATCCAGTGGGATCCTACACTGGGGGACCCCCCTGCAGAGAGCTCAGCCCTGCAGCTGGCCACGGCACGGCTCAGTTTTGGCACTTTCTGTCTTGCTGCAGCTCCATCCTTGGTCTCCCCACGCATGGTCCTGCAGCCCCCTGTCCCCCATGGTGTCCCTGCAGCAGTGGGGCCACGGACAGGGTACCAGAGGATGCAGTGGAGGGGACACAGAGCAGCAGCAGCTCCTATCAGGGAGCTCTGCATCACCCTTGCCGGGGTGCCTGAGCAGGAAGCATCCTCCTGCTGCAGATGAATTCATTTGGGTCAGGTCACAGAGGTGGCAGCGCGGCAGGCGCGTGGCCACAGCTGCTGCTGGGGTTGCCCTCAGCCTTGGGGGGCTGCTGGGGGGTGGGCCCATCCAACCAGGAGTGTGTTTTGGGGGAAGGAGGAGCTGCTGCTGCTGCTGCAGGTCACGATGCTCCCCCCATCCTGCCCAGCTCTGGTCATCGTGCTCACCCCAGCTGGGACCGAGGCATCCCCCAGCAGCCCAGAACCTCACGGCGGGGTGGGACCAGCACCTCCTTGTGCTGCCAGCTGTGATTGTGCAACCCAGGAGAAAATCACCTTAAACTATTTTAAAAAAAAAAACAAAAAACCCAAGTTTGATGTTCACCAACTTCGTAACTTGTACAAACAGGCAAACAAATTATTGGACAATTTATCGCTTGAACTGTACCGGGGGGAAAATATTTATCTTTTGTACAACAACCTGTGCATAGCTGTTTTGAAGTGAGTTGTATGATAGCCGAGGCTGTACAGAGAAGCCACCAGGTGTAAATATTGCCGCAGCTTGCTCTAGAGGGGTGGGGATCTTCTACTGAAGGGGAAGGGCTTTGCTCACTGTTATTTTGCTCGGCGTGCCCACCGGCAAGCGGTGTGGGTAGCAGTGTCCGAACACTGCCTTACTGGTTAAATAATAAAAAAACAAAAAGCAAACAAACCAACCCAAACCTTTAAAAAAAAAAAAAAAAAGAAAGAAAGAAAGCAAAAGCTTCTTTTGGCAGCAACACACAGCGCACTCCTGCCTGTTTGAGTGGGTGAGCCCAGGCAGGGCGAGCTGCTCTCAGGGCAGCTGAATGGGGAGCGGGATGGCGAGGGGCGGGCTGGGGCACTGGTGGACACTGGGGGGGGTATCTGTGGCAAAACAGGCTGGGGGAGGGAGGGGGGAGGGTCAGTGGCAGCTGTGCCCCAAGGTGGGCAGCTCGCTGCCACTGGGGCTGGCTGAGGCTGGGCTGGGTGGCAGGGTCTGTGCGCTCACCGGCTGTGCCGTGACCCTCCCCTGGCAGCGATGGGGATGGGGATGGGGCTGCTGGAAGGCCCTTGGCAAGGGGTGAGTTTACTGGCTGAAGCACAACGGGGTGTTGCACCTCAGGAGATCGGCACTCTGGCCAAGTCATAGCTTCCCTCCTTGCCTCAGTTTCCCCATTTTCAGGCAGCACTTGCACCCCTGTGCTGCTTTTTAACCAACTGATAGCCAGGAGCTGCTTAAGGAGGATGTTTGTACTGACTGGTCCCCAAGGGATGCTGGTGGCTCCCAGGGACAGCTGTGGGACTGTGCACCCCTTTGCTAAATGCCCCCAAACAAGAGACACCTGCATCTCTGCAGCATCGAGGAGACCTGATGCTGGAGGAGGACACCTTGGCTACATCGCTCTTGGACCAGGAGCCAAGGAAAACATTGCTCAACTGTGACTGAATTTTAAAATTTAATTGAACTAAATTAAAAAAAAAAAAAAAAGAGAGAGAAAAAAAAGGTATGCTGGTGATGGATAATCCCTCCCAAGCCTTGGAGGAAAGTATTGGGGAGGCTAATTAGCTGCTAGCTAATTAAGAACTGGAACAGAAGCCTCGGTATCTATTTGCAAGTCTAAATTGCTTTACCTCTGCCGACCGTCCCGTGGGGTGCAGTTGGCTTTGGTTGGGGCCAGGAGTCCCCAGGTTCCCCCCACATGCACACACATCTGCACCTGCGGGGCCGGGAGGTCCTGCTGCGGGTGTGCGTGCGGTGGCATTTTACGGGCACGGGGTGACCAGGGGCCGGCAAGCCGAGGGGTACGGCATGGAATGTCATCCATGGAAGGGCTGTTTGTTGGCTTTGCACTTGGGGACCTTCTGCTGCCCTTCCCGGGGCTCAGAAATGGATTTTACACACTAGATGCTTTCCTGAGAGCAGCAATGAGTGTTTCTGCCAGGGTGTGCCCCTACCTTCTGGCAGCTCAGCATTTCAGGTGGTCACCCATCTGAGCTGCTGCAAGTCCTGGAGGAAGGCTCTCCGATGCTGCGTGACTGGCTTGGCCAGGGGATGTCCAAAAGGTTCCTGTCTCTGTACTGGTGAAGGAGCACGCTAGGTCTTCTGGATCACCCTGCCTCCATCTGAAACCCCTCCAGGTACGTACCCACCCCAACCAAACCAGCCTCCTCAGCGACCAGCTCTCATGGCGACGCACGAGGTAGACTCCTGCTGGCTCTTAAAGATCAGCCTAAAGATCTCAGAGACCAGCGATTTCATTGAAATCCTTCTTGGAAAGGTCTTTGCTGCTCTGAAGGCAATTAGAGTAAGTTAATAAATAGTACAAACAGAAGCCAAACTGTTCAGGCTCTTGCATCAGGGTTTAGACGCTGACGAGGGCTGACAGCAGTAGCCCTGGTCAATAATTCACACCGATGCTGAAGAAACAAAAGGTGGGAAAACTCAAAATTCGAGGCCAACACTTATGATTTAATGATGGAAAACTTTAAGTCTACTTGAAAAGCTCTTACATAAAGAGATGAAAATGAAACGTGGCACAAGCAGATGGCTCTGAAAGCCAGCAATAAAAAAAATGTCAGAAGTCCCAACTCACTCCTATTGTGACTGGGTGGCAGACAGGGGCTTTTGGCAGGGAAAGGGAAGGTAAGAGATGGTCTCTGATTCCTTTGCCCTGGACTGAGGCCTCCAGAAGGCACGGGAGAGTTGTGACCTGCTCCTGGTGTTTGCTTCAGTTTATGAGGAATTTTTGTTAAGAATTAAAGCAGGAGGAAGATTGTTCGAGTTAGGCCAGGCTGAGTTACAGGAACAGGGAGGAAAGGGCTTGAGGCTGATGTTGCCCTCACTGCACTGGACTTCAGCATCCTCCCTGCAGGCTGAGTGTGCCTTGGGGGCACAGGCAGGGCAGAGGATGGAGCTGTACCCATCCATGAGCAGGGGAGGGTTAAAAAAAAAAAGAAAAAAAAAGGGTACAAACCACACCAGAGCACAAAACTCTGTGTGGTGGTGGCACCCAGCCCTGTGCCCTCAGCTCGTGGTCCCTACACATCAGCCCCCAGCAGAGCAGGAGCTCTTCAGCTGAGCAGCTGAGTGGGTCAGACGTGCCTTTGGCCGGGAGAGCCCGTAGCTGTTCCTGGGCTCCTTACAGCAGGAAACATTTCATACTCTCCTGACAATTGCAATCCAAATAGTCATTCATCAGCTCTTGTGATTTGCCGTGAAATTATATATGCTTTCTGATAATGATGTAGAGGGCTAAAGAGCTGATCTTGGCAGGAGATGAGACGGTCTAGGCTGGTGAGTAACTTGGAAGGTAAACAGAGCAGCCTTTCTGGGGTGCCTGGTTCTTATCAGCACTGGGCACTGAAGGGCGCTGGGCAGGGGTGTCCGGGCTGGCTGAGCTCTACCTGGAGTGTGTGCCCATCTGGGAAGAGCTGCGTTCGTGAGAAACTTGGGAGCAAGCGTCACTTTCTGTGTGGGAGTGGGGTGACAGCTCAATTAATTGTCACGTTTCTTTATCCCCTCAATTCTGGCCTCCTGTAATTACCAAACTGAGTGTTTGTCAGGGCTGCAGGCAGGGAGTGGCGATAAATCACCCTCCCCGACGGCGGCTGGAGTGGTTGTGTCTGAGCGAGGCCAGAGCGGTGCTGGCTCTGGAGAAGCACAAGTGCTGCTGGAGGAGCTGGAGGAGCTGGAGGGCTGAGGCACAAATCAACCGACCCCTAACGAACGGCTTCGCAGGGACCTTCTGCAGTGAAATCCCAGGGGGCACAGGCGTCCAGCCCGAAGCGGCGGCTGGGGGAATCCCCTGACAGGATGGAGGGGGAATCTCCTAACGGATGGAGGGGGAATCTTCTAATGGATGGAGGGGGAAGCACCTAACGGGATGGAGGGGGAAGTGCCTAATGGGATAGAGGGGGAATCGCCTAACGGATGGAGGGGGAATCGCCTAACGGGTGGAGGGGGAATCTCCTAACGGGATGGAGGGGGAATCCCCTAACGGGTGGAGGGGGCTTGGGGCAGGGGAACATCGGCATCCCCAGCGTGTGGGATGCTGCCGGACCCTGGGGGCTGCAGGTGCCTTCCCGTGGTGGCAGCAGGGTGTCCAAAGCACCCAGGAGGGTGGGCCCTGGACTGAAAACCTGCAGAAGGCGGGTCCAAAGGGAGAATCCTCGTGCTGCAAACACAAGTTTTCTGGGTCCTGCTTTCCAAACCAGTGCTCTAGTGTAGATCGGGCTTTGTTGGGCCTTGTTGGCCTCATGGACTCAATCCTGCCAGCACAGCAGTGATGCTGTTCCTGGATGGTACAGGAGAGTGTCAGGATCCCACGTGATGAGGGACCAGGTTCATCCCAGCAAGCCCAGTGTAACCCCCCACGGGTGAGGCTTTCCTCTCCCCAGCCCCAGTAAAAGATGACGGGGCAGAACAAACCACCCGTGGTGCTGGGGAGGCCGGCCCAGGGAGCAATTTTACCACCTACATTGCGGAGACAGCATCAGTCACACGTCGTTTCGAGCCGGTATTTTTGAAGAGCCCGGTGCGTTTCCCGTCTTTGGGAACAGCCCGAATGCCTCGTACGGTGCCGAGGCGCGGGGTGCCAGCAGTGGTGGTAGGCTCCATCTGGAGAGCTCTCCGCTTTGAAGCCGGGCGCCGTTTCAAACCCTGCAGGGTACTTTCACTTAGAAAAAGCAGCACTTGTCAGTGAAGATTGATCTCGGTCCAGAAATTTTTGCTGCCCACCCCCCCCCTCGACTCCTTTCCATATTTATTAGTCGGCTGCAGCCTCTTTGATGACAAGATGCGTGTGCAGCTCGGAGAAAACTCCGTTGCAGTATTTGCCGAGGAGATGCCGGGGGGTAGGAGACACCGAGCACGCTGGCTGCGCGGTCCGGCCGTGCTAAGGACAGTGTATTGCCAGTTGTCTTTACGAGATGCCACAGCAGCCCCCAGTGCCCCCCAGTAGAGGCTGAGGAAACCCACGGAGGAAGCAGAAGCCCTGGGGGGGGGGGTGGTCTAAGGGCTCAGCTGCAGGAGTGCAGCCCTGGGCGAGCCAGCCAAACTCAACTGCTCCGCACCTCGCAGCTCGGCACTTGCAGACAACGCTGCCTGCAAGAGAGGGGCACCTCTGGGCTGCTGGGGGGCTCCTCTCCTGCCTCCAGCAGCACAGGGGGAGGAGGAGGCTTCACGAAGAGCAAAAAGCAGAGCAACGCCATCCAGAAGGCTGTTCTCGAAGACACTGCATCCTCATTCAACACATTCCTCAGGCTCTGCTCAGAGCAGCTGTCAGCGAGTGCGGCGTGATGGGCCCGGAATCAGCTCCGGTGAGACGTGGACCATGAAGAGGTTTGGACTCCACTGGCTTGGGTGTTAGTTTGCAAAAGCCCAGACTTTAGCTCTGCAATCCTGATCCAGCTCTGCCCAGGATCCGGGAATTTTTGCTGCTGCTGTTCTGTCCTGAGCCTTTTCCAGAAAGCGAAGCAGCTGCCAGAGGTCAGACAGGAGGAGCCTGGTCGGTACGTGCCTGAAGATGGGTGCCAGGTCTGGATCTGCATTCCAGTTGGACCGAAGCAGAGCTTCTCCCCATGGGGATGTTAATCCTGGGCCTTGGCTTGGAGCCATCTCCAGCCTTCACGTTTTTGGAACCGAAAAAGAGCGCCATTCTGCTCAAGAGAAGAACAAATCCTTACACCCCCAACTCCATACCCCAATGAGAAGCTGCAACCAGTTCAAGCATTGCTGGCTCCTTAGCAATGAAACCCATCTATCTTCACCCAGCTGGACCCATTTTTAAGCTACAAGTCCCCATGGGCTGCCAGAGCATCCTGCTCTCCTTCAGACCAGCAACAACCCCTGAGCTGGAGCTGCCTCCTCGATCCACTGGTGAAGGGGAAACCAAATAGCAGAGGTTGGAAACCAAATAGCAGAGGTTGGAAACCAAATAGCAGAGGTTGCTCTTGGGTCTCTTTGTGGGGGAGGGCAGCCTTTTTATTAGGTCCAGATGTTGCTTTCTGCCCCAGGCCATGCTGGGAAGTAAAGCAAAGTGTGTTAATGTTGGCTGGAAGAGCCTCTTTGGAAACAGGCTTGAAGGAAGCAGGGTTTCTCCTGCACCCCTGTTTCCTGGGGGTCTGGGGGAGATGGGCCAGTACAGGAGGCGCAGGCAAGGGGTCACCTGGCTGCTGAGCAGCCCTCTTCTCCTCGCTCTCCAAAAATCTACCAACAGTGAGTATGGCTTTAGCCAGACACCCACTTCTCCAGGGCTCTTGGCTACCTGCTGTCCCATGGTCAGTGGCCACTGTCCCCAAGCTGATAGCACCCATGGGGAGGGTCAGTCCCATTGCTGAGCTGATGGGTCCCTTCTGGACTGACTTCCTGTTGGGTTTCATATTGAGATGGGGAGATGGAGGAGACTGTGAGGGGTAAGGCTGCTCTCCAGATGTTCTTTTTCACCATTAAGCAGTGTTTAAAAATATATATGACTCCCCCATCCCCTTAGAGAGGAGAGACCTTTGGAGGGGTGAGCAGCAGGGGAGGGTCGGGGTTGAGGAGAGCAGCAGGACCTTCCCCCAGATCAGCCACTCCTCTGGCTTCCTCATGAAGCTCTTCCAGAAAGTGCTGAGCCGAGCACTTTGCAGCTGGTTCTGCTGGGCCAGCTAAATGGAGCTGAGCTCCAACGGGTCCCCGTGATCTGGTGCCAAGCCTGGAGGCCTTTGAAACACGTGGCTCATTAAGAGTGAGCTTCAGCTCCGGCTGGGGCTCGCACACAGGGCTGGCGCTGCCAGAATGTTTACAAGTCCAGGAGGACTCGGAAAGGACCCGAGCTGCAAAGTTCAGGGGCAGACCCGGAGGCAGAGCAGTGCTGGGCTCAGCAAAGTACCTCAAGCCTCAAGTGCCACACCACCTCCCCTTCACTTTGGTAACAGGCTCAGGCTGGAGCTCTAAGGATACTCACCTCCTCTGTCAGATGCTGGTTAGGGATCCGTGTTGCTCTGGGTGCTGTCTCCTCTGGTTCAGTTTATATTCCAGGGTAAAACCGTGCTCAACCAGCCAAGGATGCTCTAAGAGGCCCAAGATGCTGCCATTCCACAATGCCTCACTAGAAGCTGGACCTGAAGCTAAAACCCCAGCTCTGCACCTCCGAGGCCATCCTACTTAAACACAAGCAGCCGGTAGGTCCGTAACACGGCGTGCAGCATCGCTTAGCCAGTCACTGCTGCTGGGGATGCTGGTGCTTAAACCCATCCCCTGTGCCAGGCAGCTGAGCCCAGCTCTTCAGAGCTACAATGAATGTCCTGCAAGTGCAGGCACTAAAAAAAACCAACCCTGTCGGAAGCACAGCAAAATCCCATCTGTGAGTGGAAGTGGTCAGGGAAGAATACAAAGGCTTTTATTTCCCGCGGCGTTTGTCAGTAAGACAAACGTGTTTTTTAAAAAAAAGAAAATTGCTGTGTTTTCCTGGCTGGCCACCCATGCAAACACCAAATGGCCTTTCACTGGGATGGAGCAGAGTGTTGGCTTCTGTCCTTTGTAATCCAGTGCTCGAGGACCTGGGCAAGGAATTGGTTGGATCACTGTTTATTAGCAGTAAGCGGGGCATATTTGAAGGGAACGGGCAGATTTCAGCACTGCACCTCTAACGAGCTTATTGCTGGCACGCTCCTCTCTTGCCCTTCTTATTTATGTTGCAAATGATAAATGAGGGATTGATGGTTCTAGCCGGTTTCTGAACAATCAGGTTATTTCACTGTAAAGCCCCAGGGGACGGTAATGTTTCTACAATCCTTCATCAAAGAGAATGCAGTTTGCACTCGTGGGTGTCTCTGCGTGTGCCGCTCGTCCCTCCCCTGCCTTGCCCTTGGCACGGTTTCACCCCCTCCCTCCTCCAGCGTGCGTATCCCCGCTGCGCATCCCAGTGCCGACGCCAGTTTCCCAGTCAGTGCAGGCACCCACAGTCATGCACGGGGTGTCGGGAGCAGTTTGCTCTCCGGCACGGGAGGTGATGGGTGACTTGGTGGCCCATGATGGGATTCTGCACGGCCAGGGTGCAAGGTGGGTGCTGTGGCGAGCACCCTGACTGCAGCAGTCAGCTCGGGAGAAGCTCTGGTCCCATCTGTATTTCAAGGAGCTGCGAATAGCTGTTGGTCTCAGGATTTGCTTGTGAGACAGGAAGAGTCCCAGGGAGATGATTTGAATGTTTATGTATCTAGAAATGTCTAATCGCTGGGCTCAGAACAGGCTCAGGGAGGGAATCTGGAGGTGGTTAGCTGGAGAGGAGGATATTTTTATGCTAGAAATGTGCTGTCCGCCTGGTTGCAGGGTAGGAAGGATACGATGAGAATCAAAGGCTTGGCAGGATGAGCGTTTCATCCTCACAGACGTGAACTCCCTGTCTGCCTTGAACTACAAGGCGTGGAACTGTTTAGATCCAATATCATTATTAGAAGCAGAAAACAGCTCATAAAACTCCCTCCTTACGCCCAAAAAAGCAATTCCAAGACCCTCTATCCCAGTCACAGCCAAACCGTGCCTGCAGGAATTCCCCAGCGTGGCTGGGCACGTTGCCAAGGGAAGGGGACTCGGCAGGAGCTGTGCACTCCTGGGGAAGGTCCTTGCTCCTCTCCTGTGTAACCAGACCAGGGGATTTAGAAGCAGGCAGGAGATCTGGGGATAGTTAACCTGGTGGCAAACCCACATGTCCAAGCCAGATTCCTTCCAGGCCACTGGGTAACTGCAGAGGCTGCAGCTCGCAGGAGTCGTTCCCCCAGGCTATGGGCTGAAAAGCAGCACTAGGGACTCCTCTCACCAGGGCTGGGCAGGCCCTGCAGAGAGCAGTTGGGAGTGGCAGCCAGGGAAGCCACCATCACACCACCAGACCGAGCATCCGGAGGCCCATGCAGCCACCCTGGAGTCTCAACTGCCGAAGCTAAGATGCTCCTTGAGACACTGAACCTGTATCACGGGACAAGAGAAGGTGACAAAGCTACATCTAGAGCATCTCAGGTGGGTTCTGTGATTCTGGGATGGCTTCTCTGGGAGGCAGTTGTGAGAGCTGCAGGGTCAGCTGCTCTGGGGACAGAGGGACCTCGATGTATATTTGCTGTGACAGACTCTCATCCCACATCTGCTCTGCACAGAGATCACCCAAGTTCATGTCCCGTGCCATAGGAGACGCAGTTCATGCAGGTGACCATGATACGCAGCAGCGCAGGCATGATCCTGGTGGTTCCCTCCCATGGGCACGGATTGGTGACATCTGGAGGACAATATACCTTCCCTGCTGCCTGGCATTGCCTAGATCTTCCAAAGAGACTTCTGCAGGTCCAGGCTGGGACATTGCCATCAGCTGAGTATAAGGAGCAGAGACCAAGCCCAAGGTCTTGCACGTGTTAGTTCCAAGCTGATGGTTTGGCAGAGGGGGAAAGTTTTTACCACTCCGGTATCAGGTAGGGTTCTTTCTCTGGCAAATCCCTCCGTTGTTTGTTGACTGTACACAGCTGTAGAATGAAATTTGCTGAAGGCATCTGTTGTTCCCTTACGGCTTTGCATTCTTGAGTGGAATGGGGATCCCAGCATGTGGGGTTTTATTATTATTTAATTTGTAGCTGCCCATTATCAGCAACTTCTTTTAGGTGAGGCTTTTGGCACTTTACACTCGGCATTCTTGCCGTCTGTAAAACCAGCCTAAACCTTTCCTTCTGTTCGTAAAGGCGTCTAGTCTAAAATCTAAGTCCATCCATTATAACTTCAGCACCTTGTAATCCTTCAGAGATATGTGCAATTACTCCCTGAAATATCCCAGGAGTAAAACTAATACCAAGCATCATCTGCTTAAATTTACAACATCCAAATGGCACAGTAAAATCTACTAGCTTAGGGGTTAGCTCATCTGAGCTCACTTGCCAAAACACATATCCTGCATCTAATACGGCTTTCGCTGCCGAGGATTTAGCTGCCACCTCAGGAATCTTCACTGGACGGCACTCACGCTTTATGGTTTCATTTAAGGAACAGCAGTGGATGCACATGTCCTTCATCTGGCATTTGAGTTTCAACCACGGAACTCGCCCAGTCCGTACATCCCCTGCCTTCTCCACGTTGTTATGTTTCCTCAGGTGCTTGAGCGCGAGCGTGTTTCCCATCCTTCATCCTAGGAGCAGTTGAGCCATGATTTGTGTCCAAAAGCTTGGGATGAGGACACGGGCACTTCCCGTGCACCTGAAGCAAGCCTCTTGTGTAACATGGCTTTCCTCCTCCTTTCCATCCCTTAGAGTTTAAAAGCCGTTTTCGTCCAAGCCTATTGACTTCATCCCTATAAATCCAATATGGTTTTTCCATAAAGATTAGTGTCAGATTCTCCCTGCAGACGTCTTGGGGCTTGGAAGACAGCTGAGCACTCTCCTAATAGCTGGCCAGCAAGCCTGAGGCATTTACAGGAATGGCTTTAAAATGCACCTCATGGCTAGGCAGGGCTTTAGCTCTGACACAACCCATCTGCCTCTGTGATTTGGGAAGCCAGGACGTGGCAAGGGTCCTGATACTGTACAAGGATGTGGATACCTGGATATAAAATAAGCATTATGTTGGTTCTTCCTGCCCTTGAAGGCCATGGAAAAGCTGGGAGAGGAATTATCTAGATTGATCACCAGGGCTTCGTAGCTGGGTACAAGAAGACTGAGCAGGAAGAGGGAAATTTAAAGAAACAGTAAAACTGCCGACCAGTCAAATCTTGGAAAATAAAACTGCCTGTACAGAAAGCATGGAGTTTTGTGCACTCTGCTCTTTCAACTTTCACTGGGCAGAGCATTATGGCACTGGTCTGAGACCACAGCCTCCCAGCCATGGGGAACTGGGCTGAAACCCACAGATGAGGGAAGGAGATGCCAAAAATGTTCCCTCTGGATTGGAAAGGTGCAGTAGGCACCAAGTAAATGGATGAGGAAGAGGAAGGAAACTCCAAACACACCAGCATGACAGTTTGAGCATTTTATTACGATATATAAATTTTGTCATCTTAAATTACTCTCTATGAGTTGAACAGAAGGGGATTATTGTGGAGGGGGGGGGGAATATACAAAAATAAAAGGATATTGTGAACTACTGCATCACCACATATACAACAGTGAAGTACTTTACAAGCACTTGGAGAATCAGACTTACAAAAATAAAAATATGACACATCCTCATGCGTTTCCACCAGTTATATGTTCTCTTCTTCCTTCTCTAACCTTCAAACACCTTACAACCCCATCTTCAGGTCACAATTCACATGGCAGGATACTTTGCTCATCACAGTATATGAAAAACAGAATTAGTGCCTCCCAAGACTCATACGGCTACAGGAGAGCTTTAGGGGAGATGTTCACAACAGATCAGTTTGTGAGTGATGGGGTGATCCTCAGGGAGCAGAGTTTATCTGGCAGTAGAGATCTGAATATCCCACAAGATACCCACGGTTCCCAGAGAGGTGATCCCCCATCTCCACAGCTCTGTGCATAGGTGCTTGGCACACACACAGTCCCCCGCAAGCCTGGGGACTTCAGCGGGACTGAGTGACTGACAGAGGGCAGATCTGGTTTAGTTTCAGCTCTAAAGAAGGCAAGGATGCCCTTCCCTAAGGAAAAAAAGGCAAGGATGCCCTTCCCTCAGGAAAAATAGGCAGGCTAAAACTGCAATGGCTAAACATCCTAGCTCACAGTGTTCACACACAGAACCATTCGCCTCTAGATCAGATTCACGCAGCCTTCAGTCTTCAGTTTGATCTACAAAGTCTTTTGCTTGTTAGCTTTCTCGTGACCTTTCCCATTTTATTTTTTTTAAGACACACTCAACATAAATAGTAAATAGCATTCACTTCTCTGACCAGCAGCTCACTCAAACACTGCTCTCAACACCCAAACCTCATTACATCATTCCCAGAAAGGATGCACCTAGGGTGCGACTCTGTCTGTATTTCACATTGAGAAAAGTAGAGCTGGCTTAGGAAAGATAAAAAAAGGGGAAAGAAAAAAAAACTAGAGAGAAAAGAAGCAGTAAACTGCTTTGGTCGAAGGCAATC
Organism: Todiramphus chloris collaris; assembly: GCA_025345505.1. NCBI lineage: Eukaryota > Metazoa > Chordata > Aves > Coraciiformes > Alcedinidae > Todiramphus > Todiramphus chloris. The sequence goes on along the minus strand of JANVCC010000060.1, from coordinate 4,054,742 downwards.
TCTGCGGTTTGTGCAAAGTATTCCGCAGATTCTGAAAGCTGTTCTGTAGTCAGGGTTCCCTCTTTTTGGCCCCAAAATGCCACGCCAACAATGCAGGCAGACCGGACACGAGCATGCCCTGTGGCATTCGGGGGCAAAGCAATCACAGGAATGAAGGGGATGAAGGCAAACCCTGCACCTTTCAGACAGTGACTTTCCATGTGGGGAAAAATAAACAACCTTCCATGCAAAAATACCTTTCTCAGGAAAGTTTCTGGTCTCAAAAATGACTATTGATGGAAAGCAAATCCTAGAGTTACAGTCTGACTTCACCCATCAGGCTCACAGGACTGTGGGCAGCCGGCACGTTAGGATCCTGGGGAGAGATCGTGCAGCCACGGTCCCAGCTGCTGAAGGAAACTCACCCTTCTAAGCAGCATTCCCGTGGTCTGAATTTATCACTTGTATCTTTGAGAAAACACACAGGAACCACGATCTGTTGGCTGAGATGAATAATGCTCCGTTGAAAAGAAAACCACCTCTCTAGTGGGAGTAATCGTTCCTCTTAGCTGCACAAACAAACTCCAGGTAAGGCGCTTCTTGGCTGCTCGGAGCGACTCTTAACTGACAACACCCACACAAGATACAGTTTCTGGTGTTTAAGTGAAACAAAACAAAGAAATCATCGCTTTTCCCAGTCACAAGCGAGATGAGCTTTGGCTCTTCTACCACCACCTAACCAGCCACAGGAATAGGAGCAACGAGGCCAGAGGGTGGGACCTGCCCCTAGGCAAAGGCGAAGACCTGACCCTCTGTGGTTTTCTCATCCTTAGGAAAAACAGAGTCCCTTTCCAATGCCAGCTTCCACTGAGAAGAAAAGCAGCGTGTGATGGGCCCACGGGAGACACCGTGCAAGAAGGTATTTTTTTTCAACAATTTCTACAGATCTCAGTGACTTGGCACTGTCACAGTTTGGATGTGGTCCAGGGTGGTAGCCCACCATGGCCTGTCTGTGGCTATGCAGCTCGGAGTGTGCTCAGCAGCCTAGAAACCCAAGCTACTGTGGGGTTTTTTTTTTCCCTAACATGGCAAAACCAGGAAAGCTGCTTAAGCTCGAAGGAGCAGGAGCATGTTAGGTCATTTCTAGTCTATTTGCAGAGAAAACAAAGCACAAAGCTTCAAAGAGGCCTGGCCTGGACATGGGGGGACCCTCCAGTGCCAAGGATGCAGCCCTCCAGTGCCCCCTCCCAGGGGTCACCTCCACCCGCGAGGCTTTGCCTTTGGCAGCCCCTGTCCCTGCGTGGTGAGAGACCAGGCTGTGGGTCAGGTCTCCGCTGGATTTCTATCTGCACACTAATTCTTTTGGATTTCTTCAAATTCTTTTTTTTTTTTTTTTTCTTTTCCTGTTGCAGCCAATGTTTAGGAAGCAGAACTAACAGTGGACAGAGTGAGTAGAAGCCTGCAGCTGGCCACGATAAAAGAGGTTTTTCTGGGGAAAAACTTGTCCGTCTCAAAGACCGGCGTGGCTGCAAACTGCAGCTCTGTGCTTGGAGCAGGGGAACAATCCAGCTGTTAAGGAGAAAAGCCTGACGGATGGTCAGAATAGGAAGTCTCTGGCATCCCTTTGGCTTGGAGGTCAGCCTGTCTCCTCGTGTTCTCGGTGAGGTGCCTGCAATCTAAGCTGCCATCATGAGGGGATCTCCTGGGTGAGTACTGGCCCTGCTTTTGAATCTGGATTAGGCTGTTGCTCAGCTTGCTGCCACAGCCTCTCTCAAGCACGTGGCAAGAGTCTTCCAGAGCCTTCCCAATGCACCCAGGCAGGCAGAGGAGCCTTGCCACTGGTCACAAGGCTCGCTCACTTGGCCAAACAGGATAGATGTCAAGATGAGCTAGCAAGTAAGTTCCTCACCAGCTTGCCTTGCACTGGGGCCACATTCATCCCAGCATCGACTCCCTGCTGCCTAAGCTAATGTCACAGCACTCGGGTTTGCTGGAGCTCTGGAGGGTTGCTTCAGGAATAATAATCCCTTTGGAGGCAGATGTTGTTTTTTCCAGGCTTCGATGCTGACAGCCAGTGACAGCAAAAATCTGACCAAAACCAAATATAATCCTTGTTTCTGTGTTGCTGAAAAGAATTCAACAGTAGGTGGAAACCTTGGAAATCCTTTGAGAGATCTCTCCCTACCAAGTCCTGAGTCCCAAACTGAGAGGCAGAGCTCACCGCTGCCATAGCACACATCATTCAGTGCTAACGATGCTTTAGCTGTCAGGATTTAGGTTTGTATTTAAAGACCTCTGGTGGAAAAATTGTGCTTCATTTTCAACAAGAGAACTCTGTTTCATAAAGGTCACAGTTCTGGTCACATTTACCACTTGCCTTTTGAAACTGATGGAAAAAGTATCTTTCTAAGTCGCTATTTAATTTTATTATTTTGTTAAGTTTTCTCAGATCTGGGTTTTTTTTAATCTCTGTGGGTTTGTGCGTCAGCTGTTCTGGGCAATCAGCTACGTCTTGTTGACATTGTTAATAGGTTTTCTGACTTGGCTGCTCCGCTGTGTTCTGACACAACTCGGTCAGACTCGCAGCGAGTCGGGAACAAAATGGAAAGTTTAGAAGAGGGAAAGCTGGAAGTTAATTTCCAGAGCTGGATAGTTATTTTCTCAGCCTGGGCTCTTCTGAGCAGAAATGCAAAAATTCTTGGTAAGAACTCGACAATTCCATGCCGTTTTCAAAAGGTTATGTGTTTGTGGGAATCCAGGCTCTTGCAGATGTTCAGTGAGCTACCAAAGAGACACCGGGAGATAGGACTCATGAGTGCTGAATGGTTTACCTTGGGACAGCTGTAGTGACCCTGGCTCTCAGTGTCCCTTGATCCTTCTGCAGGGACAGCTCAGCTGTTTGCAAAGTACCTGCTGAGTTGCTACAGCCTGGTCCATTAAGTAGAACCTGGATGGAACTGCGCTCCTCGATCCTTCAAGCAGGAGAAAAGCTTCTTCAATCCTTCAAGCACTGAGAAAGTTTGGCTGCTCCTCCACAGTCAGCAAAGCTGCCCATGCCACAGGTACGGAAACTTTTGAGAGGGTGACCACTCTTGCTCACACGTTAACCCTGCTCTGGCTTCTCTGAAGCGAGGTCACACCTTCCTGTATGATGCTGCCCTCCGCAATGCAGCCGGACCCCGAAGCTCCAAGGGGCTGCAAGCACATCAAGATCCCTGTGACCCAGGTGTTTCAGACAACAAACAGCACGGCACGCTTGGACTGATGCTACTTTCAAAAAAGGGCCCTGGGCTCCTAAATCACTTGGGCACTTTTAGAACGTAGCCCTCGAGCTATTTGGTTTCCTCAGTCTCCTCCTGCTTACTCTCGTCTGGGCTCACAGAAGAGGGCCATGGGTCAGGTGGGCCTTTCTCCCATCTTCTGGTTGTGCTGTGCCTTGCTATGGTATGTAAACACCCGGCTGCTAGCAAGAGCACTGTGCACCTGTTCTCCTCTTTTTCTTGGTGACAGTCCCCACTCCTCCCAGTAAGTTAGGCCTGAGGTGACTGGGGTGGTGTAATATTGCAGCCATCTCCCAGATGAGCTGTTGGAGCAAGCTGTGACACAGTGATACGAACGGCCACCTCCTCTGCATTGGAACTCTTAAGAGGACTGGCCTGGTATACGCTGGGCAGACTGGACACTGACTCAGCAGTTGGTCTTCCCTTTGCAGAGATCAAAATAGCTCTGAAGGTTACAGTGAGTCTCACCTATGTGCTAGACAAGACCTACAGAGCTCGCAGGGCAGCACTCTGCTAAGGGCAGTAGGGTCCTTTGTCATCTTGATTTCATCTAAACACAAGTCAAAAATAGATATGCTTGGAAAAAAAAATAATAAAATATTCCAGATCATGAACATCAGGAATGTCACAAAATACAAGCCAGCTAGCCTCTCACTGATCAAAACCATCCCGTGCCCTGCAAAGCCTCCTCCCAGCCAGTTCAGCCTCCCCCAAGACAACATGTTCTCCAGCCATTAATATTCAGTCGCCATCAATGAAGGTCCAGCCAGGGGCCCAGAAAAGGCCACAGCCTCCTTGAGGTCACGAGGTTGCCAGCGGCAGGGAGGATCAGAGGGTCTCGCTGTAGATGACGCACGGGCTGGTTTCCTCGCAGAGTTCCAGCTGCACACTGGAAGCAAACCAACGCTTGGCACAACCCAAGCTGTAGTTGAGGGTGGTCCGGTAAATGTTCTTGGCACGCTTCGGGAAAATGATGGTTGTGCTCTGAAACCTCAGTGGCTTCTGGCGGGGCTCAAAGATCAGCTGGGACTTGTAGTTCCGCCAGGTGCAATTGGGAGCAGCAATGACTGTCTCGCTGTAGGTGGTGACGGTGGGGATGGGGCCGTAGAAGATGTCATCCCGATAATGCTTCTCAGAGTCGTACTTCACCTCAGAATTGCACCTACGGAGGACAGCAAGGTATCAGGAACACAGCCCAGGCAGCAAAGGAGAGAAGGCAGGCAGGACTCTTCTCTAACCCTTTGGAGCTGGCCACATTTATGACTTCTTACTGCACAGACACTGGGGCAGCTGCCAATGCTACAACCCGAAACGGAGGGCAAAAGGACTCCTTTCTGCTGGTGAATCTTGGTGGAACCCCACCTTGCTGTGTCTTTTTACCTTTTTATTGCCTTGCCATCAGAGCACGAAGACACCCATGCTAGCTAAAATCAGAGCGCTGGGAGATGAGGGGTGGGGTCACTGCTGGGACCTACAGAAAACCCAAGCAATGGTCAAAGAGCAGGTAAAGCAAAGAGCCGCTGCGGGCCGGGGCTGTCCAACATCCAAGCCACTGGTCTCAAAGGAAGCGGCCACGTTAACAGTCATCAGATGAAGAATGCCACCACCCTGTTTTCTGCAGGCACCCAGGAGGGATGTATGGACACCAGGACACGTAAAAGGCTTTTCCTAGAACCCCTGGCCATGGGGAGCAGCAGGACTTGCACTTGTTTTCCCCACTCCCCCGACGCTCCTCCAGCAACCAGCGGCCAAGGAATGTGCAGCTCCACATAAAAAAGATCAAAAGCTGGGTGTGTGCTTGTCATTACCTCCACCCGGAGCGGGGCTGACTGTGCACTGCCTGTAATCCCAGCTGCTGTGATGTAGTTGGCACAGCCAGGGTGTAAGCAAGTCAGTCAGCAACGCTTAAAACAAGGCTCCGATGCAATCGCCACAAAAACACGCCCGCCGGCAGCTCCTCGGCAAGCAGAGATCTACTGGGCTGCATTTCCAGAGAGATGTTTCCATAGGTTGAGGCGGGGTGGGAACTGGAAATACAGTCCTCCCACTGTCCCTGCCCCAAGCTGTGTGTAACTGCTCCGTGCTGTTTGTAGAGTACATTCCGTGCCAGCAGAAGAGCAAAAGAAGAGCAGAGCCATGTTTATCCACAGGCCCCGGCCCCACAGGAGGTCAAAATACCTCTATCACTGGCTTGAGGGACCTTCTCATGAGGAGGAGGTCATTCTGTCTCTATGGGTTGGTCTAATGTTGGTTTCTCTGCTGCAAGGGCTAACAAAAACAGGTGCCAATTAGAAGGGTGTTGCTTCTTTTGTGGATACAAGTCAGCAGGGAACAGGATGAAGACCATCAGGTCACTTAATGAAGGCCATCAAGCCTACAGATGGTAATGGTTTTCTCTCATACCTTGGATTTGAGCTGGCCTTGGAAGGAAAGCCTTCTCTTACAATCTCCCTCCAGTTCTTGCCTTCTCCCCTCCACCTACTGTCAGTGTCTCTAATTCAGGCATTACTCTCCCACCTGTCCCTCCCTTCCCATCCAAATAACCATGACTCCCATTAATAAACAACATTTTAATTTTTCGTAGAAGGAAAAGCCCCGGGAAGAAGACAGAAGTCCCCACCTACCCACCCAATGCTATCTGTACCTGATTTCCTGCACGGGCTCCGGGCTGACCTCAATGCTTTCTCCAAAAAACACCGGGTACATTCGAGGCCTCGTTTCTGGCACGGACGGGTTCAGGAGCAGGTAAGGCATCTGCAGGGAAGAATGCACAGCAAGATGAGGTTGGCACAGTTCAGAACATGCTGTGTCTGGAAGCTGAGCAGCCAGTAGCAGCACGTTCAGCACTGCCAGGAGACACTGGTGCCTCCAGCCTCGCTGAAGTCCATCCCCTCAGAGCCCCGTGGGAGACACTGCAGGTGACGAGGTGTTTGGCAGCAAGAACAGGTGACTGTGGCAGCATCGGGATCAGCTTTGTTTCACACAATCTCAGCTCGCCTTCCTTGCCCTCTCAGCATCACTCAGCAGTCCCCATCTGTTCCAGGTTTGCAGCGGGGTGTTCAGCACACTGAGGAAGGCACTTTTCTCCAAGCTCAAAGCAGAGGACCATTGTCAAGGTGCCACAAAACAGCCTTAAGGTGGTCATTAACTCCACCCTCGTGCAGTCAGATCTCGTACAGGTCTTGCATTTAAAACAACTCGACCTTCTGCTCTGCCACCTATGGCTCTACTTACACACCCAGTTCCAGCTCCCAGGGCTGAAGCAGTGGGCTGCCCTCCAGCCACCATCACCACCCACTCCACCTCCCCCTGCCCAGCACATCACCCAAGGTAAGTTGCTCTGCCCAGATCTCTGGCACTCCAGGCTGCAGTATCTGCTCACTGAAATTCAGCCCTTCCTTTCCTCTTCCTTTCTTGTTTCTCACAGGAATTGCAGTTTTTTTAAATTTGATTTTATTTTTGGGGGGGGAAGGTGGTGGTGGTCTTAACCCTGATGTTGCCTTCACTGTTATGAATGAACAGTTCTTACAAAGACTCTAAGTGCACCAGCACGGAGAAGTGCTCCGAGTCTGATGTCACACAGAGATAGGGCTCAAGTCTGCTGACTTGAAGGGTGCAGGTCTACTTAACTAAGATGTGTGTGTGTGCATGTATCCCGAAAATGATTCATCCCTTGCAACAACCTAGTGCTAGACTTGCTGAAGTCCCTGTGCCAAAAATGGCCATCATTCTCCAAGAGACGTTGTAGTTAACCGAGCACAACTGAGCATGGGGTGAAACGCTGGGCTACCTCGTGTCCTCTGCAAGGCAGGAAACCAGTTTCAAGCCAGGACTTCTTAATGAATGGAGCTGTTCCACTTCATGACACTCAGAACTGGACTTTTAAGCCTAATTGCACCCTGAAGTTACTTACACTGAGAAATTGCCACAGGCCAGCCTAGGCTCCTCTGCCCACCTCAAAAATGAATAATCCCACTCATCCATGCTGGAGTGCTCTTCAACATTAGTTCCCACATATAAGGATCCTGTGTCTGGACCAAGCCCAGCAGCTAATTAAACCTAATCCTACCCTCCTGGAGAGATGTCATTGCAGGTTTTGGTCCCTGCCACCACTTTTCTGTCGGAAGTGATTTATGACACAGGAGGACACAGGATCTCTTTAAAGGATTTGGCTGGTGGCCTTTGTGCAGAGTTGAAAGGTCTCCAGATGGCTGAGAAGCTCATGGAGTTTCTGCACTTTCCACCATGCACAGGCCATATGTGCTAAAATCACAGCCATAGTTCATCAGCATAAGTCAGTAAGATCCTCTCGGGACTCACAGAATCCATTGATGGTAGCTGAGGATACAGCTCTTGTATTGGCTTGCTCTTCCCCTGCCACTCCTTTCCACCTTCCCCAACATCTTCTGGTTGGGTGGTACAGGAAGGGAACACTGGAGCTGTGACCTGGCTCTTCCCAGCAGTGCTGGGTAAGAGATACTGCAGCTTGTATCCTACCCTGTCCAACATGCAGGTCCCCAGACTCTCTTCAGGTTATCCCTCAAGTTGGTGTTAACTGGCAAAACTCTGCTGAGTCCACTCAACAGCATCAGCTCCCACTAGCTGAGGTCTGGTTTTCTCTTGCATCTTGGCCTTTCTGCCTTAGACTAAGGCAAAAAATGTCATTTCTTCATCTGAATTGACCAAGCCCTTCAAATCTGTGTCCCAAAGACACAAAGCTCTTTACTGTTTCCACAGTCAAATATCCCTGCGCTATCCTACTGGGTTAAACTGTGAAGTCAAACAGCCAGCCCCTCTTTTTGATTGAATATTCTGTTCCATTGTCACCAAAAAAAAAAACCACTGTATTTGCACAGGTATGGGGGAAAAGCTATGTTCACCCCCACTACAAAACACTGGCCAAAAGGCAAAGTTCATTCCTGGATTGCTTTCAGCACTCGTGACAGGGGAGGGCAAGGGCAGCCTTTCTGGTCGTAAATAAAGCTCTTTGCTTCTGAGATGTGAATTGTTTAGAGCAGACAAGCCTTAGTTCACAAGGGTGCAGATCTCCAGCTTTTAACAGCCTGCACATGGCCAGAGCTCTTTCTAAAGACATCTTGCACATGAAGAGAGGTCCGTTGGGGTGCAGGAGTCAAACACCACGTGCACACACATTCCTGGGCTCTGCAAACGGCAGGCAAGCTGGCCTTTTGGGGGTTCACCTGCAAAGAGATGCAGACTGCTTCAACCGGGGGAGGAGGAAAGGCTGGGGATACGTGTCCCCCCTTCAGGAGCCTGTTCTCTTTCTCTTTACACTCCTGTAGCCATACCTGACCGTGGCAAAACTCCAGCTGAAAACCTGCCCTCTTTTTAACACCGTGCCTGCTTAAGGAGAGGTCTTGGGAAGCCTCTGCGACGCTCACCTCGGCTGGGGAGGGGCAGTAGTTCTCTTTGAGAGCAAACAGCAAGTCGGTGGTTTGCTGCTTCCTCTAACAGGTAAAATAAGTCAAAGCCACCAAATACAGTTTCATGCTCTGGTACCAATCATCCAAAAGGGGGGAGAGGCAGAACAGAACTGGGAAATATCTTCTGTCCCAGCTTCTAACCAAGAGATGTTTTCAGACCATGCTACCAGAACCAACTGCAAACTTAGACAAGCAGAAAGTTTGGGAAGCATTGATCGGAGCCTCACAGGCACCCCAATATTGTCTTACTGTGAGCTTAGCCTACAGGAGTATCATCTTCTACTGGTCAGGGACAAGTGAAGATTGGGTAAATGGAACAGTAGTGAATCAAGCTGCTTCTCAGCTGCAGCCCAGCTTGTGAGAATGGCAAATAACGAAATCGTGTGGATGGCAACCATGAGCTTCTCTGCTAGATTAATGCAGGAGAAATCCAGATCTCTTAACAGCTCCTCAAAGGGCATCTCTAAAGTACAGTGTTAAAACAGCAGTTTTAAAGAAGCCCTTTCAGTGCTTCCAGGCAAAGAAACCTTCACACTTCTTGCTAACATCTGCTGACACTAAGCGTGCTCTGAACATCCCCAGAGACAAGGACGCAGGAGGTGAGGTCCTTCCCGTGGCTTAGCAGGAACTTAGCAGGGCATCTGGCCCCCAGCATCTGTAGGGGAACAGTCTGCACAGACACCACGTGCCAGGGGCACAGGGGCAAACACTGTCTGTCCCGATCACAAGTCCCACGGCAGGGAACAGGAAACACGAACACGCTGCAGAAACTATACCAGTGTGCACGGAGGAACGGAGGCTCTGCCAGGCATGACTGAAATCAAGAGTCCAAAATCGCTCCGGAATTTGGTGAGAGCAGGGTTAAGTCTTCTCCAGGTTAGCTCTGGGTGGAGTGGTGATGAGACTACTGCCACTGTGGGTTATCGTTTCCCTGGCTCTGGGCAGGGGAGGATGGCAAAAGGCATTTCATAAGGCATTTCATATGCTGTAAACAAGCATCCATTTCAGACCTGCAGTCTTGGCTTGATGAATTTAGAAAGCTGGGACAAGTGTGGACATCAGCAAGCCAAAGCCAGCGACTTCTACCACCCATCAGAGACCATTAGAGATTCACACACATCTACCATGAGCAGTTACCGTGAGCTGCTGCAGGTCAGAAATCTTGAGGTCACCTGGATCTCTGTGCATTAAAAGACGTAAATCACTTACAAAGCACAGTCTCAAAATAGAGATCATCGCCAGGACTCTGCAGCCTGCTCACCAAACAAGCCACGGAATCACTTGCACGGAGTGAAGGGGTCACTGAAGAGCAAGCACAGGTTTTACTGAGCAGCAACTTCAGTGATGTTCTGAAATACCTACTCCTGCATCTCACCTGGAGCTGGGAAGATAGGAGCTTTCCAAAAGATTTGTCTTTGGGGCTGAAATGTTACATGCTTGGTATGTGTCAAAAGCTGGCTTTTTGGCAAGAGTTTGACACCGGCTCCTTCCGATCTGTTTTAAGGTAAGAACAAAACAGAAATGTTCTGCCTGTCAAAAAAAATACTGACTCAATTCTTTTTCCTTCTGCACAGGAGTGGTTGAAAGAAGAACCCTGGACTGTTGAGCTCTCCTGAGAAAACGATGCTCCTTGGCTCATTTCTAGCAATCACACGGTGATCTCTTCACAGAGAAGGTGAGTTCCTTTCTTGCCCTGCACCACAGATGAGCTGGCAGGAGCAGAGCTTGTTGCACACTACTGAGAAACCCACGTTAAACCAGGCTGTCCACAAGCGACCCACAGTCTAGGTCTGCCTATCTGAAGAACAAACCCTAGGCTTGCTGTGCTGGAAGGCTCTAGCTGGGACCTGACTGATCTGTCCCAGTACCTGGAGCTGTGCTGCTACTTATCAGATGCAGCTCTGCAAAAGCCAGCACAACCCTCTAATCTTAATGATGGGAGAGGAAGAGTCTGGTGGTCCAGGAAGGCTGCGGAGGCGAAAGAGAAGATACCGGAGAGATAGAAAAGTAAGCCCCACATGTACTCATTATACACTCAAAACAGAGCCAAGGTGAAAATTCAGCAGTAAATTTGCTATCATTTTTATTTCCTTTCCAGTACATAATTTGTTTCCACCAGCAAAGAGTTACAGTATTATTAAAAAGTTGAAGTGCTTTCTTGTTTGGCTGCATTTTTCCCTCTGTCTTAACTCTGATGCCTTTCAGGCATGTAACGGCCTGGACAGCTAAGCTCTGCTTTTTTCAAGTATCACATAGATAAACAGAGATAAAATTGGTTGCTGAATGGAATTCAATCTACAACTAACCACCAGTCCTTCCTTTATGGTGGCATAAGTGTTATGGGGGGGGAATCTCACTTTAGTACAGACACATGGCCCTCAGCTCCATGCCTTTGCTTTGTACCTGCCACAAGCATCATCTCAGTGACTGCTTCCTGGGGATGTTTAGGTTGCAGAGTTCTGAACAGCGGCAAAAAATAATGCAGGGGGTAGAATAATGCTATTTTACCCCTAATCATTATGTGGAGTCAGTGGGCTCTGTTAAGGTACTTCACAAGTAAGTCAGCGTTATCAAACAGTAAACAGAGATGAGGAAAAAAGTGCCATGAAACTGGCCTGAAATACACTGACTGTTCTTCAGCTTCCCCAGTGCAGGCAGCAAAGCAACAGAAAGGGAATTAATGTGAGATAAATAAATCCCCCAAAACCCCTCTCCCCAGAGAGCAAGAAGGACCAGAGCTGCCCGACTCCTTTCGCTACGGTGATGATGTGGAAGGCACCAAGAAACAGCGTTAGATCTCCAGGGCCTGTAAGAGGAAACCATTTTCCAAGCACCAGGGCCATGAACAGGATGCAGCTTCCCAAACCTCCAGCTCCTAGCTTAGCCAGGGCATAAGCAAATCTCTCACCACATTTTCCCACTACGGTAACATGTCAGGTCCATGAAAATGTCACTTTACTCAGCTGTTATTTACAGCTATAATGAAAGATCTGGCTGAGTTATTTGACACACATCTACAGTCTCCACTTTAGCTGATAAGCAGTATTTGTTTAACAGACCATTTATTTTCTCAACATCTTCGCATATTGCCCATTACGAGTAATTTATACTAGAGCCGGATGAGATTATATTTGGAGGTGATAACAGTAAATGCAGACCTCAGGTAGAAAGCAGGGCTTTATTATTTCAAAGAATTAGATCCTTCCTGCCTATCTCCCTCTTCTATTTCAAGTAGGAAACGTGTGCAGCTTTGCTTGTTGGCCACAGCATTGCACAGGGATGCAGTGGAGATTAAACAGCTAGAAGGAACCACCCCAGACAGAGACACATTTTTCAGAATAGGTGATGAGACCCCTCTGACTGCTTTCCTGCTCTGCCTAAAAGGGACATCTGTCCTGGTCTGCAGAGGAGGTGAGTCCCAGGACCCTTCCCACTCCTTCGCTGCTGCCGTTGGACCAAGGAGCAAGAGGAGTGGGTGCATGGCCAGAACTGGTCCATGTTGCAGGGCAGGAGATGGTCAGGTGGGGTTAGGCTTTGCCAGGAATCAGGCACAGGCATGAAGCTGAAGCCACCAACCACCCCGTGGGAGTGGTTCAAAGTGGGTCAGGGTGCTGGACTGCAAATGCCAGCTCCCAAGGCAAGCCCTGATGCTGTGCCTTGCTCCCCGCACAAGCCTGGGGCTTTCCCCAGAGCGGCTGGGACTCTCAGAAGCTTGGAGAGTCATGTCACCTGCTTCATCTGCAGGCTGCAAGGTGGCTCAGGGTGGTGGTGCTGGGCCTTTCTCTCCCACGTGCTTTCACTGTAGGTGTTGATGGGCCTGCAAGATACAGACTGCCTGGAAACATTTTGATGGCCATTTTCCCCACCCAGTCCTCAGAAGAGAGTCCCACTTTCTGGAGCACTTTCAGTGTAGGACGAGATGCTGACTCTGTGGCCCAAGCGTTCTTCAAAATGCAACATGTGATAAAGTGGTGTTTTGGGTTTGTTTTTTGTTTTGTTTTGTTGTTTGGTTGGTTGTTTTTTTACTATCAGCCATAAATCCAACTGGATTGGCACCCATGCTGACCTGGACCCTGTCGTTGGGACCATGATTGTGAAGGCTGTGCCAAGGCATCATCCTCCTCCTCAGCACTGCAGACAAAGCTGAAGTCTCCTCCCACCACACAAGACGGATTCTGGCACTGTGCTGTTGTCCACCACAGCTCCTGAATGTAAGCAGAAGTTCCCTGCGTGGGGGCATTCACTTGAGAGCTGACCCACTGGGATATAGCCATACAGGCTGAAGGTACAAATACTTAAGTCTTTCAAACAAAAAGGAACTCATGGTAGTGGGAACAGTGTTGGGAAGGGACAAGTCTGCTGCTTCAGGAAGGCACAACTGATAGTTCTCTCCGTGGCCGTGATCCCAATCTCCCCTGATCTCCATTAGGAGTTGAGCTACTGAATGCAAAGCACTTACTTCAGCACAACCCAAAAGTTCTTCCAGCCTAAAACTATATCCCACAGCAACAACAGGGAAAACTCTGCTCAGATCTGGCTATTTTGATGTCATTTCATTCTTTATCCTTCCAGCAATTGGGTTTTTTTGTGCATATTATTAGACATAGGTTTTGCTGTATTTATGTTCCTTTTGGCCCAGGACTGCACACAGAACCTGGAGAATTCTGTAACCCAAGCCCGCAGAATCAATTTAATCATGTTTTGGATTCAACAGGCAGAACTAGGTAAAAGTCACCTTCTGTTTTCATTAGGCTATTTGCACTTAAGCACAAACCAAATGACAAATTCCTTACGCAGGCTTTATTTGAAGAACTAAAGTCAGTTTCTCCTGCACTGCAAGTAAAATGCAAAAAAAAAAAAAAAAGTCCCTAAATGGTGTTGAACTTGTGGTATTTATGACTCTGGCCCTAAATTGCCTTTCATATTTTCTTGGATCCCAAAGCTGTAGCCAAATTGGCTGGTTAAATGTGAATAAATGGTGCATTGTCTTTGAAACAAAGTTGTGCTTATTAAAGAGAAGAGAGTTTACTTTTTCAGAGTCACAGTTAATAACACAAAGCAGAGCAAGCAGGGATTTTACCCACAGGAAAGCCTTCGATAAGGGGCACGCAAACCCCATTTTAGTCTGTGTGAGAAGAGCTGTCCTAGAGCAGAAATATCCTCCAGCATATTTGTGAAGCTGGAGCAAAATAACTGACTGCAAAAGAACGCAACTGGGTTCAGCCTGGTGGTTTTGCTAGGTCTGCAGCAAGGGATGGTATGAAATACTTCCCACAGACCTGGAATGTTGTTTTCTTCACCTGACAGCAATTTATTGCAACCGTACCGAGGACGCCGTTGCTGACTGAGCTTCCACATGATTTTACAGTATTCTCCAAGGCGTGCAGGCTGCGTTCCTGGCTCTGTCACGTTCATAAGCCAAACAAACGCTAATATAAGAGGCGATTAAAGAAGACATGGCTTGGTGTGCAAAGAGCTGCAATTACTGGTTTGCCAATGCTGCACGCTCTGCTGAGCAGCAGAGGAGTAGAGTTAAACAGAAGCACATTCATGGATTGCATAATTGCTCAGAGATCTGTGAGTTCTTGTTAAACAGCAAGATTAAAGTTAATTAGACACTGAAATTTAGAAGTATGAAGCAAGCAATTCTCTCTGTACTTTCTCCTGCTTTCTTAATAACAGCTGCAAGGACAGTATGTGCAGGGTGGAAAGGAGAAGTGAAGCTCTTGTACAGTCACTTAGAGTGAAAAGTTCCTGTTTGCCTCATTGCTTCATAGGTACCAGAGTTAAAGAGCACAGCCCTGCACCACTCCAGATAACACAGTCCAACAGGTTTCAGTGTTAGGATCCCTGCAACCTTCTGTACCTGCTAAGAGCCTGGACATAGTCACTATGTATGGAATCCATACTCTAACAGCAGGAGCTCAGGGATACTCATGCAACAACATGGCAATTCCTACAGTGTGAGTTTCTCTGAAATGTGTAAAATGTTCATTTATGATCAAAAATAACTGGAAAGCTCGTGTAAAATGTTCATTTATGATCAAAAATGACTGGGAAGCTCAACTTTGCCTTATGCAGATAACAGGAATAACTTTTTTTTAAACCCTGTAGGAGTCAAGCACCAAAACCCTCAGTCCTCATAGCCCAAGAGCTGGGGGTTTTTCTCATGCTCTTTCATCTCTAATACCTAAGGGCTTTCTTGGGAGGAGTGGTGGCCAACTGTCATTATTACTGGCACGGAGACTGTCAAGTCCCCATTACAGAGCTTTGCAGACACCTCCACCCCAGCTGCTTTCTGGTCCAGCAAGCCTTCCTTCACCCTCCTCCCACATTTTATTTTACAAATACATAGCAACATCCTGATCCTGCCAAATCAGAGGTGTTCAGGTAACTCTTTGTGTACATAAACAGTCCCATCAAGATGGCACACATGCCCAGGCATCTGCAGGTAAGGCTCCATATCTGGAACCGCAGCGGGTGTGAGATGCGATTTTCATAATTACCAGCTCACACCCTACCCATCAGAGTCTGGTGAGAAGGAGTCATTGTTCACGGGGAAGGTTTTGGCATGTTCAGGAGTAAAAGGCCGTTTTCAATAATATGCTAAAACAGCCTTAGAACTTGAGAAAGTAAATGAGGGTGTGAGAAGTCATTGCAAAATGTCTCTACCAGGAAGAAGTCTTTGAATTGTCACTAACACATAGGTATTTTTTTTTCTGCCTGGAAAGATCTGTGCTGCAGTTTTTATTCCATATAGAAGCCAGTTAACTACGTTGAATACACCTACAAATGTCTTTTATATCCATTTAAAAATTCTTTTGAAAGATCCCTGGGGAAGAACTTTCACCATCCTTTAAAAAAGCCCCCCACCATTGCTAATGCTCGGTGTAATACAAATCGTTTTTATAGCTAAGGGATAGAAATAAACAAAATAAAGCAGGATAGTCATAATAAATCTACCAAATCCTACTCCACAGCCAGGCTCTTCACTGGCACTGTGTCAGGCTAACCAAAATCTACGGTGCTACCTAGAGCCAGGCGAGCTTGCAAACCACCAACCCCGCTCCGCTCACCCATGCGGCACACAGATCTTTCATGCAGGCTCGTGTCACAGAACCCCACTCCAGTCAAGGGCAGTGGCACACAACCTTTCCCAGTCTGTCTCCATCCCAACCTTCCGGACAGACGTCCGTACCCTGCCCCAAGCTAACGGACAGTTCTTGTCTTTCTTCCAGCCGGGGTTCCAGCAAACGTGGCTCCACGCTCCTGACAAGACCAAAGTGGGATGCTGGAGCGTAAGGACGGCTGGGAGTCGGGCTGCTCTGCCTCGGTCCAGACGGATGCAGCTCCAACCTGTGTCTACCAGGCAGGACAGTGGCACTGAGAAGCAACTACGCTTGTCTGTTGTTAAGGTAAGCAGGGGAGCCGGGGTCAGCCCTGGGCTTCACTCCCACGCCGTTACTCGAGTGTACCCAGCCGAACTCCAACACTTGTGCAAGCGTCTCAGAAACTCCCTGGCCCGCACGGGGCCGTCCCCTTGCCTGGGCACCCCAGCAGCCGTGCCACGGCCGGGCTGCAGCCGCCACGGGGCACAAGCAGCCCCGGGGAACCCTCATCCTGCAGTGCGGGGGGACACAGCCGGGGTGCCCCAGCAGCGGGCACGGGCCCTTTCCTTGCTGCCCCCCACTCCAGGGCTCGCCCAGCCTTTCTCCCCCGCCCGGGGCCCGGAGAGGACAGAGCCCAGCGCCCGGGGTTTGGGTCTTACCACTTTGCCGTCCTTGGCCTCCCGCCGGTGCCCCGGGGCCGGGGGGTCCGCAGCGCCGCTGCCCCCAGCTCGGCCCTCACCGGGCGACAGCGCGTAGAAAGGGGGGCTGGGGCTGGGGGGCAGCCCCGAGTCCGGGCTGTCCAACAAGCCTTCCCGGCTCTTCTCCTTCAGGCTCTCGTCCATCCCTTGCAGCTGTAGGTGACCTACCATGTCTGGGGGGCAGCAAGGGGGCGGCAGCGGGAGAAAATCCTCCAGCGCCGCCCGCCGCGGAGGGAGGGAAGGGGGGAGGAATCCGGGGGGCCCCCCCTGAGTCCCGATCGCCGCCACCAGCCTGCCGGAGCCCGGGCTGAGCCTGCTGCGGGCGGGGAGAGCCAGCATCATCCAGACCGGGCTACCCCGGCCGCTTTCCCTCTACCAGGCCCCCGAGTCCTGCCCAGCCCGGCCGCCCCCAGCCCGTCAGGCGGCCCCCGGGGAAGGAAGGGAAGGCCCGATCACCCCGCCCCAGCCCCGCGGGGGCAGATGCGGCCGTTTACGTGCGGCGGAGCCCGGGGCGGCCCCGCCGGCAGGGAGCGCTGGGCGCGGCGGGGGACGGGGGGGGGAACGAGGCCGGGACCGGGCGGGCCGCGCTCGTCCACAGGCGGCTGCTGCTGCCGCCGTCCGCCCGCCCGCCGCCGCCTCCCGGCGGCCCATTTATCCGAGGAGGGTGGGAGGGGAACCGGGGAGCGCCCTCCCCTTCCCCCGGCCCCCCAGCTCTGCCCTGGCCGCACATTTTCAGGCGCTTCCCAGGCGGGGAGCGCGTTTGGCGCCGCCCGCTCGCCCTGTCCCTCCCCCGGCCCCCCCCCTTGCCCTTACATCCCGGGCGTCGACCCCCGAGGAGACCCGAGGCAACCTCCGCGCACGGCGGCACCCCCGGCCTTCGGGGTCCTCCCCACCCGCCACCCCGCCATCACGGAGCTGCCGTTTCCCTCTGCTGATTTCCCTCACTTCTGCCCAAGTTTTCCCTCACTTTTGTCTGATTTTTCCCTCCGTGTTGAGTTTTGTCCCTCTTTCATCCCCACACGCCCCAAAGCAGCTTTTTCCCTCAGTGTCAGGGCGTGAGGGAAGAGCTCAAGAGCCGTGGTCTCTCCGAGCTTTGAGGTGGCCAAGTGTGGCTCCTCCAAGGCAAAGGGTGACCACGGCAGTGTCGTGGGATGTACAGGGATGTACAGCCGCTACAGTCCCTGTGCCATCCGTACCCTCGCGGCCGTCCCTACACCTCCCCCTTGGTGCAGCCCAAAGCACAGTCTCTCTTCAGCTGGCTCCACAGCTGCTGGTCCACGGCCACCAAGGAGCTGGTCTCTCCATCCCCGTGTGTTCGAGGCCACCATAAATGCAACGGGAGATCCTCCCAAATGCCAGCACAGCCTCTAGCCGGGAGGAGCAGCTTGTGCCAGAGCACGGTCAGCACTGAGGGGAACCTCCGTCCCCTCCATATCAGCCCCTCGTTGCTCAGAGAAGCACGCAGTGGTTAAACAGGTCGGGTTTTCTGAAGCTTATATGGGCATGTATTGCACAATAACTGGCTGACATTAACGTTACCTTGTCCACAGCCCCGGTTATGTTTTTCTCATCATGTTTTCTCTCTACATAGAGTCTAGACTGTGAGAAATCTGGGGCAGGCCCACTCATGCAGCCCAGCCCAGTGGAGTCTCGTTTGCAGCAAGCAGGTTGCCATGGGAAACTTTTGAAATCCAACTGTCCGCCTCCTCTTGGTCCGAGTTGTTGGCCCAGCACCCAGTGAAATGGGTGTTTGTGCTACAGAACCGATAAACATGGTGCTTGTTGGGCCGGCTGGTGAAAATGTGGTATTGCACCTAGTGATGAAGGTTTTCACACCAAGCCCTGAAGAAGTCCTCAGAGGTAGGGCTGAGCCTAAACGGGGCCCCAGTCCACCAGCCTGAGGAAGGAGGTCACACTGTGTGGTGGTAGGTGAACTCACCAGTTAATAAAGCTGGATTTGTTTTGATGTGTTCTTGCTCAAGTCAAAAGGAAAGGCCAAGGATGCCCAAATCCACCCTTGACTGAAACGAGGGGCCCTCCTCAGCGTGACTGAAGCGATCTGTATGCACTGAGCTGTGCAGAGGAATGTCACTGATTTATAAATGTCAAACAGGCACCAAGCAGCCCACACACGAACCTCAGTGAATTCTTACCTCTGACCCGCTCCTCGGCTCCAGCAGCCACAGAGGCTGATTTAGAGCCCCTTACTGTAAGGGCTCTAATGTCTCACACAGGCTACGGCTGATCTGAAAATGTCAAAGGGGACTGAAGGTCAAAATTTCCATAAATTAGGCCCTGGCTTGCTACCTATCACGTAATAGGATTCTCTGGCCAGTTAACACTGTGAACCCAGGCATTCAGCCCAGCAGTTCCCCTGCAGCCCTCTTCCCCTGCCCCTCTCCTGAACTGGTGAGCCCACATGTGAAGGGGAAGGAGTGTCTTCAGAACTGCTTTCCTCCAAGGAGAAAAAAGGAGCAGGACAACGAGACACTGGAGAGGGGTGAGTGCACTGTCCTTTACTACTAGAGGGGTATATTTTAGCTTGGGGAGCTTTTGAGGGAAGACTGTTTTTTTCTGGTTCTTGTTTTGCAAAGCTGCAACCCAATTTTCACGGAGCTAAATAAGGTGTATTTTTCAAGGTAAATTTCAATACAACACATATGTTCAGCATAGAAGGGGGTGTTTGTGGTTTAGGGTTCGCTGAACTCTAAACAGTTGAAACACTAGGCACTGTGGAGCATCCCCAAGGGTTTGTATGGGTATTGACTTCACTTACACCTGGCAAAACTGCTGCTGGCTTCTGCAGAGCATGTGTGGGTGCAGATTATGGTAGAATTGTTTTTATTGTTATTATTGCTGTTGTTGTTGTTGTTCTGCAGGGCATATAGGTGCACATATGGTGGGATTGTTATTATCGTTGTTGCTCTTCTGCGGGGCACGTGTGTGCCCACATTACAGTGGAATTATTGTTGTGGTTGTTGTTACTACTACTATTCTGTTTAAAGTTAGTAGTGGGTTGCTCACTCACCCAAGATGAAGCTCTCCTGTGTAAAGCACAGGGTGGGCAGGAGGTAAGAAATGCTGCTGTCCTGATGGCTGTAATGGAAATGACTGGTTCTTTGGTCAGAAGTCCTCCTGGAGCCACAGAATGCAGCTCTTGGCCAGTGAAAATTTGCCTGAATGGAAACTCAGCGAAGGATACAGCGTGCAGGCACAGATGTACATCTGGGGTAGTAGAATCAGACCTGTTGAAACGGGATGTACACATTGCCCTGTGCTCTACTGAAGGAGACAAACAAGCGTGGGCTTTTCAGTTGAGGCAATGCTGCTCTACTGAAACCCTCCTTAGTTCAGCAATTCTTAATTTGCTGGAAGGAATCACTAGGGACTGGTACATGCCCGTGTCTTGGCTTGGGGATGGGGAAACTGAGCCCTTGTGTCTGTGGTGGGGCAAGGAGGAAAGAAACGTCTGCAGGGAAGTTTTCTGCAGCAGCCGAGTGTGGCCAAACGGGTGCAAACACGGTGGCAAAAGGGCAGCAGTGTGTGAAGGCCCAGGCTGAGGCCAACGGTCTCCACTACCAGCACTAACCCTGAAGGGATAACTCTGCCTAGCTGGGAATTTGAGTGGGAAACTACAGTAAATAAGGAGTGGGAAGTCAAGTAGCAGAAAACCAGGGGAAATTCCACCAGGATTGTACCTGTTAAGATTCAGTCTCGGGCAGAGGTGTAATTCTGATGTTCTGACGTCATGAATCACAAATTTCTCAAAGTTTCTCTAACTCTTTTGTTATATTTGTCTATTTTGTTATAAAATACAACACCCAGGCCCAGTCCTGAAACGGGTAAAGAAACAGATGTGAAGAAACCCCTGTGCTTTGCTGGGAGATCACGACCAAAGACCTGCTGTGTGCCAGGCTGGTGATACCACACATGGCACTGACAGCTCTTCTCAGGTAACTGTGTCACATCAGGGACTCAGTGTGATCTGCACCCTGGCTCACCCAGCTCCATTCAGTTGTCTGAGGTTTCCAGCTGGAGCTTTACAAACCAAATTCAGCTTCTGTCTGGGCTCCTGCGTCCAGCACAACTGTGCTACGACATCTAGGAGCCCTTTATGGCCATGAATATCCTACTAGTGAGATATATCACAAAAGCTGGATCAAAATTCACAGAATTATGTGGCACAGGTGGGAAGTCATGAGAGAGGGACTGTGTGGGCAGTGGGGGCAGGAACCCAGACAGCCTCCCTGGTGTGAGCAGCCCTGCTTCTAGATAAAAGCTTCTATCCCTCCTTGAATCCACTGGGATTCAAGCCTCTCCATACTCTGACAAGTCCTCTGCCTCTTGTTTTCCTGGCTATTCCCTTAGCTAGATTTGAGTACTTTAGGAATCTGCCATCCCACAGACATAGCAGAATGTCAGCATCACGTGCTAAGTTTCCTTCCACTGCTGCCAGGCTTGAAAGACAAATACAGTGAGGGAAGAACGAGACAGGATACAAACACCTACAGCAGGACTTTTTCTGAAGCAGGCTGGGTGGCAAAATGGGAAGAATGCTAGGAATGTCCATTCTGGTTCAGTGTCGAACCTGATCCTTCAGAACACCCACAGCATAGCTAGTCCCAGTAAGAACAGCTTTGGCCACAGTCAGATGTGACTGTGCTCTCTGGTTCTGGGCACAGAGGTGCAGTGTGTTCCTGGCAGTAGCAGCAAAAGGCACAAAAGCAGCAACATCACTAAGGGGAATATGACCGCAAAGCAGGACCGGGGTACGTCAGGCCCAGATCCCCCTTGCCTGGCACCTCATGGAGTTGTTCACCTCAGCCCCAAACGGTCCAAAGCACAAGGCTGGCACGCCGCTGCTCGCTGCACATGTCCAGCTGGTGATACAAAGAGCAGGCAGCACATCCATAGCCCTGGACCTGGAAACCACAAGACAATAACAATTCATTTTGCAGAGCAGCATGGCAGAGGTCAAATCAAAGGAACCTTTCTGCCTGAAAAGCAGAGGCCATGTATCGAGAGATAAAATCACCTCCTGAGAGGTCTACTCATTTATTTTCAGGCGCTCCCAACATCAGAAGTGTTTTCAACCTGGACTCTCGAGTCTTGTCTCTCTGGTTTAGTGAAGGCCACAGCCCAGAAGGAAAAAAACCAACATAGGCAGCTGCTTCTGAGAGCTTCTCTCAGCTGATACCTGATCTCCTTGCAGCATCCTCAGGTATGGCTTTGCCAAGTCACAGCAAGGGCTTGTAGCTCGTTCCTGTCTCCTGTTAGCACTGTGTCAGTCCTGCACTGTGGGAGCAACCGGAATGTTACGCAGCTCCCTCAGGTCATGGCTGCACCTGCCCTGGCCCCGTTACCCTCACCAGATAAACAGTCCCTCCTCACAGTGACTTGGAACAAACTGTCTATCAGGAAATGGGAATGAAAGCCACAAAATCTCCTTTTCTGGGGTCAGGAGTGCCTGTTCTTGGCAATACATCAAAGGAAGCAGATTTCCTTTGAATATCCTAGGCTTGAAATAAAGACAGTGCAACTCCCAGACAAGAGAATAGGCTGTGCGGCGGTGATAAAGAAGGATGATCTTTGAAGAACAGGCATAGGCTTTTATGCAAATGTTGCCTTCTCACGTTTGACTGCAGTTTGTACAGTTTGTGCCCCAATCAAGGCCAAAAAAAAAACCCAACCCAAACCGACCAACTGAATGCTGTATTACAGAATGAGCAAAGGATCTAAAGGACAGAGAAACCACCGTAAAGACTTCTGCTGACTCTGCTTGCCTTTGCGTAGGGCGCTACACGCAGAGTATTCGATTACCCATGGACTCCAGTCAGCATTTGCTGATACTGTTAAATACTTGAATCAAAACACACCTCCCTGCCTCACTGCCCTGGAGAAGGACCTGCACGTTATCCCCTGAAATTTCCTCTGCTTGTCTGTCAGGGTTGCTGTGCTGTAATCTTGGAGGATAATCAACAGCGAAACCATTCATAAATCACAGCGAACAGAAGAGACGCCGATAGGGTCTTAAATTTCAAGCCTGCGAAGCCATCATTTCAACAATGACAGTCAAAGGGGAGATTAAGAATTCTTTTACATGGAAAAGTTTTTCTTGGAAGAGCAACCCTCTCTTTGGTTGCCTGTAAATACAGTCATGTGGATTTGATTTTTACATGGCCCTTCTGCCTGCTTGCAGGGAATGCTCTGCAACCCCAATGGGCCTGTTCTCACACCAAACCGGCGTGTGGAGAGACTGCGGCGGGGTTTGAATACGGCATCAAAACCAAAGAGCTACAGCTTTGCCCACTGCTAGCAGAGTCCAGATGGGTTGCCTGTTTGGGAAGCAGAAGCAGGACATTCCAGAGAACCAGACCCCTCTTGGCTCAAGTCCACCGTGCCTCTGGGTCCAACTAGAGAGTGGGAATAAGGCTGGTGCCTTGTTTTATGGTGCAAGCAAAGCGTTCAGAGATTATCTGTACTTGCGCCTCATGGTGACAAAGGCTGTAAGGGTATTGTGAAGTCTGTTGCCAAGAAGTGAGTACAGGGCTGGATTAACACCCCACCTGGAGGGTGGTTGATCTCTCTCGGATCCAAACAGAGTCTTGCCTTGCTTTGTTCCTGTGGATGAAGCGCTATCCTAGGAAGAAAGGAGGGAGAGCGTCTCTTGTGTAGTTCTTGTCCCTCCGTGCCATGGATGACAACCAGCAGTGCTTGCAGCATCTCTCTTCAGACTAAGAGTCCCAGACAGGCTCCAGACTCATGCTCATGGCTGTCCCCAAATAGCCCAGCTGGAAGTGGACTCTGCCTGTTCAATGCGCCTCTGGGTGCATGGTTTCCTGCTAATGTTAACGAGTCCTACTTGTTAGTTCTATCTTAATTCTATTTTTCTCCAGGTATCCACCCCATTTGGCACATTTATAAAGCTTGGAAGGACAACCACAGCTCTCAGATTGCCTGTTGAGATATGGTATGTTGAAAACGGGGCATGACACACACGATGGACAATGAGATGGATTCACTGTTCTCTTAGCTCCATTTCCTACAGCTCTAAATCAGGTATGACATGAAAGAGATTATTTCTACACCATATGGTGACCTGAGGATTGGAAGGCCATCTTCTTTCAAGAGCAGTAGCTGTCAACCTGTCATTTGTGGAAGGAAACCAAGAAAAGCAATTTTAGTCAGCTTAAGTTCACTGTATGGGAGCTGCATCACTGCTGAGTCCACGAATGGAAAAAAAAAAAATCAGTCAGAATTCACCTTTTCAAGTTAAAAGTCTTTGGTTCCCATATCTAAGTTAATATCCCACTGAAAGCCAGTTGCATCGTGA
Organism: Todiramphus chloris collaris; assembly: GCA_025345505.1. Lineage (NCBI taxonomy): Eukaryota > Metazoa > Chordata > Aves > Coraciiformes > Alcedinidae > Todiramphus > Todiramphus chloris. The sequence goes on along the minus strand of JANVCC010000060.1, from coordinate 4,030,898 downwards.
TCTCAGCATCTGTCCTAATGAAAGAATGGGAGCTGAGAATTGAGCCACCTTGAAGGCTCTCAGTCCACAGGTGCTGGAACTCAGTAAATGTGCTGTTAGAGGCCACTGGTGGATGGCCAAGTCCGGTCACCCAGCCCCTGACAGCTGGGCCAAGGCCACTGGAGTTACCAGCTAAATTACCTTCAATTGATGACCTACAGATTTAAAGCACTACAACCCAGTCCCCATTATGCACCCAGCTCCCATTTCCTTTTGTATTTCTTTTATAGGAAAATAACAGGAAAAGCAATTACTGGCCATATGAAATACAAGTTCATACAGTATTTCCTACAAGACCTCAAGCAACTCCTTGTTAAAGCAGATAAGTTAATCTATCTTTTGGTTCAGGTCACAGTAGTTTTCAGGTTTAAATCACCATGGCACAGTAACTAATGACATTTGCCGTAGAAATGATACTGAAAAAACGAGGAACCTGGGCAATTATTAGGTGTTTATTTCCGGTGAGAACAACCCACATAAAGACAGTGACAGTGAAAAAAAAAAAAAGGATGATTGATCATCTGGATTTGGCTCCCTTGCGTTTTCTTGGCCACTTTCTCCACAGTGTAGTATTAGCTGCTCTACAATTACTGTAATGAAATCTGGTAGCGGACTTTCCATCCGGAGGAACTCTGGCACTGTCAGGAGGGGCTCAGCAGGGCTTCATCCCCGTGGAGGCTGGAACTGCACAGCAAGAGGAGCATGGTCCCTTCAGGCATTCAGCTTTCAGAAAGACCAAGGTAAAAGCTTTACTAGAGTTGGATTTTTTTTCTATTTTCAGTTCTTGGTAAAATGCTGGATGTTCCCATCTTGATTCAGAGCTCATTAAAGTCAATGCAAAGACTCTTGTTGACTTTAATGAGCAGTGAACCCTAAAGCTATTACATGATCAAAATTCCCACCAAGCTGTAAATACGGAGGTGTTTTGTTTGCATTGCAAATACAATATTTGACTGTGAGGCAGGGATGCTTGGGATTGTTTCCTGTGTGATCTCCGTGCCTCTTTCAGATGCCCAGTAGTTTTACCGGATTGTTTACAATTATCATTTTGTTTAAACTAAATAAATCACAACGCAAAACAGAAGCAACTGAAAGCTACTGAAGTCAGGGAGTGAAATTTGGCGTCTGTTACAATACGTATAGTTTTGTTCAGCTGTTGTCTGCTGGTGTGAGAGAGCTTATTCTCATGGTACAGCTGGTCCACCCACGTGCCACAGCACCGTGAGGAACAATCGAACACCGAACCTGCAATACAGATTTTGCAACAGGCAGGGCCAGTCAATGAAGCCATGGGAAGCAAAGCAAATCAATGCACAATAGAGAAAAAACAAAATGCCCGATGCACACAGAGATATTTTATTTCAAGCCTGATGTGGAAAAAAAAAAAAGAAAATCAGGGACAAACCCAAAGCTTGGAGCTCAGAGCTTTTCACTGAGTGGTATCATTCTGAACAGCCTTTGGAAAGGTGTGTCACTTGTTCTCTAGACTGCCACAACACCCTGGGATGCTGTAAAAATAGCTGTCAGTGCCTGACTGACAGGCAGGAGACGTGTGACCCTAAATTATGATGTTTTCCTTTTCATGATTAAATGAATGCTGCCTTAGACAGAGGCTGAAATACATCTGTTTGCGGTGGGAGTGCCATTTTAGGCCCATTTCTTTTGAAACTGGGGTTGGAATTGCCAGGGATCAGCAGAGCTAGGGGCTCACAAAGAGGGCACTGTCTTTGAGGAATCTTTACATAAGCCCTGCACAACCGAGGCAACAGGAGTTTGCACAGCTGCTGCTGGAAGCAAACATGTACTTTTAGCTGACCTGGGCCGATGACTTTGGGCGTTAAATCTGACGCTTTCCAGATGTACAGACCTCTCCTGCCACAGTCCCCAAACATTCGGTCCTCAGGTAAAAAGGAACATAATAACAACAATAATAGCAATAATAAAAGGGCACTGTAAATACCACACTGTAGTGTGTATTCCAGAGCTATTTGCAGATGGCACAGTCCAGCTCAGAGGTGAATGGCGTTATCCTCTCCCAAGAGCTGTGTTTTGAACCACATTTGATTCAGAGCTTAAGTGCTGCACCTACTTTCCACCTCACCTCTGGTCCAGCACCTTCTTCAGAAAAGGTGGCTAAAATATCTAGAGCTCTTATTACCTGCTGGGAATTGTTGAATATCTGTCTGCGAGCATAAGACCCCTAGGGAGTAGCCCTCGTTCTGTGCTGGGGCCCAAGAGCATTCCCAGGACAAAGGCAACTTGCCAAATAGTTAGCAAATTAAGTCTTGTGCTTCTTGGCAAAAGAGAACCTCTGAGGGACAGACTTACCAATGAGGATAGGATGGGATGCTTGTGAAGTATTGTCACTGGGCAAGTGACAGGTTGGGATCTGGCTGCTCCCTCACACCATGTCCTGACTCCACCTGGGTGGCTGCAGGTTACAAGCTGCGCTGCAGAAGTCACTGATGACTGCACAGCAGGCTCTGGCAGGACATTTTTCACCTGATTCTCAGAAGGAAATGGACCTTCACCCTAGCTTCAGAACCAGCATAAATTGTTTCCCTCCCTACGCTGGTTATTTTTAACAATAATTCCCTCCCCCATGCATCCTTACAGCCCTTGGATGTTGAGATGTTCTTAGGGTGGGTGATGGAAGGGCATGAGGTGCCTGAGGAGGATCATTTATTTTATTCCATTTTATTTAGGTGTGGTATTTATAAAGACTCCGAAATTGGCAGTGAGAGAAAGGCAAATATTCTTCTGCACTGGAGACCGCTCCAACACAGACAGCTGCAGCCCAGCCTCTCCTCATTCTCCTTGCCAGTTCTCTCAAGCATGACCTGGTTTGAGGACCACCTTCAATGAGATCAAAAGGTGATTTTCCCAGTGCTTGCTCCACATGGCATTTTACTTTCACACTGCCTGTCAACTGGGTGGCGAGTGAGACAGGAATGAATTCTGGCCTCCCTTAGTTGAAACATGAATAACTGCAGGGAAGACAATGGTGCAATGAAGGTCAAATTAGATCTGAGGGAGCCTGTAAAGCCCTGGAGTTATGTTCTTGCCATAGTGAGCTGGGGCATCCAGGGAAGCAGTTACTCAAAACTATCTCTCATCAGCTGGCATTTTTTTAACCTCTCCAGCCTGTTTTGATCAACAGTAAATGTTTTGGCATGCTCCAAATTGACATGCCTCACTTCAGTTTGTTCAATTAACCCAAAAAAGCTTTGCTTCAGCTCCGTTCAACCCTGAACATCAGTCTTGAATTGTATTTCCTTCTGGCAGCTCTCATCCAGCAACTTAATACCCGTATTTTTCAGGGACAGTGCATAGCTGCTGTCATGTCTCACAGACCTTAGAGTCCACTCTGCACCATGGCAGCTGTAGTCCTCTAGGAAACAGCCTGCAGGAAAGATGAGACATGTAAACCACAGCCCCACCGAGGCAGGGTACTTATAGGGAAATGAGGTTTTAATGGTTTATTGAACACATTCAAACCAAAACATAATTTTCTGATTTTGTTCCAACTGGCCCTGAAGAAAATATTGGTTCTTGACTTTTCTTAATTGGAAAAAAAAAAAAAAAGAAAGAAAGAAAGTGTATTTTTATTTCTTTATTCTGAAAGGAAAGAGGGTTCAAAATCAGGATGTTTTTCTCCCTGAAAATTTCAATTTTGTGAAAACCGCCTCTTTACTGGGCAGCCTTCCCAAAGGGAATCCCCAGCCAGCCCCAGTGCTAATATCAGTGCACAGTCTTTGGAGCTGATCCAAAGGTCATTCACACCATTAGACGTTTTTATCGTGGACTTGAATAAACTTTGGGCCAGGCTCTTTTGGCAGGAGCATACGCAGTCTGGAAACGTAAAAATAAATCCTGATTTGGAGCCATCCACAACTTTTCAGCAACCATGATGGTACGTAGGTATGGGCTTGTCAGAGAGAAGGTGATGAGGTGATTTGCCCACCTCTCTGGCCAGAGTATCTTTAGCTGGTTGTTGAATAAATGAGGGGGAAGATAGCGTTCTACAAGTTCAGTGTTAAGCTCTTGATAAAGAATTTCCCTGTGAAGCATCAAGCTCAGAAAGTTCAGGTGGAAGCTATTGTCTCAAGAGATGATTTTGTTTTCAATACGTTTTCAACAGTAATAGCTCCTGGATTGTGTAACACTGTCATCCTCCCTCCTTGGAATTTAAGAGGTCCCTCTGTGATGTAGTTTGTCTGCAACAGCAGTTCTGGGGGCCAGCAAAAGGTGCTGTCCCAGAAGAGAAGAAGAATTTTCACTTTTCCTTCTTTGTATCCTGTCCACGTTATGAGATGTTCACAGGAATCAAGAGTGAGAAGACAACCCTTGTTCACAATTAGCTGTTATCCTTTCATTCACCCTGCCCATTGCCATGCACCCTGAAGGGATTCCTCTGCAAATACTGCTGGGGAACCTCCTGCTGTAATTACCAGGCCTAAACCCTTCCCGTGGAGTCTGCTCCAACTCTCCGCAATGAGGTGAGTCAGACCTGTGTGCGGAAAAAGCAAAGGGTTTCCAGCATCTCAGTTTTATTTCTACTGCCACAAGAGTTCCATTGTGTCTGTTACTGCTTTTTGGCTGATGAATTGTTGGCCAAACATAAGTAACTGGTCACCTACTGTTGCTAAGGTTGTATGAGTGGCCATGTTTTCTGCAACATTGTTTAGATTCAAACCAAACAGTAATTCTCATTTGCATGATACCTATTCAGTAGTCTAGATGTAGTAGGCGTAGACAAATTTATACTAATTTCATGGTATAATGCATCTTTGACTCAATTAGGAGACTGAGTGTGCAGAAAATTACCGGGCTTTTGGCTTTATGGACCCTTCCCAGAGTCTGTAAGTCTCTGTGGGGTTGCTTTTCCAAAAAATAGTCAACTGCAGTGGAGAAGGAACGTGTCTGGCTTGTGAGATCTGGGAGGATACAGGTTGTACCATGTCAGGGTATGAAGGCAGAGAGAGAGAGACTACGTGATGAGGAGAGACAGAGATAGAGGCTCTTGGTCAGGTGGCAGAGGGCTGGCTTATGCTGATAGATTGTGTTGTCTGCCAGTCCTCATTCCCACAGTGCCAGTGTCAGCATGCTGCTGGAGCAATGTTGTTGGCTGTGGTCAAGCCACCAGGAAGTCCATCCAAAGGGCTCCATCTTCATCTGGTTGATCCATTTCCTTCCCACATGTCTTTTTCCATCCATCCATCAATCCATCCATCATCCATCCATCCATCCATCCACCTACCCAATATTTTATTTTCTACCCACAACAGGAAGGAGTTTGCCTTATCCGTGGGGTTCATAGCAGCCACTCTTTTGTGTGGGTCCTTCATCAACTGTTTGCTGTGCTTGTCCTGATTCCCGAGGCGGGTCTCCCAGCTGCGGCAGTCCCTCTTTAAGGGTGTTAAGTTGTGGCAGTAATAATGCTGGCCCTGGTGAGAATACAAATGTGTAGTTTGTTGATCCTGGCCTGCAAAGCAGTACTACTGCCTGGCAACTACACTGCAAGACCTGGCAGGCAGACTGATTTCCAGCACACTTCTCTGAAAGGGGAAAGGGTGTTTTCAAATTCTCCTTTCTCTCCCTCTCCTCCAAGTCAGAGCTTGCCAGGAAGCTTTGGAGAGAAGCTCTGGTGCTCGTCTGTGCCTCCCAAGCTGAGTATGATGGCTCAGCTTTCTCCAGCACTTGGACACCCAGCAAATTTTGCTTGGTCTCAGCATTATGTGTCGGTCACTGCAGGTTGAAGGTGAACCAACTCCCCAGCACCTGAGGTGGAGAAGAAGAAATAGGGTCCTGCCAGTGTGTGGTTTTGAGGGACTCCTCCTGCCAGAAGTGAGGGTCATTTCTAATCATCCTTTGGACAAAGAGGCTAATTCTGAAAGTAGGAGCCAGGGTGTCAGATGCTCATGTTGTCACACACTGCAGGGAACATCACACACTGGTACCCCACCACTGAAGAACTGAAGCGCATGCCAAATGTCCTTGGCAGAATCAGGACCTCTGCTTAGTTGTTGTGTGGCTTACTGTGAACTACCACTGCTGAAGGGCAGCAGGGACACTCTCAGAGGTGGCAGCATGTCACACCTCTGCTCTGCACAGGCTGGGGATGTGAACTGACTCATACAGACCCCTCAAGAGGGCAAACTGCACATTTCTGCCCTGTACCACTGATATTTTCTGAATCTACAGTGTTCAACTCAGGTCCTCTAAAGCAGGGACAGGTTACAAGCAGTTCTTCATAAGGCTGTATTTTGCATCTGCCTCAGTGGGACTGTCCTACCTGACCCGGGGAGGGAGAAGCTGTGGAGAAATGGGGCTTAAGAGCTGTGTCTGTCTCTGGTGCTTTGCCACAATCCCCTCTGCAAGGAAACCTGCAAGCCCTTTTTTGGGAGCAGCATATTGTCCTAAGCACAATCATGTGTTCGGTGCATTGAGCAGTTAAATGTGTGTGTTAGGGGCCAGCTTTTCATTGAAGCCTGTTCCCATTTCACTCTCTCCCCTGAATGTTCAGTGTTCAGAGACCTGAGCTAAATATGAGTGAAAATGTGCCAGGGGGCTTCGCTGGGGTTATTCACCAGCAGAACAACTATGCCAGCAAATTAGGGAGAAAACAAGCACCATCTGATCTGTTCTTGCCCAAGGGCAACATTAATTTATGCATCCTGTTTGCTCTGTATAACATGGGTATGCATACAAACATATGTCCACACCCTGTGCAACCAGCTACAAAAATGCTGCAAACCCTTTGTGGCCCCTGGGAGGCCCCTGGCACTATCTTTTCTTGGACTGTAAGTGAAATATTTATATCCACGGGTGTCAGGGTGAGTTAGACATTGCTCCCCAGTGGAGCTTTCTGTTTAGGATGGGGCAAATGCAGAGCACAGTATGGCCACCATGCAGCTATTCCTGTGGGGTTTTTTTGCCACGTTCAAATAATTTGGGTAAATCTGTGAAGCAGCTGCATCATTCATGTTGGGGGAGTGCTGGAGAGGGGTGCTCCTGTGGCTACCTGTCACAGCAGACAGTACAAAGGAAGGGAGGTCATTCACCCCTTCCCTTCTTCCTTCTCTCCACCATGGCCCATCTGTTTCTGCCTTGGGACAGGGAACCCTTGTAATTGTTTCCCTGTCAAGTTTGGCATCATGGGGAACATACACAATAGTCTTTCCCTACCAAAACTGCACACTTCTCTCACCTCCCAACCCAAACCTTCTGGGGACCCGCTCTCCTGTTTCTCCCCACTGCAGATCCCAGCGAGGGAGGCACCTAAAGCTACCGTGCAGCTCTGCCCATCCATTTTCTGAGCCAACAGCGATCGACTACACCTCGGTCTCACTGTGGTCAGGGCAACTACAGCGACTGCTGTCCTGACCATGTCTGCCTGGATGCCTCAGGGTATGTTGCCATTCTAGAAGACAAGCATGCTGGTTGTAAGGGATTTAACTGGCCCAGGGGACACGAGCCATGGAGATGTGGAAGCCCAGCAGCTCATGTGAAGAGGTAGCATCTCCAGCAGGAGCAAAGCACCAATCCAATGTAGTTAAGGTGACACTGCTTCCTATCTCCCATGGGGTTCTTTTTCAAATGCACCCTTATGGCCTGTGAATTTTCAGCAGTTTCTTCACTAACTCACCCTTTACAGCAATAACATCTCCGACCTGGTTCTAGAGTGTCATTCACAGCATCAGATTTACCTGTCAGAGCTCTTGGGAAGATGGAAAAGCCTTTGGGTGCAGAGGGGCTGTGGGGGTTTCACTCCTCGCAGCAACAACATGGCTTTGGTTTGGAACTGGGCTGGGATGTCAGTTGGCCTGACTGTCAGAGTTTATGTGAAATACACCCAGGAACACCTCACCTGCCCCAGGACACAGCCACCTCACAGCGAAAGGCAGCAGCTCTTTTGTCAGGCACTGAAATAGCCGTAGAAGAATATAATGTGTAGCTGAAACTTCAGAGGGGGATTTCTGTTGGCAAAAGTTAATTGCCCTGTTTGAAAATGGCCTAGAGAGAGAGGTTAATGCCCAGGGATTGTACAGGCACAACCTTGATTTTCCATCTGCTTTGATGTCTCAGTTAGCAGAACTCAAAGCAAGGGCAAGGGGGAGCAACTTCTTGGCTGTTTCCAGCTTTTTTGGGGGAGAAAAAAAAAAAAGGTTTATTTATTAGAATAGGCAGGTCACAATTTAACTGGGAGACTGTTAAAGGAATTCAGAGCCTGTGGGATTTATGACAAGGTGATGAAAGAGGAACTCTGATAGTTACCCAATAAGCTTCTTTTTCCGAGAACATAAAGTTTAAAAAAAATAAATTTAAAATTGAGGATTTTTTTTTTTTTTTATGAATGGGTTCTTGTGGTGTGCAGGCTGCTAACACTATCAACATTGTTTCTGGGGAACTCCAGGCATCTAATCAATCTTCATTCTGTAAGAAAACGTTCCAAATTATACGAAAACCACATGGCTTCTCCTGTTTGTAGGGAAAAACCTGACCTGACCCCATCTGCGCTCCAGAACGGCTGAGTCCCCATCTTAGGACTACTTCCAGCAAGACCTGTGATCCATTTTCATTGTCCTAGCTCTCAGGAGAAGGCACTTTCCATAAGGATGCAGCTTCCCTTAGGAAAAGGGGAAGTCGTTGCAGGGAACATGTGGAGGGAAAGATGGGGCTGGGACTATGGCAGTGCACATCCAGGCCATTGCCAGGCTGTTTGTGTCCTTTAGCTCACAGAGGTCAGGGCAGATGCATTCCTGATCTTTGCCTGGTGCAGCGAAAGCACCATTTGCCTCCTGTTGACTACATCCATTTACTCCATCCTCTGAGAATTGTGTCCTGTTATTTGGAAGGGGGCAGGGTTTAGAGTTCCTTGGGTCAGGAAGGTATCAGCCGCTGTTTATGAGACACCTCTTGGCTGCCTCCAAGGCCAGGTTCGTTGCCCATGGAGGCTGTGAACCAGAAGCACAGTTGTGGAACAGCTGGACGCTACTTGTCAGCATCCTGCAATGCCTCAGCAAGCCCAGACCACACACACAACGTGAGCAGGCTCTCCTGTGCACCCTCTGGCCTGCTCGGGCAGGCAGTTTGCTGCCTGGAAAGCCTTGCTATGGGACAGAGGCAGACAGATCAGCCTGGAGGCTGTATCCAGGGCCATTCCTCAACCCTCTGTTCAACAGCAAGGGACAGCATCGTAGAGTTTTGCAGGGGGCAAAATAGGGTCATGCTGGTATTTTCCAGATAGCTCCAGTCGCAAAAGGGAGTGAAATGAGTTGTCCAGCATCAGCCATCAGGGCAGAGCCACAACTTTCCCAGGCCAGGACTACAGTCCTGCCTTTCTAATTACCTGCTTGAGCTTGTTTTCCCTGGAGACTCCTCACTGCCAGAGTCATCCCCGCAGGTTCCGTTCCTCGGTCAGATGCTGGTGTGCTGTCTGCTCCTGCTCAAACACTGACCTGTGAGCGGTCATCTTCAGACAATGTCTCTTCCAGCACTTTGAGGGCAATTGCTTTCATCTGGTCTCTATACACACATGGATTGTACCATGAGCATGGTGGGTGTAAAATAAATATTTGTTTTATATATATATATACATATGCAAGTTCATAAGGCAAAGGAAAATTTTCCTTTGAAGAAAAGGGACTTGTGCTGAAAAGATGTTATCCTTTGAAGACTAGTAGCTTGTCTCATAAATTACCCTGCTGTTTCCTCAGGATTTTGTGCAGAAGTTGGTGCATCTTGGTCACTAGTTTCAAAGCCCAGTTCAAACCAAAGCAAACTGCAACAAGTCATCTCTGGAAAGCAATTGAACTGTGAATAGCTCTGGAGATCAAAAGAGAAAAACTACAGACAAGACAAATGAGTAGGCTATTTAGAAACAGGTTGCAGCGACAGGGCTTGCATCCACTTTTTAAACCCCAGCAAACATGGGAAAGGATTTTAGGTCCCAGATCTTAACTTATGAGAATGGAGAGCAGTGTGTAAATACAATTAAAGGCAAAACGTGTTGTAGCAGAGCACTAGACTGGGATCCCTCAAATGGCTACACTAACTGGGTCGCTGGAGCTTCCTTCTGCTTCATTTTTTCCAACTGTGTAATAGAAGGCTTCTAGGTGTCAGTAATGAACAGCAAAATCCAAGTTCACTTGCAAATGGTGCTTTGGTGAGAAACTTCTTGATAGCTTTGTATCCGGGATGAGAAAATTCCCAGTCTTTCTGTCCCTGCTGTCTCTTGGGTTTTGGGGTCAGCAAAGGCTACACCTGCAGAGTGGTCTGTAACTTGAAAGATAAGTACTTTCTGTTGAACACATGGGCTGGTAAGCACAGAAAAGATCACCTGGTGAATTGAAGGCACTTGGGATCATCACTGAGAGAACGCCTTGAAACTGCTAAATGAGGAGCTGAGTGTAGTGGAGGAAAAGGGTGCAGGCAGTAGAAACCAGGCTTTACTCAGGATCTGGCATTAAATGGAAGTAAATGAACTCTGACTAGTCAAGGTATCTCAAAGCATTGATTAGCCTGGAATTTAAGTGCCCAGCTATGTGGCCAAAACCTAGGAGTGGGATTCAGAAAGATTTGGGATCTTTATCTCTGGTTTTATGGACAGGAACAACCCAGTACCTGACAGAAGCAGTAGAAGATGCTGTTAGCAGTACCTTTTATTGAGATACTGTGGCAAAACCAGTTGCTGAGTTTCACCATCCCAAGGTCCTCACACAAGAAAATCCCCTTCAGGTGTTTATGGCATAAACTATAATGATGCAAGATAAAATCTGTCCTCCTGCTTTTGCTCTTGTAGAGCTGCTGGCCCTGCTCCTACCCAGTACAGCTGAGCTTCAAGCAGCTGGTTGGCCCTGAGTGCCTTAATTGGCCTTAATTGGCCTTAATGGTCCTGACCAGCCTCACCTGGGGCTTCCACCCACAATGCCCATGGGCTCCCTGACTCCATTTAAGTTCAGACCTGACCTTTTACTCTCTTTGAGCTGTGTTATAGGAATAAGTGCTGGAGCTTTGACAAGTTCTGTCTGTAGATCTTGTTGATGTCATCTGTGACCTGTTGATTTTCCTCGTCTTGACCTTGGATGTGCTATGGACTTGCTTGGTGATGGCTGGACTGTGTCTGACCCTAACCTGATTTCTCTGGTTGATCCCAGACCTGTCCCATCAACACAGACATGCCTGATGATGAGGAGTCAGCTGAAATTGTCTGCCCTGCTTGCTTCACTCAGGTATGGTGGGACTGGGGGGTAAGGGTCTAGCACTGCTGCCCATGTTACCATGCTTGATGTTTGGGTTCCTGTCCTGGAGGAAGCAGCTCAACTTTGACACGTCCTGACAAATCTATATGTAGCAGATGCCTTATTAGCAAGGATACCATCTTGAATAATTGTAACCTTTTAGGTCATAGCAACTTTGGGCTTAATTGCTTTCCTGCCCAGATCTGCTTAAGGTTCTGCCTGTTTTGTTGCTGCTATCTGAATAGAGCAGCAGGTGTCTGGAGGAGTCTGGCAGGGCTGTTAGTGATACACTGCTGAGTTTGTTAGACTGCTGCATTTGACCTGAAGTTAACTGCTCTCCCCAGCCAGAGGGCTGAAGAGCTATCTTTTAGCATCCTAAATAAATAAATAATCATACAAGCGGCTACCACAGTATGGAGCTATTTCTTGTGTGCACAGCCAAGTCACATCTGGATTGTTAGGCAGGGTACCAGTAACCTCCCCCTCCTGCCTCAGCGTTGCAGGGCCAAGCGCAGCGGCGTGCTGGCATCGTCCCGGGGCTGGCATCCTCCACGGTACCTTGGCTGGATGACCCAGGTCCCACCCCACGTGGTCTCGTGTAGGGTCAGTGCGAGGCTCTTTGTTCCTACAAAAGAGGGAGAAAGAAATTAAGTCCTCTGAGGTGAACCTGCCTGTACAAATGTTTGTCTACTTGATGAATGTTTTTTTCTAAATATAAACCACCTGCCATCTGGCTCAATACACCTTGAGGAGAAAGAGGCAGTGTCTGGGGCAGGTAGATCTGCCTGGACCTTCTCAAACACGTTTGGATAAACACAGCTGACTGGGATATCCCAACTATTGGTGCCTCAGTGCTGCTGCACTGGTCTTTATTGCCCAGGAAGTGCAGTTATCAGCATTCGTGGGACCAAACTGAGTGCTGGATATATTTAATGATGTGTACAGGTTCAGAAGTCTCTGAAGGGACTGGTCTGTCTCATCAGCTTCAAAAACCACTTCTGCCAAGGGGGTTGTCTGAATGCTGTGCTGGAAGTATTATGGGCTAGGTGAGGGATGGAGAAGTACTTTTACTATATCCTGGCACCCCTCTGGCCTTGGACCAGGTTGATCCTTCTCTGTACATTCAGCCTTTTCTATTTTAATTTTTTTTCCTCCCTGTAGTGCCAGGATCAGGTATCAGTAACAATTCAGTGTGTTGCACAGCAACCCTCAGAACTTATGGGACAAAGTTAAGTAAGGGAGATGGTGAAGGTCTTCTCATCTGAGTGACTCCAAAAGCAGTGCCATGTGCCTCCTCATGACTGTTCCTGAGCCATGTGAGCAAGTGGCTTTTCTTAGGTCAAAGTTGGGGCAGGGTGAGGCCTAGGCTGCCTGACTGCTGGTTCTTCCCTTCCCACCCTGCAGGCTATGAGAAAACACTACGGTTTTATTTATCCAGGAAACTAAGGCTCTCCTAACAGCCAAATTGGTTCCCTGAACAAGGGGGGGGGGGGGGGAAATAAATTCATATTTTGAACCCTTTCTTGGAACACACACACACTTGCTGTCTCCTCCTTAAATAATGTCAAGAAAGACTGAGAAAATTCAGCAAGAAATCTGTCCTGCAATTTTCTTGTCTACATTCAGCGTGGTTTTGTTTCTTTCCAAAACAGTTAGATTTCCGGACAAAGAGAACTGGGACTTCGCTTCGAGTTCCTTGGCTCTTCTCAGCTCATGTCTCCCTGGCCATTCCTTTATTCAAACAGAGGCTTTTGTACGCAGTATATGAGGTTGAACTGAGGGCAAATATTATTCCAGTCTCATGTTCTGAATCGACACCGGCCAGGCCTCCCTCTGCACTGCTCTAGCAGGATTTCATGTCAAGTTGTTCCCCTTCTCCAAAGGTCTGACTGGGCCCTTCTTCAGCACAGTCATCCCAGCCCTGTGACTCTGCAGGGCAGGACTGGGAGAGAGAAACACTGGCTTGCAGTGCCTGCCTACCTGGGACTGGGCTGCACAGCTGAACTCCAGGTGCTTTGTCTGGGGAGGGCTAGTGCTGAGGCTTCCAGTGGCCACCTTGGCCAGGTGAGAGCAACAGTTTGATCTGGGCCCTGTCTGCAGATGGGGAGCAGCACAGAGTTCAGAAATGAAGCAGGTTGGAAGGAAAGCCACTCCTCCAGGGATGGGGTAGGAAGTAGTAACTGGAGGATAACATCCAAACCCAGCCTCAAAGCTGCTAATAGACTGTTAATTGTCTCTCCCTACTTCTTTCATCTCACTTTTTATCCATTTTTCCTTTTCTTGATGCCTTCCCCTTTCAGCTGTTCCACTAATTACTTCCTTGCTTAACTTTGAAGCCCTAAGTGGTTATTTTTTTTCCCCTTTCAGCTGTTTAATTGTTTTCATCCTTTGCTCTCCTCTTTGGCAGGAGCATAGAGAAGGAGATGGCAAGCAGGAGGTGTGTGGATGGAGGAGGCTAAGCCAGTAAAGAAACTGGTCCCATCCCTTTGTGAAGACATCCTGAAGAGACTTTCACTCTTGTCCAGCATTCCTGCAATGGCAAATGCTGTATATCTAAGGAAGCTATAGCCTGTGACATGCTGTCACTGTGGTGCAGTACCTTGCTGGGAGAGACTTTTGGTAAGTTTTATTTTCAATTTTTCAGAGAGATTATCCCACCTTAGTCTTTGCTAGCACGTGAACTGGGATTTGACAGAAGTACTGGTAAAGCCTTTGGGTACACTGAAGTGCTAGACTTGATACTGGGAGAGGAGAAAAAAGTTCTGTATGGTTGCCTCTGGGTGTTAGGAAGGGTACTTCACAGTTCAGCAGAGTATGAAGCATTATGAGCTAATAATTGCATTATCCATCTAACTGCTCCCCCACCTCTGTCCTTCTGTGTCCCCATCAGGCTCCATCAATGTCCCTGTTGACCAAACTCTTGCCCTGCTTTGCAGTTCGTGGTTCAAATGCAGCCTTCACCCTGCCCATCTGATGGAAGCCTGAATGCAGGTGTAGCTAGGTGTGGGTCCATCCCTCCCTGGGAGCTGGTCCTTCTCCGCTGTGACTGCTGTCTCCTGTGAGTTATTTGGCAGGGCTTCTTTAATCTTGTGCTCTTTGGAAAGTTTCCAGACTGTCTTTTTCTGCCCTGTGCAGACTCAGAGGCTAATATGCACATTGCTTTAATTTGTTCTTCAAATGAAACCCAATTATACCTGTAGGTGCCTGGCTGTTAAGTCAGTAATTTACTTCACAGTAGCTTAGCGTGCTTTTTAAATGCCTGTTTTGCTATGGGGGGTTCTGTTCATTGCAAGGCTGTGCAAACCTGTAAAACAGCACTGGAAAGAATTTCTTTGGAAAAAGAGGCCCAAGGTGAACCATACTTCTTTCTCTGCTCACCCATAGGGCCATAAAAGAAGTAAAGGGTTGGTGCTGCTTTACAAACCTTCCAAACTCATAGGCTCTGCCGTAGTTGCTTTGTGTATTGGGTAAGGAACGGGGGAAAAGGGACAGAGGATGCGACATGGGCCTCCTGTCTGTAGTCTCAAAATGGTACCTGTGTAGTTCTGTATGAGGTGGGATGAGCTTCAAAGCATCTCTCATCTCAAAACATCTCCCCAACCCTGATAGAGGACCTGTAATCTCTCCCCCTGTGAGAAGCATCTTGTCTTTCCCAGGCTCTCTAGTGACATTGCTTTTTTCCATGTCCTGTGTCCTTGTCCTGCTCCTGATTTTGGTTGTCCTTGCCCACAAAGCAAGTTGTTTAGTACAGACTGCATGTGCTTCCTCAGAACTTCCTGAATGACTTAAAGAAAACCAGAACCCAGTGCTTCAGCGTGTACATGTTGGCTACTGACCTGACCTTTGTGGTAACTAGAAGGGGTGATATTCAGATGCTCTTTGGTGGTTCTTTGCACTGGTTTATTGCCACTTCTCTGCTCCTTCAGAGATGAAGGCAGTGAAGATGAACACTGGAGATGGAGGCTTGTTTTGCCAGGACTGTAGAGAGCCACTGCACAGATCGATGAGTGCTTTCATACTGGGGTAGACTGAGAGCAGTGTTACTGAAACCAGTGAGGTAGTGCTGGTTAATGCTTTGGGAAAACAGTTGAGATGGGGAAAGACTGAGTGCAGTGGGCCAGAGAGGGAGGGACTTGGTCTGAGAGGAGGCAGGGAGGCTGTATTTCATTCTGCTCCATGCCAGTGGTGCTGTAGAGCCACCAGCAGAGCTGCAGGGAGGAAAAGCACTTGGAGGAATCAGAGCAGCAGCTGCTGGCAGCCACAGCACCAGTTGTGCTGAAGTGGGGAAGCAGCCCTATGAGGGCTGCATGAGCAGTAGTAGGCTTATGCTGCAGCAGCCAAAACCTTAGTTTAAACAAACCAAGTCTGTCTAACCTCAAAGCTGCAGGCATTCATCAGCCTTCACAGAGCCAATGTGTCCTGGGGCCGACTGGGACCTTTGCCTGAGGATTTATTCCTGTAGGAGCCCTCAGTTCCCAACTGGGTTAAAATCCTAGGCAGTCTTCTGCACAAAGCCCCACTCATCTGAAGGGATCTACTTCTGAGACTGCTTGAAGCAGGACCGAGGATCTATGTGGAACAATTCTACCAACCAGCATGGACACAGCAGCACCAGTCCTTTTATGGTGGAGTCCTTTCCCACCCATGTGCTTTTACTTGGTCCTCAGATTTGTGGTCCCCAAGTATAACAACCCTCCTTCTTTCTGCTCTGTTTTTTGCATATGCATCTTTAAAACACAAAGTGTTTCAAAGCTTCCTCTGCATTAGGACTGTCTTTCTGGTGCTGTGGCTTAGACTGCTTTGCTGTACTCCATGTACCTGTTCAGTAGCAAAGGGTATTTGCTTCGTTGGCAGTATTCCTCTCTCTGCTGGCTACCCACTCACAAAGAAACCAACTACACTTACCTTTAATGGGAGGCTCAAGCCATCTAATGGGCACTGACTTTTCTCAGATTGGGTGCTATGAAATGAGAAGAGAATGAAAGGCCACTGGTACTTTGCTGTGAGCTGGACAGGGTCACCTCTCTTGATAATGTTCTTTAGGACTTTCTAAGAAACAAACAAGGCTACACTTTCAGCTCTGAAATCTTGGTAGCCTCAGGCTTTTGGAAAGCTCTATTTCATTTAGATTCTGGCATTTACTTTTGTTTGCTTGGACTATAAAGACCTTTTTATTCTGATCCTCAAGAGCTGTTTACCATTCAGCACATGTGGTCTGCATCGCTCACACTAAAATCTTTTGAGGACTTGGCAACCCTTTTTAGTTCCCTGATCAATGCTGGCTAAGGAACAATGGCAAAAGCCTATGGAAGTTTGTTGCCCGAAATGTGCTGCCCCTGTCCTGATTAACTAGCAGCTTCAGCTAAGGTAGGGCTTGCTGGCTTGACTTTTTTCAGCAGTGCTGGTGCACATCTTGAACTGTAAGCAGGTGTGTCAATGTAAAAGCAGAGGACAACATTGCTACCCTACCTGTGCCTACACAGAAAGCTGAGTTTTGCTTTCTACCCTGATTTACAGCTTACTGCTTCTGTGCACTGTTGGCACTTTCCTTAGAGATCAGCTGCCTGTGGAACTGAGCAAAAGATGCATAAAGCTGACACCAAGGCCTGCGGGATCCAACCTGGACATACTCTGCATTGAGCTTAACTGGAATCTTCTGTGTATGAAAACCAAAGTTTGGACCTTGCAACAGCTTTTCTCTGAGCAATCATTACTCAAGGTATCCAAGAATCAAGACTTGGCTTCAGCCTTTTAGTGCAGAGTTGAGTGGAAGGATGTTAACCCAGTGGGAGCAAACACTGCCTTCCTGCAGCAATTCCATTTAGCAGCTTGGAAATTTGTCAGAGAAGCAGCTTCCCTTTGCTAAATGTTGGATTCTAAATGGCTAGGAGAGGTGTTTGTGAAGGCAGGGGGATTATTAAAAAAAAGGACAGGCAAGGCTTGAGAGCTGGTGGCTGGGTTGGCAGAACGTGATGGTCGTAGCTGCTGCTCAGGGCTGTGCCACGGCTGTGTGAGAGGTGTGGGGACAAAGACAGGGCTGTTTGGGGCAGGGCAGCAGTGCTTTGCCTTGCTGGTGGAGGGGATGCAGAGGGAGGGTTGACATCTCACTCATCTTGTAGCAATAGGACAAGGGGTGATGGTTTTAAACTGAGGGGAGATCTAAGACTAGATCTAAGGAAGAAAATTTTTACACTGAGGATGGTGAGACCTTGGCCCAGGTTGTTCAGAGAGGTGGTCAATGCCCCATCCCTGGAAACATTCAAGGTCAGGTTGGACAGGGCTCTGAGCAACCTGCTCTAGTTGAAGATGTCCCTGTTCACAGCAGAAGGGTTGGACTAGGTGACCTTTAAAGGTCCCTTACAGCCCTAAACCATACCATGATTCCAACTGACCTCACTGGTTTTTGAAGAGCAAGAGGACAAGGAAGGGAAAATAGCAAAAGTTTTCCAGTGACTGCTGAGAATGTCACACCAGAAAAGTCCTAAAAGGAGCATTTTGCTTGTGCTCTGGATCATCCTGCACCCCTAAAGAAGCTATCACTGACTGAATGTGTAAGATGCAGTGGAATCTCTGAGCTGACCTGCTCCACTGAGAAGGTGCTGTACTATGGAGTTGAATTCACGTCTGCAAGGAGAGGTCAAACAACTTCTTTTTTTAATGATTAAATCCCAATAGCTGCATCAGCACAGCTACACAAAGCTTCTCTCCTTTAAATATCCCCCAGCACCATCCTAGGTATTAGTTGTTGCGGATAATCTGTCTCTGCACACACAGGTTAGACCTGTCTGCTGAGCTGAACCTGCTTTTCTCTAAAGCTTTTGACAGGCCTGAAGCTCTGTCTTTGTAAGCTGCTCTGCTCTGTACAAGGGCTAAAGCAGCAGTATGAATCCAGTTCCCTCCACCCTGACCAATAGGATTTATGGGTCAGGTGCCCAACTTGTCACCTTCCCTAGTAAGGGTGATAAAAAGATGTTGTGATCCCCAGCTTGGGGTGGAGGAAGCAAGAACCAGGTCTATTACTGGCCATAGGCAGTGGCCAATTTATAGACAGTTCCCTTTAGCTGGCCTTCACATGTGCTTGAGGGCTCACAGCTCACCTTGTGCACAGAGGTCTGCTTGCCACGGGACTGGTGTGTTGGCCATTCATGGCCATGAAGGACTGAGCCCAGGCCCTCAGCAGTGCCCTGGTGGGATCATACTGGTGGAGCAGCTCCTATCAAGGAGCAGAGGTTCTAGGAGCCCTCACTGTGAAGTAGATCCTGACCCTGCTGTGAAAATGCAGAACACAAAACCATCCCCAGCCAGGTGGTTTCCCGTTGCAAGAGCACTGAGCTGAAGCACGGTCATAAAATAGCTCGATGGCGTTTAATTTCACTGATGGGTTTGTGTGGCTTGTAGAGGTCACAGCTTAGCAAGGCACCTGCCTAAAATTAAGCACACTACTGCCTCTATGTGCTGCTCTGCTCTACTGAATTGGAGTGAAAAGAAGTCTGGTTCTCTCCCCGTCAGTTTATTCAGGCAGCAAAGTAAAATAACTGTCCACTGTGCTGGCTGGCTTGCACCTCTCGGACTCTGTGCTTAAAGGAAAAAAAAAATAACCTAAAAAAACCTAGAGGGTGTGAGTCATGGCAAGGGGAAAGTCCGTCACTTCCTCAGGAAACACCTACAACAACAGCGCTTGGAAAAATATGCAAGAAAAACTCTCCTGTTTTGATTTAAAAAACAAAACAAGACCCTAACTTCTCTGCTCTAATTCCACAGCATTTTGCTTTCTCTTTTTTTTTTGAGCCATGGTCCAGTTTTTATTTTTTGCCGAGCTAAATGAGCAATAAGTAGTAATCAGATGTTGACATAACTTTGTGTGTACACCTGCTGACTGCCTTGTAAAGAACCAGAATGCTTTTCGTTATGAAATGGCAAGTAAACTAAAATACAGCAATGAAGTTCACTAATAAGCAACCTAAGCAGTTAAATTCTATATATTTATTAAATCACACAAGACTTCTGAATGACCTTTTTCATGGGATGGTGCCTGATGAAAGCAGTTCTGACGGCAGTGCTGACTCAAGCTCTGGTATTCTTCGAGGTTTCGCCAGTCAAGCCGTGTATTTAAAGATGAAAGAGAGAGGAGCTGTTACACATCAGTGTAAATTCTTATGTCCCCAAGCCTGGGCATGTGACTGTTGGATTATCGAGACCTCATTGAATTCTTAAAAGGTGTAAAAGCATCACCTGATGCCCCAGTCAGCAGCACTGGAGCACCATGACTGAGCGAGCTGTAGATACACGTGTGCCCCTGTGTCCCCATGGGTGCCCTAAGCGTTAACTGAGGGTCTGCAGTGCCTGCAATGTGGGAGCTGCTGCGATTCCAAACCAGCAGACTTGCTGGCTGAGAGCTGGGGTAGGTCTAGAGCTGAGTCCATTAGGACCTGTGAGGATTTCTCACTGTTTCAATGGGCCTGAAGCATCTGGGGAAGCAATAGCAGTGAGCTGCATGGTGAGTGTGTCTCTGTGCTCCTGAGGAGACTCGCTGAGTGAATTTGTCATTTCTTTTTTTTAATCTGAGGAAGCAGAGCAGGTACACAAAGCACCTGAAGTGTGAAATGGAGAAGGTTAAGGTTCTTAATATAAGCAATGATGATGTTCTAATTATAGAGAGCTTTTGAAGGGTTCTTTAGATGGCTTTCAAGACAATGGTGTTTTAGAGAAGACACCATAAAGAAGGGCTGGGATGGAATTTGTTTCCTTGAAGGCTTAAGGCCAAGTAAATGTGAACTTTGGAATGGTAAAACTAGAGTACTTGGCATAAGGGGAGGAGAGAGGGGAGAGATGGGGAAGAAAAGAGTCAAATGCTGTGGGAACATAAGATCCTTGTCTGATGGCTATTGGAGACTTGGTTAAAGCTGGGGAATTTTGAGGGCATCTGAGTTCCCCTTTGGGTACATTGTGTGATGGGGTAAGAACAGTCTGATGGAGATTCATACACGGCTCTCCTAGTATCAGGGTCAAACTGAGGAACCTCTCAAATGGGTAGGTCGTTCTCCCCTTTGCTGTGTCAAGCTCTATAACTGACTGAGCAAATTCTGCTTCTGGTATATGCTCTGTTTTCATGCCAAATGTGACCTTTGAGTGCTCTCAGAAGCACTTTTTATTTGGACTAATACAGTCTTCCTGGTTTTAATATTGTCTGACTTGCTATAATCAGTTTTCTCAAGCAGACTACTCTGGACTTGTGCTGGGCAGTGTGAAGTATCGGGCCTCTTTGCAGCAAGACCAGACTGTTCAGAGCTGTGACACGTCTGTGAACAGCATGTCAGTCTTTAATGGTTTTCCAGGCAAAAAAAGTCACAGCACAGGGTGAATTTGATCCCCTCATCATGGGGTGGAGGGAGAACAGAGAGGTGGTCTTGATTTTCAAGCATGAGACTTGAGTGTCTTTGCACTGAACCTCTGGGCCAAGAATAATATCTCAGTAACAGGATATATGATGTGAATTTTACACCCTATAACTGCTTCCTAGTTAAGACAGATACTGATAAGCTGTACTCATGAGGTGTACTGTGAACTCCAAAGACATTCTTGGTAATGTCTCGGGGGTCCCTGGCAATGCAGTGAATACCACCTGGCTCACTTACAGGCTGTCTTAGTGGTGCTTGGGGAGTCTGGGACTTCACAGTTGATGGTTAATGTGTAGTAATCCAGAAAAGCCACCTGACTCTTTTGGTCGTGAGGGTAAGCTGGACTGTCGTGGTGCAGAATTAGGCTCTTGACATGCAAGTTTCATCCTGGTGATGGATGATGGTGTGATCCTGGGGGCTCTGTACGCATGAAATGCTATAAAACTACAAGGCTGGACTTTGAAGGGCAGCCACTTGGTGATTGAAGGGCCAGGGTCTGCTGTCACACTGAGCAAAAAGGACCTCAGGAAGAGGGCAGACCGGAGCAATCTGGGCTCATAGTTGAAACTCAGACAGCATATCTGAGCTGAGCAAGTCCAGTCTATCAAAAGGCTGTTTGACCAGCCTGCGTTCCTGCTGCTCCTCTCTCCACCAGGCAATCTGCTTGTACAGCAGTTAATGGGGGTGCTGGGACAGAGCTTTGCTTGTTCAAATTTCAAAGAGCATCACAAGGAATGTGAGGAAGTTGTTGGACATGTTAATCAAAGAAAACTCATATTCAGGACTTTGATTTATACCTGTGCACTAGACACAGATCCTGCAGGCTGATAGATTGACACTTGGGCTACAGGTTGTAAAACTTCTCACACGGGCTCTGCTCTTTCCAGCCACATCAGACTGGAAGCAGCTTGTGTCTGTAGCCCAGATGCCTCACATGAAAGAGGGTCACTCTCAACCTGTTGAGAGACAGTTGTGAACTCGAAGCTGCTCTGAATCTTCTTTCTCTTCTTCTCCAGCCCAAAACTGTTCACTTAATAAAGAACAAGGACACCAAAGAGCCCTTGTGCAGGATCCAATCCTATAACAGAAGAGAGTGCAGTTCTTAAATCTAAGTCACTCCAGTGAAAAAAGCAGGGGGTGTTTATCCCTGTCTGCCCCATCTCAAGGTCCATCTGGAATCAAAAAGCTGAACTAACATTTTTGTTGTCATTGGTGCCTCTTTTTCAAAGGTCTGGATTTCACGTAGGAAACCCTGCACTAGAACTGGTTGCAGAATATATTCCTCGTGCTAGAAAGCAGAGGCAAGTAGCACAGTGTGGCACGGTGCTGTAGCAGTGCCCTTCGTCTGCAGCTCGCAGCATGTTCAGCAGACAATGAAAGGCCACCAGATTGCCCACAGAATGTATGCTCCTGACGCTGTTGGGGAGATTAGGAGCCAATTCCAAATTCTGAGCTCCCATTACCAACCCGCCTCATTCATGAGGCCTCAAAAAATGCTGTCAGCTTTGATCCTTTCAAGTCCTAGCACATAACTGGGGATGCCAAGCTCTGACTTCAAAGTCTGTCAGTCCCCAGATCCATAAACTGATCAACAAGCGCTTGCATGTCATCATGCAGAAGGTCTGATGGTGGGGGGAGAGCACATTCCTTCCTTCCCCAAAGCTCCTGGGCTATGCCTGCAGGAGGCTGGATGCTTTGGTGTGATTGCTTCTGGTCTTTTCTTTCCTTCTTCACATTGTAAATTATTTAGGTGACAGCATCAAAGATCAGAGAGAAGAACAGGAGCAAAAAAAAAAAACCAAAAAATCACAAGTAAATGCTTTATACTCCTCTGTCCAGAGACCCCTGCTTGCTTTGTGGGTATGGGCCTGTATTCAGCCACAAAACATCCCTATAATAGTTTACAGCTGGGGAAACTGAGGCATGGGGCTGTTAAAACGTGACTTGGCTAGAGCATCTGCAAAGTCTCTGCCAGAACTGGGAGTGTTCTGTCCCCCAGCAGCTCCTCTGCATCTGCAGGAGCAGGCTTCCTCCCTCCAGCAGCTTGCCAAAGGCTCCGTGAGGGACACCCTGCTCCTACACATCCCTCCTGTGCTCTGCACCATGGCAATTCTGCTTCTGTGGCACCTCGCCAAGCAGCACAGCAGACTTGCTCCACAACTACACCCAGCCTGCTGGCCAGTTACCCCAGTCCCATATCTCCAGTGTGTTACAGGTACCCCTACCTCTCTGCGTTCCCCTCCCAAAACATCAGCCTTTTCTGCAAAACCTTGACCCACACACAGATGTTTTGAGGGGAATTCTGATCCATCTAAGGCCCTCCAAATGGCTTTTCTTTCACTTGTTTTTCCTCATTGAAATGGAAAAAGGCAAATGTTTAGAGATGCTCTCGGGAGAAACTTTCCCCATCTCTGCTGGGGTTGGTGCTGTGCTGTCCCTTTTCTGGGTCAACACACAGGAGTGTCACAGTCCCTGTGGATGCTTTCTGCTCTGCTTGATTTACCCAGCTACCCAAAGAGGAGGGATGTCTTGTTTTGTTTCCCTTCATCTGCAGAGTAGCACAGTAGGTTTAGCCAGCAGTGGAGTCTGAGGTTGCTATAAATAGTCTTCTGCCTTGTCATGGGAGTTACCCATTTATTCCAGCTCTCTTCCTTGTCAACAGCCCTTCTTAAAGCTGGCTGTAGCAAAAGCTTTGGGAGCCCATCACTGCACAGCTCCTGTTGAAAATGCCCAGAACACCTGCCCGGGCCTGACTGCAGCTCCCTGGCCGGGGCAGGGATGGCTGATGTCCTGAAGAGCCCTGCCTGCTCCAGCCACTCAGCCTTGTAACTTCCTAACATGGCCTGCAGCCTGCCTAAGGGGTACCATCTCCTGGAAGGCGTCTTCTTGTATCCTTGTTAGTTCTGCAACCTCCTCCTGCTTCCTCTAGGAAAAACTAGCCAAAGATCTCCAAAGAAGAGGGGGATTCTTTTTTTAATTGTGAGAGAAGAACAGGAGACTCTGATGTGAGTTAGGCTTCATAACATCCCTTCAGGAACCACATCATAAAAGGATTGGTTCATTCCCCAGTCTCTGTCCCCTACTCCCACTTTAAACAAGCAAAATCCAGCCCCCTCTGGGGTGGAACACAGCATCCACTGAGCAGCATGTGGCAAAGCCACCTGCCTGGGTTACACATAGAGCAGCAGATGATTTTGTCCCACTTGGAAGGTTGCGGAGAGTACAGGGAAGCTTTGTAGCTGGCCCAGAGGGAAGTGCCAGGCCATGGCTCTTAGCTAGGACAAAGATCTCTTGTGCTGAGAAAGGCGCTTAAAGGTGAACTGAGGTTTCTTGCAGCCCTGAGCCAGTGGGTAGCTCGAGTCTGGTTGTTGTTGGCTCTGGGTAGTTTTCTGGGTGCTGGAGGAAGTAGGGGTCCAGTGAGAGGTGATAAGGTTTGTGCTCTTAGCAGATCCTACGTTTGTGCCTGGGTGCTGGTGATGTCTTCAGTATTGCTGGCGGTGGTTTCTGTGTTGCTGAGTGGGGTATAAGCTTTCATCAGGAGCAGAGCATGGCTTGTCTGCAGACACAGCCTCACCCAGCTCTGAAAGTGCAGAGAGCTCAAAGGCACCTCTATCATTACTAAGGTGGGATAGGTATTTATTGCTTGGGTACCAATGTGAGGCTTTGGGACCAGCCACTGGCTATTTTCTGATGTTGGCCAAATCACATATTTGTCCTCACGTCGTGCCTCGGGTTCCCCACCTTTAAAATAAGGACAAAGTGTTCCTTAGCTCTTTCCTACCACGCTGTACATCTGTGGAAGAAAACCTGGTGGGATAGTGGTTTAGATCTTCCATTATAATTCCCAGTACTGTGTGCCTTTAACAGCCCAGTGGAAGAAATCAACTTGTAGGAAAGCTTTGGGAATGTACCATTCATAACCTCACCGAAAGGATGAAACAAAAATATCTGGTCTCTGAAAGAACACATGAAGGAAATCCTCTTTTCATAAAGCCTTTCAAAATCTGAATTTTTTTTCTTCCTGGGGTTTTATACAGCTTGGGAAGGTGAAGTTTGCACTCCTCAGGTAAACTTTTTAGCCTTTAAGGTGACGTAGAACAGCAGACATTGGAGGTGGAAGCCTCAAGTTCAGGGTGCTGTAGGGAATGGCCCAATCTAGGCCAGGATGAAATGCTTCAGCCAGGCTGCTCCCAAATCCTCTGGTGTGCAAACAGAAAACTGGCCTCTTCTTCCCTTTGTCCCAGAATGCCTAGTCCTTCTAAACTCCATTCTTTTCCTGGTTCCTGCAGTCTTCACATGCGTGAAGGATGCAGAAAATTTGCATTTATGAATTGGACTTAGGAAGATGATTCCTACAGAGCTTTTGGACTGGATGGAGATGCCCAATGTCCTGCAGCTACTTTGAGAAACTCAGTTGAATAAATCCAAAGGAAAACAATGAGCTGTTGGGGAGAGAATGGAAATGTTATGTTCCCCGACTGATGGATTTAGTACGTGGTGGAACACCCCAACAACTGGCACCCCATCTGTCCTGGGGCTCCAACCTCTCAGTGTCCATTTAATGCCTTAACCTCTGGATTTTTAAAATTGGCAGGTGCTTGGATCTGCTGACCAGGTTCTGGCCCCAGCGCTATTTTTATCTACTTATTTAACAAGCAGTCTAAAGAGCTGTGGCAGGCAGGAAATAAAGTCCCTCTAAAAATACAGAAGGGTAACTTTTAAGAGGTAGATTTTCAATTGCAGCTTGAGCAAACCGTTTTTAGTTTCCATGAGTCTGCTCCTTCCCGTCTCCTCTGCGATCTGGAGTTTCACCAAAGATGAACTTGTCATGGTTGCAGTCTTCCAGGCCCACGAGTCTGTGACCCCTCTTTCCATGAGCTTCTGGCATCACTGCAAAGATCATGCAATGGCAGCTACAGAGAGTGCCTCTGCAAGTATGTGTCTCTGCAGTTGGGCTGCAGGGAATCCAGGACGAGAAAAACTGAGGAAATTGCTTTCCTTTCTCTTCAGGGTATAAAATGTTCTCTTCTTTCAAGTTAATTTGTTCTGTGAAAGTTCCCCTTGAAATAATTTTCCAACTACTTTGAAAGATCAAATAGATTATATTGAAAGCTACTGTAGGATGAAGTGCCCATTTGGATTTAATAAATGCTGGTTTATAGAGCTAGCCTCATTATTTCTTTGGGATAAACCTATAGAGAATGCAGAGGAGGAAAGATTTTAATGTTTCTGAAAAATTTATCCCACAAACAGTAAAAACATACCATAGAAATATACCAGCCACAAAAATGACATCTTAAACACAGTATTTATGACTTTCTATATTTGTTTTGCATAAACTTTTTCTGGTTTCTATTACACGGATTGATTTACGGAGTTTATTTGGAATAAATGTAGTGCATATTTAAAACAAACAGAGCCCAAATCTGCTAAGCACCCAGGAGCTGTAAAACCTCTGTATGGTTCAACCTGGGACCCTCAAAGTCCTTTATATCAGAATCTCTTTTTCCATTAAAAAAAAAACCAAAACAAAACAGAAAAATAAGAAAGTAGATGAAGAATAGCAAATTGTGAAAATATATTTAGCTAGTGTTTCGACTAGAATTGGTCTGAACTACTACTTTGTCTTGTTCTGCTCCTTAATGAAATGTTCTTTATCCCAATGGAAATTTTACCACGAATATCCTTTTTCATAGATTTGTTTGGAAGGTGTGGGGAGCTGACAGGGGCTGGAGGGGATTGAAAAATTCTCAGAAAACATTTTGGTTTTACTGAAATACACGTAACTTTGGAAGGACAGACCAAACTAGAAACTTCTTAGTAATTTTTCCATTAACTTGAATCTTCAGAAGTGAAAGGAAGCAAACAAAGGAGCGATTTGCCTGTAAGCCAGCAGAGCTTGACTTCTTTTTTTTTTTAATTATGTTGGGGGCAAAAACAGTAATAAGGAAAAAAAAAACCAACCTATTTGTTGATTTATTTTTAAAGCACATAAATTGCATTTATCTCTGCTTTCCTCCTGTTCCCCTAACAGACTTGGCATCTGCCCTGTTCATTCCTTACTCGTGTAATTAGCGAAAATAACACTTTTTCTGTATGTTTCAGAGTGGATTTGCAAGTCATGAAAGCACAAAGATTCTCTCAGAAGCCTCACCGATGTCCTTCAGATGCCCACAGCAAAGCACCTTGGACTTGAATACCCAAAACCAACGCAACTGCTTGTAAATGACCTGCAGCCTGATAAAATTATTGCGTGAATGAAATTTAGGATTATCCTGGATTTGTTTTTCAAAAGTTGCTGGCAGGTAAAAACTGAGGTTTGTCAGCTTTTAAATAACTGTCAATGATAGTTCAAGGTGCATTTGCTGAAAACACACCCGCTGCCGCAGTGTCTGAGCAGCTGCAGTTGGGAAGATGGGATGGTCACATTCTGTTCGTAAGTTATATGTGGGTCGTTCTCCCGAGCGTGTCATCCTTCCAAAAACCATCTGGTATTTACTGTCATGACTCTATTTTTCACAAACTTATCTAGAGTGCTCTCTCTATGAAGATCCAAGGCTATAGACAGGCTGTCATCATCCATGCTAAATGAAGTGAGGAGATTCCCAGCTATCTCCCACATACTGGCCTTACCAGTATGACCTGTATGGTTGCTCCCTAACTCAGTCTGTTCTACTGGGGAATCTGTTTCAGGTTAGTCTGTCAACAAACTGCAGGTGACTGTCCGGGTGAAGTCCTAGCTGTGGAGTTGTTCTGCCACAGCAATAAATGTCCTTTTCTAGGAGGATATTTTTAATCTAATCCAGCATAGCCCACTGGGTTGCAGCCTCAGCGTTGTCACAGCCCCATCTGGATTAAACCGGGTGTCTTTAAAATCCAGAATACACTGAAGGGTATGCTCAAACATGTGGTTGGTCTCACCATTGACTGTGTTTTACGTGATTGTGTGCTGAGCTCCTGCCCAATAACTTGTGCTATCCCCTTGTGAATCCAATGTAATCTCTTGTCTGTGACCCCCTCCCAGCAACCCCGTGTAGCTTGGGCTTAGAAAGCACTGAGGCAAAGCTATGCCTCCCACCTTGCCAAGTAGGAAGGCTTGTGCACTAAGTGACAGCCCATAATTGGGCACCACTTGACAGAGAAATAATTGTCTGTGGCACATGAGTGCTGATGTAATTGGGTTCAGGAAGCATCTTTTTCAAGTTGGCTGACTATAGAGCCATGGGGAATGGAGCCATGGAGAACAGCACTCGGAAACAAATCCTCTCCTCCAGCCTGTGTGCACAAAGAGCTTTGATCCCCAAGTGTTAATTGCTGAAAGGACACACAGATCCCTCTAGCAAGGTCTTCCACTCCTTCTTAAGTATATGACACTGCACTCTGGTGCAGAGGAGCTTTGAGATGGTTATGCTTGACCCATGCTGCCCCAGGAAGGCTTTAGTTGCACTAACAGTCATCTGTCTCTCGAGGGCTGCAAGAATAGGCTCTGATGAAATTTATTTTTTGTATTTTGAGTTGCCTTTTCTTGAGAAGTTTTCTTGAGCTTCAAAGAGCTGAGCTGATTAGCTTTGCTGGAGGAAAGCCTGGGCTGCCTGCTTTCTGATGTGCTGCTTGTAATTTACAGCCCTATTCACAGTAGTGTTGTTAAGGAGTAAAATACTACAGGTGGTAGAATATCTGCAAATTGGTGGGAAAAACTGGAGCCCCGTTGCCCTATGCACTTAATCTCCAGGTGTATTGGCAGAACCCCACATATGCCCAGGAGGCCAGGAGTTAACTTTGGGTAGCAAAGCTGGAATCATTGTCCTTCCTTGGCCAACATGGTTCCAGCAAAGTACACGGCGCTGTGGAAAGAGAGGATACTTTGAGGTGGGGAAAGACATGCTTGTTTGTGTGGGCAGCTGACCTGCAAGGTAACAGAGCTGCTTTGAATTTGGGAAGCAATACATAACAAATGGATGACCATGCACATAGAGGCTCACCCCACAATGTACTGCGTGGTGTTCCTCTTATTTCCTCTCTTCTCCAAAGGTTATCTTTTTTTTTTACTTCCCACCATGTTTGGAGGCTCTGCACCTCCACACATTGCCCTCATGTCTTTCAGGCAAGCACAGAAAATAGTGTGATAGGAAGAAAACCCTGAAAATCAAGAAGAGGAAGGAATAAACCAAAAAAGTCTTTGGGTTACTCAGTACCAAAATTCACCTGTCTGCTGGTGAGTGCATCTAGAGCAGAGGTGCCCTCTGGCACCAGTGATTTATTTAGGGACAGGGACAGAGCAGCTCTGACTAGCAGAGATGATGGTGTGTGTTTGGTCAAGTAGCAGTGCTTCACTGTGGTCTGACAGCAGGGAAAGGGGCTGGGACAAGTCTATGTGAAGCTTCACCAGTAAAATGAATAGTTTTAAGGATGCCTCTGCCAGCAGAGTGGGCAGTGTTCCCCAGGAAAGCGCTCACTGGGACACAAGCTATTGCTAGAGGTAAAACCCAGGGGATCAGACTCCCACTTCCTTCTCCAGCTGCTCATTTTCCCTTAGAAACCTGTTTTGCTCTCCTGGATAGAAATAACTGTGAGGTACTCTAGCACGTGTCTTGTTTCTCATGGCCCCTATCCAAAGCCTACTGATATCAGAGGAATGTTTTGTGGGGACTCAGAGGGATTTTTAGATCAGATCCCAACCTTTGCAGCTACTTTTGTTTTGCTTTCCTGACAGGACTTACTGACCAGCCACCAAACTCCTGAGAAAATCAGCATGAAGTGTCAGTCAGGGTTCAGTTCAAGTAACAGCTAAATATGCCTCTCTGGAGATGAATGAGACCTGGAGGGCCTGAAATGTGAACGACCTCAAACAAAGCCAGCCAGTGTCCACACCAGCTAGCTTTTAAATCACACAGTAGCCTTCAGCCATTAACACTTCAAACACCATACAGGTCTTTGAAAAGTCAGTTCATTTATTCATGTTCCTGTTAATGTACCTTCCACACTCTGTTCACAGGCTTGCCTCCTGGATTGGTCAGATGGTGGCTTCTCAATTCTATGCAAGTAAGGATGAAGAACAGTCCTGAAATGCTTTAGGAGGGACAACAGGATCTGGTGGTGGGCTGCAGAGGTCTGGAGCCTCTCACCTGCTCTGCTAGGTATGTGCTTTCCAATTTTGGGTGAGTCATGGCTCTTTCCTCAATCTCTGGAGGCTGGGAGACTGCTCAGACACACAGGCCTGCCCTTTGTTGGCTGCAGATGCAACTGGCATGGTGTGGTTCTGGGACTGGCACAGTTTCTAAGCTAGCAGTGCTCTGCTGCTAATCCCTACTCACTGGCATGTGCCTGGGAGCCAGTCTTGGATCTGTTGTGCTCTGGGGTGTTACCCTGTCTGACAAGAAACATTCTGGGCTGTGAGCTGGAGGTGCAGAGCTGCACTGAGAGCTTTCCAAACGCCTGTCTCTGGGTTCTCTGGACATAAGGGTATGCAGGGCCCATGCCTTCAACTCAGATTCCCCACATAGCAACTGACCTCCCCATTCCCGGCTTGGACAGCTCTGCTTTCTTGATTTTTAAAAATGCTCTTTAGGGCAAAAGAACCCGACTAAGTTGTCTTTCCCCTGCTCCATGAACAGACACGGTGCAAGCAGAGCAAGCACAAATTGCACCACACTTGCTGCTCACCAGCTGGCCAGGGGAGAACAGTGCTTGCTTCTGTCTGGGCTGCGGGGCTGGAAAGGTGAGGCTAGCAGCAGGAGTCAAGACAAATAGGAGCTTGTTTTTTGATTTGCCATCTGACCCCTGCCAGCTCAGAGCACCCTGTCTGTAGTCGTGACCTAAATTAAGCCCAAATACCATCAGTAAGGCTGTTGCTTTCTCTCACAATGCAAGTGTTTCCAGGTACCTAGCCAGAGATTTATAATCTACCACTAATTACCTTCTTGTTTGTGTCTGCCGTCATGCTGGCTTGGTCTTTCTGTGGTTTAAGTCCAAGAGCGTGCCTGCCCCTTTGTGCTCCCAGCCTGTACACACAGACAGCGAGGGACATCCATGGCTGACAGCTGCTGGAGGGAACCTGCTGTGCTGGGCTTGTGTGGCTTTAGTAGCCCAAATATCACGGGAGACATTTTGGCTTGTTAAATTCTTAACTGCATAGGTCTGCTGTCCATGGCAGGTTCATGATGGAAATAACTCTGGCAGCAGCCCAACAGCCAGGCATGGCTTTTCTGTTCCATGTGGAAGGAGACAAAGGCCTGGTGTTCCCTGCCCAGCCAGCTCTTGCTTTTTCAAAGGCAGATGCCCAGCAACTCTCTGAGCTTAGGTGCGGTGTTTCTGCTATGAAGCTGTAAGATTAGATCCTTGCAAATGAAGTCTGTAACCGATTACAAGTAATTAGCATAGATTCTTCAGTCAGGGTGCTGGAAGGAGAAAGATGCAGTAACATGCCTTGTGACACGACACGTGGTTACGCAGCATCAGCCCTTACAAGCCTTGCCCTGCTGGAGAGTGTGCTGGGCAGACCCTTTGTGAGAAGTCAGTGTCTCGTCCCCCCTGGGAAGTCAGCTTTTATTCTGAACTACAAAGCCTCTCCCCAGAAATACAGGAACAGTTTCTGAAGAAATCCAGCTGAGTGTATGCAAAACCATTGGCTTCTTTGAGGAACACGACTGATTCTTCACTTGTATGCTCCATCCTGATTCCCTTCTGCCACTCTGGGCCAGCTGACACCAGTACAGCAAGTGACTTAGACGCCTCGGACTTGCTTTGGAGGGGAACCCTAGTCCATATTACTGGAAAAACAGTTCCAGACATAATCTCTGCTCTATCCTGCCCTTTGTTTGCTTGCTGTGTTTTCCTCCCTGTGCCAGGAGTTCAAGTCTTGCTAGGATTGTGACACTGGGGCAGAGAAGCCAGGCAAAAAAGCTTTACACACACACACACTCTGAGCAACCCAGACATCCGGTATTTAGAAATAAACAGAGTGAAGAGATTTGGGAAATTCATTGTTCATGCCAAGACATTTAAGAGGCATCTTGGTTCAAGTAAAAACCTCAACTCATTTCTATTCTAATTTTTTTTTCACTTTGTTTTTCAGCTGTTGAGTTGAAGTTACTTCAAACCAAAATGGATCATTACTGTTTCCAGTTCATCGAAATAAAGGTCACTTGTCTTCCACTTAGATTTTAAGGTGCTAATTTTCACCTAAGTATTTTTGCTGTCAATGAACAAGCATTTTACTGGTGCAAAATGTTTCGTTGAAGTTTTTACCCATCCTTAGAAATTCACAGAAATTAAATCTGGCAACTCTTTGTCTTAAACTATTGGGCTCAATTGCTGAGGAAGACAGACCAGACAGTAGACTGGACACTACTGGTCTGCAGTCCAGTAAATTGGGATCCAATCCAGTCTTTGCTGGTTTTCTTTAGGGTCAGTGGTCATTAAAGGCAACAAGAATCTTGGAGTGAGACCCTGTTAAGCCATCACCAAACAGAGGAGTACAAAACTGGTGGAATGATTTCTTTTTAGCAGTAAAGGAAAGTTGTATAGCGCGTCTGTCCTGAATGTGTGCTTAGTTGTGGGATTGTGGTTTGTCTTTGGTCGTGCTGTATATTTTTGAAGAGGAATTGAGGCCAACGGTATAGACTTTGTCTCGTGTGTATTCTAGATTTATGTGGAATGGCTTTGAGAAAACATGACAGATGGGAAAGAGATGGATGTTTCTTTCCATGCTGGTTGGCAGTTCTTTTACCTGCTAGCAGCTTAAAAAATGGAGGCTGGGTAATGACCAGGCATTAACGCTTTCTGCTGCTCCGAGTGCTTTTCAAGAAGAGAGCAATTTCAAAATCTGCTTTCCTAGTAGCCAGGCTAGTATTCAGAATCTAACTCCTTGTTCAAATTAATCTTGGTCACCCATTTTCACTCTTCAGACCATTTGCAAACATCTCAGTTTCTGAGACATTTGGACATGCAAGCTCTCCTGCTCTGTTTGTAAAATTGAGTTGGGTTTTGGTTTTTGGTCAACAGAATGTTGAGGTTCTGTGTGACTGGTGTTTGTCAGGGAGGAACTGGGCAGTGGTTACTGTGTTTTAACTGGCATAGCTGAACTGGAACCAGTTATTTTTGTAGCCTTAGACAATGTAGCTGACCTCTGTCTGGGAATGAGGAGAACCTCCATTGCCCCAACAGAGAGATGGGCTATTATAGCTGGGGCTAAATGAAGAGGAACTCCTTGCTATCCACAATGGCTGTAGGTCATTGGGTGCTTTGAGAGGATTCAACTCACTGAGAGCAGAAAAGTGCAGAATGACACCAATTTTGTACAATTTTCCTGTTGAGGTTTCCTGCCTTCCTCAGCCTTCTTCCAGGCCACTGTGATGTGGCTGGGATTCTGTTCTGAGAGACAGAGGAAGAAAGTAATTTTTAGAAACTTGACACCATCATTTAAGGAGAAGAGAGAAGTTGAAGGGTAACACTAGAACCCTCCAGTACCCCAGAGTGAGGTTTTCATCACAATGAATGTAGGTCTTACAGAGTCAGTGCACCTGCAGGAGGCTTGGGGCACACTATGGCAGCATCCTTGTTTGCACCTTGGCACCTCTTCCCAAAGATTCAGGTACCTCATTGCCCTGGGAATCTCCCACGATGTCTCTGGAGGCAGCAGGACTCTAGTATACCATCCATCATAGCACTGTTTGCACAGCTGCAAATGGCACGTGCAGGGTGGACATCTTCTGCTTGTGGAGCAGGATTAACTTTATTGATGAGGCACGTGATACCCTGAGAAACATCTCCAAAAGTCAGCGGTGTGGGAGAGGAGCACAAAGCGGAGGTTGTATGAATCCTGGAACGGTACACTGGTTGCATGCAAGATCAACATCAGCATCTACTGTTGAAGGAGATGATGCTGACAGAGATGTCTGCAGTTCCCTGCATGCTTCCAGGATATTTGAGTTGAACTCTTCCAAGGACAACTCTTCATCCAGCAAGCTTGGGCTCTTCTGTGGGACTGTTGGCAGTTATTAAAACACAAACCCCTTCTTGCCTACAAATCCGTGTGCTTGATCTTTCTAGCCTAAATCCTACAAGTAACATGCACTTGTCCCCAGGGCAGCTTGCTCAAATAACCACAGCTCTGCCGGAAAAAGGGCCGTTTGAGCCTCAGGGAATTGGGAGGAGAGGTTGAATTATTCCCAGCATCCAAAGACCAAGAGGTTCCTCCTTCTTCAGCAAATGTTTTCAGTTCCCACTTGGTGAATTATTGCTAGGGATTTTTTTTTTTCCCTTCAGTGTTTCCATGAATGTGGTTGAGGCTCTGATCCAGGAAATGGGGGGAAAAAAAGCCTCTGAAAAATGTATCGCACCATTTCAAAACTCAAGTGGAATTAATTAAATCCAAATTTCAGCAGTGTGTCCAAAGTTGAGCTGGGCTCAAGACACACTTCAGAAGGTTTGATTTCAAAACAATCCCTTTGCGCACATGCACATAATTTAGGGAGGTTTCTGTGTATCCAGTACAAGGCAGGAACAGGGAGCTGCTGGGTACCTGAGCTTAGAAGGAAAAGGTAGTTGTTTGCAGGCCAGCCTAGAGAAAGCCTTTTTCTGCCTGATTCAGTTTATCCTAATCCTCTACTCAGCAAGCTGCAGACTGGAAAAAGACTCAGGAAATGGTGTTGTGGAAAGGAGAGCCAAACCATTTGAAATGGAGATGCTGTGGCTGGTACACTCACAGTTCTGCTTGCTGGAGAAGTAGAAGTAGTAAAAAGAGCTAAGGGACAGTAGAGAAAGCATTTGGGACACCAGCCTTGGACCGAAGCAAAATAGTTTGGCAATGAAAACTTTTCTGAATGGTGGGGGATGCAGGTCTTCTCCCAGCTCCACCACCAAAGGGGCTTTACCTTGGGGCTGTGAGTGCTCCTATCCCTCCATCTGTTAAATTAAGGTAATTTACTGCCCCAGGGAAAACACGATGGATTTTAAAAAATAATTCTAGTAGGGTGGAGCTTTCTTAGATGTTTTTGGAAGCCCAAATGCCAAATTCTTTCCTCGTTTTCATGCATGTGTCCCAGCTAGCTCTAAGAGTTATACATGGGTCAGTGAGGAGCAGAACTGTCTCTTTCATGTAGTATTTAACAAATTCTTTTGGTCATGCCTGTTCCCTGGTTTTTTTCACTCCTTGGGGAGCATTTCTCATTTGCTTTTGCCTTGTAGTGTTGACCTGGGAGAAGGTTGAGTGGGAGGACTCTTTCTACATGAAAGATCAATTGTGCCTCTTTATCCTCTGCAAATGAGGAGGTTTTGCATTTAGAGCCTGGGAATGCGGGTGGTTCTCCCTCATTTTCTGCCAAGCAGCAACACACATTACCAATATTTTTCCTGTAGATCTTCTGCCTGGACAGGGATGCTGTATATGAAGGCTCTGATGTAGCTACACAGATGAAAATATGTCTCTCTGAAATTTCAGGTACACTGTGAGTTGATAAACTCCGT
This sequence comes from Todiramphus chloris collaris, assembly GCA_025345505.1. NCBI lineage: Eukaryota > Metazoa > Chordata > Aves > Coraciiformes > Alcedinidae > Todiramphus > Todiramphus chloris. The sequence goes on along the minus strand of JANVCC010000060.1, from coordinate 3,995,752 downwards.
TGCAGGAGATGAGCTGAAGCATTTCTACCAGCCACTGTTTGAGAGAAGGGAAACAGTAGATCTGTGATGTACACCGAGGTTTACAGACTTCATCACTACAAGAACAATTTTACCTGTAAATGTAAGTCATTGCTACATATTGCATAGCAGGAGCTGTACCTTGAAATACTGTGGGGTTTATTGGATGGGGATTACATGTTGCCTGAGCAAGCTCAGAATCTCAGTTATGCTTGAGCTCTGAAATCAAAGGAACTGAATTCAGGGGTCTGACAAGTCTGGGAATCTATCTTGTTGAATTCAATAGCAGCTAAACCTGCCAGTACAACAGGGGTAGTGAAGGATGAGATGAATGCTTTTGTTCCAAAGGCCTCCCAGACAGATGTTACCCCTGCTGTACTACGTATGGCTTTCTTCAGGCACAGAGTCAACACCGAAACCTGAGCCAACAGATAACAAGGGCAGGCAAGTGCTAGTGGGGTCTGTATGGCATTACCCATCCACCTTTTCCTGGCAGCTCCAACATCAGAAATACATTAACAGTGTGGTTCAGTAGAAGTTCAGAAGCTCAGTCGATACAAGGGCCGTGCAAACATTTCTCCCTATGAAATAGTTTCCTGACAGCCTGTTTGATGCCCCAAGTCTTTGGTGGGTAATTGGTATATCAGAAATCAGTTTCCTCCTGCTTCCTTCTGCATTGCATCAGCAGTGTTGCAAGGCATGTTGCCTGATGCCACATGGCAGCAGTGTGATCTGAAACAGCACGATGAAATTGCCTAGACACTTCGTTTTCAAGCTGAAGAAATTCCCTCTCTGCCAGCTCTTTTCTCTTATCAACAGCTCAGGGAGATTTGGGTTTGTTTTCACAGTGTGGACTTGTTCGCTGGAGCTGGGTCCTGCAGTGCCCTGGTACACTAACCTGACAGTGTCTGGCCCCAAACCCTGCCCAGACTGGGAGTCTCCCAGCTCAGCCAAGGCCACCAGCCAGGTAAGAGGGAGCAGAGAGCTTTTGCCACAGTGGTGGAGCACGGAGGGTTTGGCAGATTGCTGCCAGGGCCAACAGAGTGGAGTAAGACACTTGGCTTTTGTCTCCCTTTTCTGTGTGTCTCTGCAGTGCTGAAAGGGCTCAGCATTCCCTAGAAACCCTGAGCCTCCTGTCCACAGCTATGTTTGCTGAGGGCACAGTTCAGACCTTCGTCCTTCCAAACCACACTCTCCAATTCTCTTCTCATTTGCTTCTTTTCCCGAGTGTCACTTCCTTTCTCATCCCTAGAGACAAGCATGTGCTGGTGTTTCCTCAGGGCCAGATGCAATATCAGCTATTTATTTCCCCACCAAGCCACCTCAGGAGGATTGTGTCCCCTGGCACCTTCCTGTCCCTACTTTCTGCTGGTACCTGCTGGTCAATCCTACATTCCTGTTTGCTGAGGCCCCTCCTATTAGTTGGCCCATGTGTGTCCTTTGTCACTTTGCCCAAGTACCCTGCACCATTTCCTTGCAGGTTTTTAATGTCTTTCAGGGGTAAAAAGGAAAGGGAAGAAATTATATCAGTGTAAAAATACAATAGTTTCATCTTCCTGTTTGACTGCTCCTGGGGTGCTTTCACATGTGGCAAACATACCCAGACAATTAATCTTGTGCCCCCACAGGGTGTAACTGTAAAACAGTGCACGGTAGATAGAGATGTATCTTCCTTCTCTATTGTGCTGTGTTTTTGGGATTTTTTTTTGAACTCCTGCCAGAACTCGGGGCCAGTTTCCTCTCCTGGACCCCCAGGCATTTTCTAGTGGATATAATAAAAGTAGATGCTATACAACTTAAAAAAAAAATTACATATCAGGATCATCTTTTTTTCCCCGCTGTTCCTCTTTGGAGCAGGTAAGTAGCCAAAGTTGGCAGGAACTCATGAACGTGGAGGAAGGTTGGGAGAGAAATGGCTCACAGCACACTCGTTCTAGCAGGACCTCAGCTGAAGTGGTTCAGGCCACGTGTCACAGGACACAAGTGGTGTGAACAAGCAGGCAACAGCCACCCGTTTGACAGAGCTCTCTACAGGAGGACTGCTAACCAGGTCCTGCTCTGCGTGAGTGTCCTTGTGCTGGGGTGGAGCGCTCTGGGGATCTAACAGAACAAGAGCACTTACTGCTGTTTCAGGTACTGGGGGCAGGAAACCTTTAAGTACAGGAGCAGAGACTGCTGCTTTATGTGTGTCTCTTCTGTCTGAGTTGAGGACTTCAGACTAATGTTCCCCTGCAGTTCTGAACTCTCATTATCCAGCTCAGATACTCCCTGTTCTCTCTCTGACTTCTTTGTGCATCGTGCATCTTTCTGCATTCTTCCCAGTATCCTCTCTTTCTCTGCCTTACAAGCACGTATCACAGAATCACAGCATGGTGAGGTTTGGAAGGGAGCTCTGGGGACCATCTCGTCCAACCCCCCTGCTCCAGAAGGGTAACCCAGAGCAGGTTGCCCAGGGTTGTGTCCAGGAGGGTTATAATCTCACCAGAGAAGGAGACACCACAAACTCTCTGGGCAACCTGGTCCAGGTTTACTATTCTATTGCTTACTATTCTATTACTTGCTTCTATCCAGGCTTACTATTTCCAGGGATGGGATGCAGCCCCTCTTCAAAAGACCCTATGGACATAAATGCTTAGGGATCTTCAAGAGAATAGCCTAGAAAGGCACTCCAATATGAAACTGAGCCTGCTGCACCCAGCAGCCCGCTTTTGGGTTAAGCTGCCTTACACAAATCACAGACCTGTGTTTCACAGGGTGTATGAGCTGTGCAGGGGCTGTGGGCCAAGGAAGGGAGCAACATGATGGGCTGGGGTTTAATGTGTCTGTCCGTATCGTTGTAATTAAGTTTGTACCCAGTGCAATCCACATATGCAACATCCCCCAGCATCTGTATCTTTCTGACGCACGTGCACGCTGCTCCGGGCTCTTCCAGACCTACCTCCCTGCCACACAGCCAGCCTGAGAGAAAGGACCTTGGCAGGCTGTGAGGATCCAGGCAACAGGCACTTCTGCTTATGCAATAGGCAAACACTGTAGTAAATAACATGTGTAGCTTTGTGATTAGGTTTGATCTTGTTAGGGGGGCAATAAATGTTCTCTGTGATCATTTTTCTTGTAGAATATCAACGCAGGATAAAATTGTTGCTCTGTCTTTGCTCTTCCTGCTCATTAGAGCTCCATGCTGCTTCATGCCATGGCCTCAATCTGTTGCTGTTTGCCGTGACAGCTGCATGTCCCCCATTTCCCTCCGACTCATTTAGCACGTGATAGATCCTGGCAGTTCTTGGGTTTTTCTTGTCCCTTCTCACTTTTACAAAACTAACTTTGCAGCAAATTGTGTTTAATTTAGAAGGGGTGGTTTGGGCAAGATACCTGTTTGCTGGAAAGCAAAATCGGGGACATCTGGCATTCATTGACTTTTAGAGGCAGTGAAATGACACAACTAAAATGCAGATACAGAGGATTTCCAGCTACTTCGAGGGGAGATGTTATTTTAGTAAATTGAACTCAGACAGATACGTTTGACTTGCGCCTAGCAATAGTTCTGGATATATTTAATTACATACCATTAACAAACTAGCTTTGCTTCATAAAATGCATTTCGTTTTTGTCTCTTCATCTGCATTTGATTTCTCTGCACAGAGTGGCTGCTTTAAGGCCTGAATACACTTCTGGAGCCATCCCCTGAGTCACCAGCCTCCACATTTCTGCCAGAAAAAGCTGTTGTATCACACCCAGAGCCAGGTATGTGCACTGTACCTGGGGGAATTTGAGCTGGGGGTGGAAAAAGAGTCCACCACACCCCCAGTTTCTAGGCTGATTTGCAACAGGGGTTCCTGAGAATCACTTGATCTGGTTATCAAGGCATATAGGTGGGAGTGAGAGAGATAATTCCCCTGAGCTGGCCTGGCTGTGTGGTGCAGAGCAGTTGAGTGGTGCCCTGGAGCTGTGAGGCAGCTCAAGCAATCCCAATTAATCAGTAGTTATAGAACAAAAGCCAGCCCCTTCTAACACTTCAAAACAGTAGAGCTTTATTTGAACTTTAAGAGAATAAATGAGTCTTTGGCATTATATGGGGAGAGGAGATTGTGCTTCTAGCTGCCAGTAGTGCATAGTTTCTAATTCAGGAAGGAGCAGCAAGGCAGATCCTATGGACAGCGTCAGGCGCAAGCCCAAAAAAATCCTGGCTTTGCCCATGGAGAGACTGAGAAGTTGGATCCTCTAAAACAGAGGCTACTTTATGAGTAGTCAGAAACTGGGCCACACACAAACTGGGTATGTGAGGGTAGCAGGGCACTGCTCGAGTTCTTCCGAGAGATCTCTAGGCAGGTCTACATGGGCCATACAAAGAGCTGCCCCAGCAAGCAATAGAGCACTCTACAGTGACCCCCTCATCTGTACACAACTGGTTTTGTGTCAGCTGCCTCAGACTCCCAACATCCCCCACTGCTGGTAGTGGTGGGGTCTGGATGAGTGTGAAACCAGAGTTTTATGCAGGGCAGAAGTATAACCCTCCTTGTGTTTCTCTTGCTCCCCTCTTTGCCATTTCTGGCTGAATTGTCCACTCCTGCCATATCTTCCTCTGGGAACTGATTGAAAGAGCTTTAATAGTTTAATCCAAATTGCCCTCCAGTTCCCTGGTGATGCAATTAATTGAAAGCAGGATTTTTTACCCCTCTGTTCTGCTTAAGAGTATCCCCTGGCTATCAGGGATCCTGCTGCGTGATCTAAAAGTCACTGTGAAGGCAGCCAGTGGGCTGTATTAGCTTGACTTTCTAAGGGGATAATCCAGCAAGACACCAGGTACCCCAGTGTGGCAGTCCCAGCCTCAATCAGTCTCTCTCACAGTTGTGGGCTATTGCAATTTAGCATCAGGAGTTTTTTCATCCAGACTGAAACTGGGGGCAGTAAAATTAAACATTCCCCCCCCCCCAGTAATTTGTAGTCAGCGAGGCCCCTCATGCTTCCCCATGTTGAGAAGTTCTATGAATCTGCTCTCCCTGCCACAGAATTAACCAAAATTAGAGATAGAAGACAGTCAGGCCTTTTCTAGAGGGAATGTGCTGAAATGTAGTAAATCCCACGTGAAAATATTATTCCTGATACAGCCAAAGTAACTCTAAGGAGACAGAACTTGAGCTGACAGAATTTTGTGAGCTGGGTGAACTATGCAGAATGGTGTGAGCCTGGGACGCAGAGAGAGACAGAGACTGCGGCACAGTGCTCCTCCGTTTACCCATTTGGCAGATGAGCTAGGGGAGGACAGACTGGAGAGCTCAGGGCTCTGGTTCCTATTACCTGTCAAAATTAGTTGTGAACAGGAGAGGGAGAGGTTTTAGGAATTTGGGCTTGTTGCTGTAAGTTCTGACCAGTGAGAGCAGACTGGCAGATATTTTGCAGGTGGACTCTGAGCCAAGGCTGAGTCCCAGTTTGGTTGCTCTTCCTTACAAAAGAGAAGGCATGTTCTGGTTTTCCTGGGCTGTCTGCTGTGCCTCTCTCTCCAGTCTGGGAGAGGTGCCAGCCCCTTCCAACGCCATTCCCCAGTGAGCTGAATAACTCTGCTTCCTTCAACCTGCCTTGGGCTCTCAAAATAGCATCCTCAGGTACAACATGACATATTCTGTTGCCCTGCTGTCTGCTGCATACAGTCTCCTCTCTCTTTCTGCTTATCCCTGTTACAATTTATACGTAGCCCTTGGGAGTAGTGTCATTTGTCACATTAGAGATGCCACAGGGACCTGGGGATAAGAGGAGGCAACTCTTGCTGAGAGCACTGGAGTCTGCTATAGAGAGCTAATTCCCACAGTGCTAGGATGTATCTTGGAGGAATCCTAGGCACATCCGACACTGGCTTCATGTCATTTAGCTACCAAACTTTCCTTGGCAGTGGAGCACAGCACATCCCATAGCTGGGTTTTACATGAGGTGGGAGACCCCATCCTTTTAGGCCCCCTGAAAATGGTGAATTTGTGCAGACTGAAGCAGATGTAATCTCAAACCTTCCTTCTCTGTTTAACCACTGACTCCTAGCAAGGCCAACCTCCTGTGCATGAGAGCATTAGCCCCTTGGAACGGTGCTTTCCTGACTCCCCTCCAAGGCTCTGGCAGCAGACACCACCTCTGTTGCCAAGCTAAACCTTGCCATGCTGTATGATGGGACAAGCTGCTTGGCACACAGCCAGAGATGGGCTGGTCCTCACTCAGCTATTGAGCATCCCTGCCGACACACTGGTTATGCCAACCTCCATCCTACACAGGCTCGTATTTCCCCCTCTAGAACTACCTCATCCTTTCATCCACATCCTCTCCCTATAAGAAGAGGCAAACTCCTGTTTGCCCCATCCTTCCCTTCCTAAAAAACTGATGCCCTGTAGAGAAAGTTGAGTGACCTCTTGAAGAGACTGCCTGCTAGGTAAACAACCTGGCCCAGCCCTCTGTAGAGCTCCCTGCACTGGTTTGGCCTCTTGCAGACTCTCTAAAAGACATCTCCCCCTCCCTCGTTTGTGTTCCTGCCAAGTGAGCTCTGCTGCACTGCGTCCCTGATCCTTTCTGACATTAATTACCCTTTCCTGGCTTGGACTGCCCTGATTGTGGCCAGGAAACCAAACTTGCTTGCGCCTGGAATCGAAGGAAGCTCTGGAGTTAGGAGGGAAGAGAGGGTGTCTGCTTCCTTGGATGGCTGACTGGAATAAGCAGGTGTCTCTGAGCCCTTCCTACCCTAGGGAGAGCTACTAAAAAACTTGCCCATGGCAGCCTAGCCTGGATCTGACCGACTGCTGAGCACCTGCCCTGCCCGAGTGCCTGAGAGGGAGGGGAACCAGCCAGCTTCCAACCTGTACCCAGCATCTTCAGAGATGCACCAAACAGACCCAGCCCAAGTGCAGTTAGGAACAGCAGTAGGAGTAAACCTTGGAGGCAGCCCATCTCTTTCCACACATGACTCTTTAGGCCACTAATTTCAAAGGTTTCTGCCTTCACCTTGGTGTCCATGATCTCCCATCTCCCTGTCACCTCTGAACAGCCCTACCCCAGCAAGTGATGTTGCTTCCAGCGGGAAGGTGTGATATCCCAGGGTGGATACTGCTCTAAAAGTACCACTGAAGACTTTCCTGGCACCATGCCCAATGCCACCCACTCACAGAGGAGTGACAGTGTTCCTATGTAGGCCTGAGCTCTGTGGGCAGAGTTGAATGCTCTGAAGCTCTGAGCCTCTTCTGAGGGAGTAGTTTTGCTGCTGGGCTTTTGGAGACTGCCACCAAGCCTAAATCAGGAGGAAGAGGGTAAGTCAGAAGGGTAAACACAGACACAACGTTGTTCCTGACTCTCTACAGTGTGCTGGCATTACCATCACACACCCAAAGGAACCCAGCAGCACTTTTGAGAGTTTAACTGGCAACTCACCAGTCAAAGTCATAATCTATGTTAACTTCTATGCTATAAACACACAGAAAGGAAAAGCTGTACTTTCCTGGGAGAGAGCAGCAGTTCATCTTAAAAGGAGCATCTGTACACGATTGCCGCATCTTTGAGCCTGCATCCGATATGAAGCGACCCACGAGGCAAAGTTATTTCTAAAATACAGCACCATCTAGTGCTGCATTGCAGCACCTCACAGCAGGCAGCCTGCACGGCCCCCACCTCGGCACCCCCCAGCACTTGGGGGGCTGCTTTCCCTCCCCCCGGAAGGCTATCTGCCTTTCGGAGGGAGCTTTGATTCAATTTGTGTCTCAGATGGCAGTGCGTTGTCTGAGGGCTGCCTGAACAAGTCTCTTTGTGCCTCTGTGTGCTTGCAGTATTCCAGCAGCCTCTTGCATAATTCATGGAGAAATTCTGTCTAAGCTTCATCCAAACCCCAAATCATATGTGAAATGCAGCTGGAAACCATCTTTGCAGATTAGAGCTACTGCAAGCATCCCTTCCCCCTACTCTGCCACACCTTGTGTTCCTGGGTGTTAAAGGTGGGCCAGATTTTGAGTTGTGAAGAAATCCTGGTGGTGACACCAGTATAGCCAGTTACCTGCGTGGTGGCTGTGTCCCTGTGCTCTGTAGAAGCATAGAGGGTGATGGACTGTTCTTGAGGGCTCATGAGGGGTAAGAAGTATGCTATCAGCAGGTTAAAAGTTTACAACTTGCATTTGCACTGGAAAATAAACTCCAGGCAGGTTAAAAACTGCTGAAGTATCTCTGAAACAGGGATTGGAAGTGCTGCAAACACCATTTGCTAGGTGTTGAAATTTTTTGACCAAGAGCAGAACTGGATAATTATTATGGAGTTAATTATACCCACATTCCCACCATCCCATCATCAAAAACAACCTGAAAATGCTTGGCTTTCTCCCATACACAATATTCAAGCTTTCAAGTAAAAACCAAATTCTCATCAAGTTATATCCAAGATTCATGTTCTTGGTTAAGCCAAATCGAAGCAGCCTTACACTCCTCTCCCCTTCAAACCCGGGCTATGAGGTGAAACCCTTGAGCTGTAGGAACAGGGAAGGAAAAACTAATAGGCCAGGAAATGCTTTCAGGGTGCTGTGTGATTGACTCTTGCTGTATAGGCAGGATTCTTCCTGCTTTTTGAGGGAGAAGGAATGCTGTAGGAAGACATTGCCTGGCAGCAGCTTTGGGGTAACTTTGGGTAGCATTTGCGATGGGAGAAAGTTTGTTCTGTAGTAACCAATGCCACAATGGGGGGTGATGCTTGAGGAAACTGTTTCTTACATAAGCAAGTGCCTGATACCTTTTCCCACATCTATTTAACCCAAAGGAAAGCATGCTGTTTCTTTGCACCAGGCTTTGTTATTTCCCCTTTCTGAGAGGATGAGGCCAACATCAGTGTGAAGGTGTTAGAAGTTGGAAGCAAAAGTGCTTACTGTGTGCAGAAGAGGATGGTTTCCTTGTGACACCAACAAAATCAAAACTACAAAATTTATAGTTTGGAGCTAGCCCTAGTGGCAGTAAAAATTAAATTGTCCACTTAGATTCTTTTATTTATTGAAACACAAAAGCCAGAAGTGTAGGAACTTGCTTTCCATAGTTGCAGCAAAGGTAGGGTTGAAAGACTGGTACGGACTAGTTCTGAGGCACAGCTATGCCTGAGACCCCAGGAGATTCTCCTCTCTGAGACCCAGGCCACAGTCATGAACAGTGCAGCCTTGTAAATCCAGATGGCCAAATTATGTTGCTAGTCACCAATCAGAAAACACATTTTCTAGGTGCTGTGGCACATACGTATCTCTTTGGGCCCACCGCCACATGTCAAATGAGTCTCTCTCGCTTATTTTTTGCCAAACGTGCCTTTCTTGCTTATTTTGTGCAATCAGGAGCTGCTGCCTCACGCTGGAGCAGACTGGACTCTGGTCTCTCGTAAATGCAGCCTCTGCCCAGCCATATCCTGCCCTGAAGGAGAGAAGTTCCTTGACCCTGCCAAGTGTCATACACCAAGAACACACCTCATGGAGACAGGGCCACACAGCAGCTTCCATGTGTGGCATGAGTCCTGAATTCAGCTGTTCACACAGCTATGGTAAGATGGCGTTAAAATAAAAAGGATTGGTAAGAAGTACCTCTGTGTACCGCCCCTTAGTGCTGTCTTGGCCTTTTCTGGGTCAATGAGGGATTGCTCCCTATGTTTTCTTCTAGAACTTTTATTTTTACCCCTGCCAGCCTAATTATGAATGTCCTAGCTGAGAGCACTTTCCATTTCCTTCATTTGCTAGGCAACCGAACGTCCATACATTTCCACAGGGGTCTGTAAACATCTCATGGTACGGTCCCCTAATTAGAAAACAATGTCTGTAGTTGTGTTTACATTGCTATGCTTATTAGGAAGTAAAATGCTGGGTTGGTTTTGTGTTATGTGCAACCTGAGATTGTACGTTTGTGTGCTGTTAGGAGGAGGTTTTAATTGGTTTTTAAGAAATGTATCTTGGGGGGTTTCTTGGTTTCTGAATCAACATGGACAGAGTTTACAGCTAGTGTTTGTATGAAATTACACATCACATGTTCCATGTGAACCTTCCTTAAGTTTATTCAACTCCAGAAATGGAATTTGATTGGAACAGGAAAAAAATGCATGGGTTCAGCAATGAGCCACCTCGTCAGGAGATGTTATTTGTGACCAAGCAGTAAGTTTTGGGTCAGTTGAGCAGAGCTAACAACACACATCTTAAAGTCAATAAACATCTGTGAAAAGGGGAGTCAGAGGTATCCCACACTTCTAGGAAGATTCATAGTATTGTAGTAGCACAAATTGAGAATCTACGAGTTCATCAGTTCTGATCTTCCATTATAATGCAGACTCTAGTAATCAAAACAGATTCCAGATCAATCTCTTTCGAGCTGAATATGTTTGAGAAAGGAGGCCATTCTTGCTTCAGAGGTTGCCAGTAGTGAAGAGTTGATTGCTACCTTAGTAAATTGTTCCTGTTTTTAGAAATTTTCACTTTGCTGCTAAATTCCCACTTCAAGCCCCAGCCACCAAATCTCATTATACTTTTTGGCTGCCAGAACAAGAAGCCTATGGTCAGGTTTGTTCCCCATCTTGCTGCTTCAACGGAATGCAAGATTGCTCCCTAACAAGAAGAATAAATTGCAGGATTGGATATTTCTGCCTGTAACCTCTTTTGTAATCTTTTAAATCAACTCAAGGCTCTTGTCTGAACCTTTTCCAGTCTATCAACATACCGTGACTGATGGGCCCGAACACTGTGTACTACGAAATGCATAAGTACCAAATGCAAGGGCAGTGGGATTGCTTTTTGTTACTTGATGATGTTGCACTGCAGAATCACAGAAACATCGACTGGAAGGACCGTTTTTGGAGACATGCTCCCCATCTCTTGCTTTACAGAGTAAGGCAGATCTTAACTCCCTTTGACAATCTGGCCCTGGCTCCTTCACGAATGGCTGATGGCTGTGGCATGTGGAGGACCAGCAGCACTAGAAGGTCTCCCCGTTGCGTTAGTCACTCAGGGTGCAGACATGCAGTCACATGCCTCTCTGCCTGGCTGCGACACAGAGAGCCCAGTTCAATGCTAACCCTTCAGCAAATAGTGCTCTGACCTCCTAGTTAATAGAGCAGCCCTTCTTGCTTATTTTATTCCCAGCATTTGAACAGCAGCACATTCCAGTTGGGTAAAAAGACTTTGCTGTTTGGAGCTTGCTGGAGTCAGGTGGTGAGCGTACCACCAGCCAGACAGGATACTGTGCTTCCTCTGAGAGTAAATACTGAAAGTCATGCAAAGCATCTTTCATTCTGGCTTGGCTGCAGCAGCCAGTACAGCCGCTGGAAAGGAAGGGACTTCACAGAGACAGAGAGATTGTTCTCTTCTGGCTTAGAGACTACCTGGCCTTCTAATCATATTTGAAAAGCTGTATTTTTAAAAGCTTCTCACTTTGTTGGCAGAATGTGCATCCACAAGCCCACATCTGCTGGGAGCTTCCAGTCTCACTTAGGAATGCAACCAGAGCATTGTTGAGTTTGTGTCTCAAGACTACAGCATGGGGTGATTGAAGGAGCTCTTGGACTTATCTCAAGTCTGTGTTCAAACATAAACTGATAGAGAAATGTGCAACTAAGAAATGGTTACGATTTCCCTTGAGTAATTTCACCTCTGGACAGTCTCTCTTAAGGGCTCTAAGCACTATTACCACCAGGAGAGTGCCACTGGGTTTGTCTTGGGTTGGGCTTTGGTTTTTTTAGAGGCAGTTCAGAAAGTCATCAAGGGAATGTCTAAAAGTTTAAGCAAGCTTCGTACAGAGCAGAGGCAGACCTCCTTTGGCAGAAACTCCCTGATCCATTAAGTCATCTTCAGAGTTCACAGGGACTAACCTGAAAAGCTAGATTCCTCCCCAAAACTACGTGGAAACCATTTGCTAGGCATTCGAGACACCTTTCCCATGTGGTGTGGTTGTGGATACATAAAAGGACTAGAACAGATGTCCATGGCATCCTTATTGTTGTATTTTACAAGGTGCATCGTTCACATTCTTGAGGCCAAGAGTTAATTGCAGCCATTCCGTGAGGTTTGTTGACGACTCCAGAGGGTCGTAGTGAGGATGAGCACAGGAAAGCCATTGGGATCACAGTAGCCAGCAGATTGTGCAACAGATGCTTCTAGCCTTTCATCATAGCATTCAGGTGCTGTATTTTATGCTATTTGGGAGCCTCCCATTGGAGTGAGCTGGAAGGAAATCAAGGCCTGTCTAAGCATGTGTGAATAGTGTTTCAACAAATCCTTTAATTTCCATAAACGAATGCAGTCAGAAATCTGGCCCTTGACTCCTGCTGGCCTTTGTTCCCCATCTGTAAAATAGAAATGGCAGCACAGTCTGGATCACAGGAGTATCTGAGGAGAGCAACATCACCACCGTGCAGGAGAAGCTCAGTTAAAACAAGCAAGAGCAAGTCAACCCCAGTATCCACAGCTGGGTCCCAACAAGATTTTACCATCACCTTGTGGAAGGAACTTTTTGGTTTTCTGACAATCAGTAAAAGTGAGATTATTTTCTTTAAAAAAAACAGCTTGCCTTTCATACTAATACCCACAAAGTTCACGGTGTCCAAACAGATTTTCCCAAGCTGATCTAGTCTATGTGTTTTCCTAATGGAGAGCTCAACGTTTTCACTTTTACTTGCAAAACTGTTTTTACATCAAAGTTTGTTTTTATTTTATAGACTGTAACACTATTTTTAGGGTTATGTTATTCACTGAGGCTTAAAGCCAGTGGAGTCATCTTGGTAAGTCAGACTTTATGGCTATTTTCTTGAGATCAGATGTAACATCAATCTAGGCTTTTTGGAAGGAAACGGCTTTGAGGGCTGCCAGTTAATTTGTGAAAAGATACTGCAAGGATATTCTCTCCCCATTGCACATTTCTTTCCTAATAAAACTACAACGTGTTCTAATACTTTAATGTTTGGAAGGGTTTTAATATCTCTTCCCTCTTGTCTAGCAATGTTTTAGGTAAAGAACCAGATAGACCTTTTTAACAGAAAAGACAATGGCCTAAAGATATTTTTTGGAGTGTTTCCAGCTGATCTGTTGGACTGTACTTTGATGATTGGCTTTATTTATTGTCCGTGCAGTATTTTTTAAATATTTTACTGTTTTTACAGCATAAGCAGAGATCTTTGGAGAAAAGGAGGCTGTGATGAGGACAGTTTGAGGGTTGTGTCCTTCAATGTGCTCTGCCTACTGAGGTTTTAGTCATAAATTGTGGTGATATAATAGCAATGTTCTGCAGATTCCAATGTTTTTTGTCAGTATCAGTTGTCTTCAGCATCCCAATAAGAAGTGGAGGCTGACTTGGGTGCAGTCTATAAGGCATCAGTAATGAACACAGATTTCCCTGAAGCTATTCCTCCAGGGAGAAGCGATCACAAATGGGTTGGTTCTAGCATCTTAAATGCCAGTTGGTTTGTTTGGTTTTTTACAGCATACGCTGTTTTTTACAGGATCTTCTACTTTTTTTCCCTAGGCAATAGACTTGCAGTGATGGTCCCAACTTCCTCCACAATACACTTGTAAGTTAGGAGATTTGGTGTGCACCCGTATGAAGCACCAACAGCTCTATCATGCCTCTGCTCCCCCCTCCCTAATTTCTTATCTTGCATGCCCCTCGCTTTACAGATCTGACCATTCCTTGCAGGTCATCTCATTCTCCATCTTTGCCCTAATGTTCTCTCTATGGTGTCTAAGCTGAGCTGAAGATCTGGAGAATTCCATAGTCCTCTATGATTAGCTGTGCCAGCAACAATTGTGACTGCCAGAGTTGGTTTTTGACATCTATTCCAAAATGCAAAGCCGTTTTTCCTTCTATCACATCCTTTCAGAACACACTCCTGTGATGTTCATACCTCCTCTGGAAACCACTGTGGTCAGCTGCTATTTCTCATGGTCATATGCAATTGCTTCTTTCTCACAGCTGCTGTCCTCTTCCACAGCAGGAAAATGACCAGCAGCTTCCTACATCACATGCATCACATGCAAGACAGCCATGGAACCACACAGGGATAGGATAACCGCTGTCCTGGCAGGAACATCTGCAGAGAACAATCCCTCCTCCTCCAAGGAGGCCCATCTGTATCTCTCTTGTGCAACAGCTGACATGTTTAGGGATGTAGATTGAGCCGTGATGGAATTCCGAGGTTACCTTCCACCCCTTGCAGTAAGGTACCCACGGGACCTTGGGTACAGCATCGAACCTTCCTGTCACACTTCACCTTGTGAAATGCAAGGAGTGCTTCTGGCTTTCATCCTTCTGTCTGTAGGGGCAGTAAGCACTTTGGTGTCAGCACTTTTTTTGGAGAGGCACAGACAAGCCCCAGTTGTGTTTGGGATCAGCATTACACTAGCATTTATTGAGAACATAATTAGAAATGTGAGTCTTAAAAAGTCACAAAATACACCTTTGAACTTCATTCTTCTCCTGTTGAGGGACCAACCAAGGAATGTAACCGAGTATTTGGTAGAAACAGTAATAAATGTGTGCTCAACAACTTCTGAATCTTAGTCACTTGATACCATACTAAAAAAAAAACCAAAACCAACACTTCTAAATATTCCGAAGACTCTTGGACTGGAAGCTTTAAAACTTTCTTATAAATTACATTGCTATTATAACACAGATTTATATTAATGTTTCTTTAGTGCTTAAAAAAACTTACCTGTCCTGGAATGAAACATGTGAAATTAATCTATTCCAATTCCTTCTGCCTTATTCCCTTACAAGCTGGAAACCCAACTTTTCTGTATCTGATCAAGTGCCAATAACGATAGTCTTTAAGCAAAAACTTACCCAAATTCCTGGCATGGTTTAGTTTCAAGATAACTAAGTACAGATTTCCAGGGTGTTTCTGTAACTGATTTTGTATTTGGTGTCTATGTCATATGAGAGAAGACAGGGTCATGTGGAGTGTGGCTTTGCACCTGAATTACTGCTGTTGGGTTTTGCTTCCTAATCATTTTCTTTCAGCCATGGGAAGATTATTGGCATTCTGTTGACAAGGACTGGGATGTGACAAGCATTATACCTGGGTGCAAGGACATTCCCGTGGGTTGGTTCTGGTAGAGAGGGAGGATCTGCAATTAAACTGCACGTAGTGTATATTAGGGTGTGCATTAACATATGATGGTGTTGCCTCCTGTCTACACTTGTGCCTCTTGCCCCTTTCCAGGCTCAGCACCACAGAACAACTGTCTCATCAGCCCTGACAGGCAGATGTGTGTTTCCTGCCCACAAGGCACAGAGGTGACATGTCCATCCCAAGGCCAGAAATGTAAGCACAGATCAGAGACTGGAACTCTTATGATTTCTGTCTAGGCTTTCTGGGAGCATGTCAAGAGGATGGGACCAGTCTCTTTTCAGTGGTGCTCAGCAATGGGACAAGGGGCCACCACAGAAAATTCCACCCTAACGTAAGGAAAAACTTTCTTTGAGGGTGACAGAGCACTGGAACAGGCTGTCCAGAGAGGTTGTGGACTTTCCTTCTCCAGAGACTTTCAAAACCCATCTGGACATGATCACGGGCAACCTACTCTAGGTGACCCTACTCTAGTAGAAGGGTTGGACTACATGAGCTCCAGAAATCCCTTCCAACCTCTACTATTCTGTGATTATTGCATCGAATCAGGTTCCAGCAATGTGAATCACAGTTCAAAGCTATCCTCTACAAATGTAGATTATTATTGCTCCCAAAAAACCTTTCACTCCATGTGCAGCTTGAGGGAGGTTGGTGCATACCAGGTAGGACAGGAGGGAGAGATCATGTCCAGTGAGGAATTCCCATGGCTCATCTTCTTTTGTGATATTCCCAGATGCACAAGGACTTTTCTGTGCCGTTCAGCCCTTCCCACGGTGGCCTGGATTCGGCGGTTTGGCTGGGTGCTGCTTGCTGCATGGCTCTGAAGGAGTGATTCACAAACTCCTTGAAGTCTCTAGCTAAGCCAGCAGGAGCACAGCTGTTTATACTTTTACCTTGCTGTTTTCTGTTTCTTTGGGGTCAGCCTTAAAATGAAACTTGCCTTGAGAAGCAGAGGGTAATGTGGGAGCCTTTCTGGTTCTGCACTTACTGGAATGGGTACAACCGTTTGTGTTTTGCCCAAAACTCAGTGAAATAGCTGAATATTTTCTAGACAGCTGCCATGTCTAATCCCATTTATTTGTGCTTAAATTTTGATGTATGGTTCCCATTTCTGGGAAGCTTTCATACCATCTAATGGGCACAACATTATTTTTAAATTGTGGACACAGGCAGCAACACTGCTTGACATTAGACTGATTCTGAGACAAGGTAACCCTATTTAGAGTTAATTATGACCCTTTGAGGGGAGCTGGCATAGGAAACCCTGAGAATATTTACAAAATGGGGATGTTAATCTAAGGAACATTTATTGGGCTTGAAATAAGCACACATCATTTTTCTTTTTTCTTTTCTTCTTTTCTTTTTGTTTTTTCAGTTTGAGAGGAATGAGTATAATTGAATTGGCAAAGCCTTCATTCTGACATTGAGTTTTACAACAACTTTTACCTTTTAGACAAAGTCTCACATGTTATTGATTTGAAAATTCATTGTGCATGTTTTAAGATCTGGTTTCTGTCTGCTCTGGGGAAGAGAAAGAACGATGCTCAAAGTAGTACAGTGTAAAGTACAGGTCAGCAGAAAACAGTACATGTGATGTTTTCCTGCTTTTAATCCCAATGTTTGGCTGTATGTGTTTCTTGTTACCATTGACTTCTTTCTCTCTGCAACTATGACAGTTATGACACAGGGGGACACAAGCTGCCTCTAGACTAAGTTCTGTGTGTGCCCACGCCCACCCAGAGTTCCGCTTTTCAGATGTCAGACAACTCTCTTAACAGGGGGAAAGTAGCAAGTCATCTCTTGCTTTTGGTTTTAATTAGTGGTGCTCAATTACACAAAGGCATTATCATTGTATCAACAATAAGATTCCCACTGACTCTGGTGAGGTTTGGGGCATCCCCTTGCACCACAGGAAACCACATCTATATGGCAGCGACCTTTCCCCGGAGGCTGAGAGCACTCAGCTGTTAGAGGTGGGTTTACACTTTGTCTCCCTTGAGTATACGTTGTCTGTGATGCCTCATTTCCCCTCTATGCTTTTTTTTTCTAGGCAATGCTAAAGTGGCCTAGGACTGGACATTGAACTGACACGTGCGTTGGACAGGTCCTGTTTAGGTAGGCGTTAGGATGTGGTTTGCCCGAGTGATAATCAGTAATTCCTGAATTTGAATCACTCTCTTTCTAAAGTAACACTTCCCTCTGCAGTGAATCACTTGTGACTCCATCCTCACAACTGGGACCTCAGGATGGACCAACTCAGAGACTCTGCAACCTACTCAGGCCTTGCTAAGTCACAAAGCCTAGTCTCACATTCCCGTTGCCTCCCTATTCGTGACATTTGCGACGTTTCACAGCTATATTATCTTGTGAAGCCTAAGTGATACAGCCTCCCTAATTCACACATCTACCCAGATGCCCAAAAACTAACCTAAGTCCAAAGGACTGCAGTGGGTTTTTTTAAGCTGAATAGTTCTTCTCATTAGGGACCGAGGTAATTAATTGCCTCAGCAAAGAATGACATGTATTGCACTGCATTGCTCACAGAAGTTGCTGATGCCCAGAAGCAAAGATAATACTACATTCCCTCTATTCTCCAGCATCTCCCCTGAGAATCCACATCAGTAACAACCCATTAGATCTCAACACTGTTTCCAAGAAATGTGGCTAAACCAGCATTTCTTTGGAGGTAACAAAAAAATAAATGGGACTCAAAAGAAAAGCAATTTAGTTCGGAAACTCTGAGAGTTCCAAACATCAGCATATCTCAGCTTTCTTGGGGTTTTTTTATTTTTATTCTGCATTTTCTAAATGGCATGGATTCAGTCCCTGTAGATGGGCCGTGACGGCACACATCTGGTTTTATGGTTAGGGAAATAGCTGATTGAATCGATACACTCAGCACAGCTGACTGGAGTAAATAAAAGAGGATTTGAAGGCAGCCTTGTTTTCCCCTAGATGGATGAGTCCATCTTCAGCACCGTTGCAATCACCCTGGAGTCAGTAGAGTGACACAAGTTAGGAAGTGTGTTTCTTCATGAACCGAGCTTGCTTGTTCTCTGTCCATCATAACTTTCATTTTGTGAGAACATAGTTCTTAAAAAGCGGTGACCGTTTTCTTCCTGACTCACCACAGTCAGTGACAGAGAAAGCTGGAGGGCTGGGTCCTCTGCAGAGAAGGGGGACTGACCCATGGGGTAAATCATTTCCGTCACGGGACTCTACGATTGCACGTAATGCTTCTTTGTTCTTGCAAGCCCCCGGGAAAGGATGGGTGAAAGGGTGGGAGAAAGCTGTGTGTCCAAAAGGGTAGCAGTGGGAGGTGTTGGGGGTTCAAACCTGGCAGCCAACTGCCTCCGTGTAAATGAGCTGCAAAACTCCCGTGGAGCCCCTGGGGTTTTGGAGTTCTCTGTTCCAACCTTTTGCACACAATACAACTGTGAAAATTCTTTGTGGGACATGTGAAAAAAAAAGTCCCAATTGCTTTTTTGCAGCAATGGGGCAGCCAGAGAGTGGCACCTGAAGAGTTTGTGGAAAGGCATGATGGATTTGACCTGTCAGGGTGATCTCCTGGGTGGACAAAAGGCTACAAGCACCAGTTTATGGCTCCCTGTGTTTGCCAGCTTGTATGGGATTCCCACACAGCAACTGGATGACTGCAACCACTCCAGCAACTGGCCTTTAAGCTGATAATTGAAGGTAAGACACAGACCTTTAAAAATACCTCAGTTTTATTTGTTGTCTTTGTTCTCTTTGGTCAGACCATACACAGAGTCTTTTAGGCCCCTGTTTTCTTCCAAAGCCTGTATCGATCACAGATGTGAAGTTACCATCCTAGGAATGGTTTTTCCCAGGCAGTGGGAAAGTTATTTTCTTAGGCACCTCATTGTCACTTCATATTCTTGGGAACTACATGAGAGCAGGATCTGTTAGCTTTATGACAAATCCCTTTATTTACATGGAGGGATGGTAGTTCTTGGTTTATCCCACTAAAACATTTCAGAAACAGCCTGCAAACAGAAATGCTGGAGCAAGGTTCTCTCCGAGCCATCCCCAGGGCTGTTTTTCTCCCAGCTCTCACTGCTGCAGCCTGGATCACTTCCTACAGATGCAAACTGCACCTTGGGGTTTATCTTCTGTCCTCGCTGCAGCCGGGTCACCATCTCACTAGTTTCTGCCATGAAGAGCTTTTAGCTTACCCTTTGTTTAAATCCAGTGTCATCTGAAGCCTCCTGGCAGCAGCCCAGCAAGGCAAGTGTCACCTGCCCACTGAAGGCTGTTGTGCTTCACCCAGAGGGCTCATGTTCTGCAAGTGTGAAGCAGAAGTGTCAGTGGGCTCTGGGTTCCTGTGTGGAATGTACTTGGCTGTGTGCTGTTCATTTAAAAACTTGGGCTTGAAGGGGAGTCTTTTCTTAGGTGTTTCTTTTATGGCCTACATTTAATAGCTGAAGTGCTTCTGAGTGTTTAGGGGGTGACAGAGACTATCTGGAGGCCCAGTAGAAGAGGAGCTGGTGCCCTCTGGCTGTCTCTGGTAAGAGTCCTGCTGGTACCTGTGTTTCTTGCTGCTAGTCAAACTGGGCTGACTTCTCCTAGCTCCGCCAGCTTTAAAGGCTGGGCTTAACCAGACTGTCTTTACGCTGTGAGAGGAGCAAATCACGTTATTAAATGGCATCAAAAGCTCCAGAAAGCAGAGACCTAACAATTTCAAAAAGAAAAGATGTGCCTGAGCAATGGGTTACTGGCCCTTCTGATGGGTGCAGTTCCTATCGTGTCTGAGGAAACGTAAGACTGAGGTGATGTCATTTAGTAATAACCTTTCCTCCCCTAGAAGATACTCAGCTCTGGGAAGAGACATGGAGGAAATGTCTGACAGATTTGCACCATGGAGAGCAGCACTTGCTTGGTAAGTGAACTTAGCAAAGAAAGAGCAATGGTGGCTTATTTGCTTCCTGCTGGCTACCAAGTTTGCTCTCTGCATCTCTGCTCGGAGTGTTTGTCCCAGCTTTAAGAGAATGTATCTGCTGTCAGTGGAAATCGTGTTTCTGAGTGACTTACCAAGGAGGGAGGCACAAGGAAAGAGTTTTCCAAACTCTGCTAATGTTTCAGTGCGTGATCTGGAGCAAAACAGGCTGCCTCTCCACACTACGATTGATTACTCTTGAATAAAGTGGACTCTTAATGCCTGCCCACAGGGGCGTTAAAAAACGTAAAAAGTATTTGTAAATTAAAGTGCTCGACTGAAAGGCTCTGGTGTGTGTAATCGTAGAGTATCACATTAAGTAGGAAGGCAAACTGTCAGGGGAGTTCCCGGCGTTACACGGAGCCTAGCTTGTCTCACTTAAATAGATTTAATAAGCTCTGCTAGAATTGAAGAAAGGTTGCATTTAAACGTATTTATTTGAATTTACATAAGCATACATCAAAGAGAAAATAATCCAGGGTCTTGGTTACTTCAGTCTAGTTTTTGATAGTTAATACTTCATCCCTTCCAGCGTATCATAAAGTTCCTTTTCATGGTCTCAGAAGGACATAAAGAATTGAGTGAAAGGAGCTGAGCTTGTCACTCTGTGTAACTGTCTGGAGGTTCAAGGTAGAGCTCTGTCTGCATTTCGTTGGCTTTTCTGTGTTCATGTTATGTCTAACTCTCCAGTGCACAAAGAAAGACAAAGGAGAAAGCCTAAAAGAACAGTGACATGTTACCTTGCCTTCCCCTTTAGGACTACACAGTGACCTTGGTGAAGGGAGAGGAAACTGCTGCTTTGGGAATAGGTGATCATTCAATGGGCAGTGCAGGGCTAACCAACTATCTTGCCTCTTTGAACTGCATTTTACACTCTTGGTATGTGTGAGAGCAGAAGATGTGTGTTACGTATGTATTCCACTCGAGGAGCTGGGAGTTGCCAATGAGAAGAAGTTGATGTGGGCTTCCAAGGGAAGCTGAGTGCCAAAGTGACCCTGGAGCATGGGAATCTGTATGATCACCATCTCCAGCAGCAGGAGGTTCAGTCCAGCAGCCCTGTCCTGGCTGGACTTACACTGCTGATGAGTGACATGTAGCTAAGACTTGCATGTTGGCCTGCCTTAATTAGGGCACTTCCCTTGGAAAGGAATATATGGGCCTCTTTCTTGCACTGGGAAATGCCCGGAGGCAAATACTTTCATCTTCCTGTGTCTCAGTTTCCCAGATAATGAAAAGGGACTGCTCATCCTACTCCCCTCTACTTACACAAAGCTTTATCCCTCCTGACAGCAAGCGTTACGCTCCAAAAGCCAACCCTTAACACAGCCAACTTGTACATCTTGGGTGACGTGGTCTCATCTGAAAAGCCAAGAAGAGCCCTTGGCAATCACAGTTGGAACTTAAAGGCCAGTCTGTGGTCAGAAACAAGAGCGTGTTTTGTTAATGCAAGCTACAGCCAGCTCTGCCAGCTGTTTCCACACTTCAGCAAGTGTTTCCTACTCTAATAGAGAAAATGGTTGATGGGAACTAAACCAGACACAGCCATTCTAGCTAACAGTGAAGAGTTACACCCACGGAGAAGTTGAAAAAGACACTAGATGTCTCCAATGCAGTATGTACCAAACTGCCAGATGTTTAGGAGCCCTTAAGTCATCTAACAGAACTTTTCAAGGCGATGTTACTCTTGAGTATCATGGTTCTCCTGAAAAAGCATTAAAGTGAACTAATTTTAGCTTTGAATTATGTGATTTTTCTCCAACAGAAGATGTCCCTGAGGACATGAGGGTAGACTTTTCTTTCCAAAATGTTGCCTTTGTATATTTTTAACGGATCATCTGGATGAAGTTCTAATGGCTGGTTAAGACTGTCTGATTTATAGCAACAGCTGTTCACCTTTGTAGATGGGGAGATTCTTGGAGATACAAAACACATTTATGAACTTGATATTCCACACCAAGGGTCAGGTTTTCTTGCCTCATTTTTACACAGGTGTAAATCCAGATAGTCTCCTGTGAAGTCAATGAAATTGCTCCATGAAAGGAATGGAAATGAGGGTTGCAGGAAATGGCAGATTAGTTATTTCTTTCTCTAGTAGACTGAGTTTTAGAAACCACAGCAATTGGAAGTTATTAGGGTTGAGAAATATACCTAAGTAGTGATAGGGTGCTCCTGCTGAGTGATGGAGGGAAATGCCAATTCTTGTGTGATGCCTGGGGAGCAATTTCTTCATATGGCTATAAAAGATGGCAAACAGAAAGCCCAAAATTAAGAAGTAGAAAACTGGAAGAATAATGATAGGGGAGATACCTTGGGTGTCCTGTTGTGGCTCTTTAATATTTTAATCCCTATATTTCAAAAGGTAGGATTCCTACTGCTGAAAATTCCTGCAAAATTTTATTTCATTTTCAGTGTTGAAGTCTGGAAAAATAGTTGACCACTCCAGGCTTAAAAAAAATAAAGTTTATCTTTGGGGATTTGCTTATGCTTTCTTAAGACAAAGTGTTGCTGGAGCAGTAGTATCCAAATGAACGATCAAGGCCATATAACTTTATTATTACCAAATCTGCTCTGTTTCACACATTCACACTCTCTTCACTTCCAGCTACTCAATCCACCTCTATGTCTTCCACAAAGTACTCTTCGAGCTGAGCTGTTGATGCCAGTTACGATCTAAAATGCTGTGATGATTAAGTGTCTTCCATACTCCACTAAATGGAATAAATAATGTTATTCATTTAGTATGCATTTGCCTGGCTTACTACACAGAGCTTAATATTTAATGTAATGGAGCTTTATTTCCAGCTACTGGATGCCTTCCCTTAATTTACCTCTTCAGTCATCAGCCTGCAATAGTTTTGCTTAAAATATTGTTCCACCTGAAGTGCAGAGGGGAAATTCCCCACTAAGACTGAGGCAGAAATTAGACGTGAGCAACTGTTTTGGGTTCCTGGGGGAGGCTCACAGGAACAAGGACAGAAGGTGATGAACTCCATTGACATTAATGTAAACTCCCAGAGGATCTGCTAGAGGTGATGCTGTTGCTTTAGATGGATATTTGGGAAATCGAACATGCACTCGAAAAGCGGAGTTAAATCAGAGACCTGGGATTCTTCCCAAATAAAAATCGATGGGATGAATTCACCCTGGTATCTTTTAAGCGGTCTGGATACAAAGCAAATTGTTCAGAGCTGGCTACTGCTGCCCAAAACCTGCAGCTTTATTCATCTAAAATATTGCAGCATAAGAAAAGGCAATTGGGGATTATTCTCTTTGTCTGGTTTAGATCTTAAACTCCGAGGGACTGCCTTGCAAAGCGCAACACCAGGGCCTTAATATTGATCCAGCCCTTTCAGTGCAGTAATAACGAGATGAGCTCCTTGCAGTATTTTTGTCTTGTTCTCTAACCCTGGGCACCAGGCAGTCATCTTGAGTAAGGTTTCAGAGACTTGGCTCACAAAGCACTTGATGATGGAGTTTTATAGTGAATTTTACTGCTGCTGAGTTGCTGTTAGCAGAGAACTAATGTGAATACATGTATATGTGGAAAATGCAGTTTCCTGGCAAATTTATGCTTGAAATTCTCATCCAATCCACAGACAGAAACATTTGTATGATCTTCCTGGCCAATCACAGGCATTCTATTGGAAATGTTCAAAATTCCATCAAAAATCAGAGTGAAAGGTTTTTCAAAATGCCAGGAAGTTATTTTCAGCGTTGACCTCGATTTGCACAGAACGAGTAATGCAAAGGCAACGAACACCTGGAAGTGTAAGTGGGAGGAGAACAGAGAAGGCTTCTCAAGGGGATTTTTAACTTGAAAACGGGAGAGAAGTGAGATATTGTTGCTTCAAATATCTGATGAACAAAAGAAAGCATGAACCTGGGAGCTGGCAGGACAGCCAGGTCAAGTATCTGCTAGAATTAGTATGATCCAAACCACTGAGCCTATTGCAAAAAGGATTTTACCACAGGTTATACTGGGACCAGGCTGTGATGAGTGAATCCTCATGTGTCAAAACATGACTGAACTGCTTTTCTCTGTTGGACACCCCTGTCTTTGCTCTCAGTGTGAACTTGTTCTTAACATGCTTCCACTGGAGCTTTCTTTTTTGGTAAGGGTTTTTTTAAATGTTCTAGGTAAAGTTCTTTATGGGGAGAAAGGGAATTTGAGATGTGTAGTTCTTCCATATTGTTATGTATTTGTTCCAGAAGATATCAGAAATCTGGCAGTGTGGTGGCAGGAGTCTGATCAAACCTGAACTAGAAAAATCTGTAGCTTCAGTAGGATTGTTTATGGAGGATCCCTGATCGGAATCCATGAGGCTACTTCAGCTCAGCCCTTGATTTCTAAACATACAACATCTTGCCCTGGGCTTATAAACTATCAGGTTGCCCGGGTGCTTGCCCTGGATGTGTTGGGAGATGGTGCTGGCTATCTTTTTTTTCCTTGCTGTCATAACAAAATGCATGTTCACGGCCACATCCTTTCCATAAAGTGAAATAATTCTTGGGAAACTGTTCTGTTTCTAGTTGTGCAGCTGGTCTCAAACTCCAAGAAAACCTACTCAGCAGCCAGCACTAAGGGATACAGAAATCCATCAGGATTTCCATCCAGGGTGTACCTTGGAAGCGTGAGCCTGGTGCAGCGTTCCTTGTGTACGGCTTGTTCCTTGTAGTAGCTGTACTGGATTCTGAAAAAAACCAGCATCCATCATTACTGCCAGTTTCCACTGCTCTTCTCATGTGCCCCTCTCCACTGCTGTCCGCATTCAGAGCCCCAAAGCGCAGCCAGGGCCAGAATTGTTCCAGAAGTACAATGTGTTCGTGTGTTGCTTTGGATGGGAGGTAGAAGGATGGAGCCACAATTTTCCCAAGTTTTGAGAGCTTTCCAGCAAGTTCTGGTTGGTCGCTGTGGTGAGGTCAAAGGATTGGCAGAAGCACACTCAAATGTGTCTTGTTTCTCAATGAGTGTGAGTGGTTGGTTGTCTTCAAAGCATCAGCACTTCCTGCAGAACGGAAACAACAAGGTTTTGTCTAGGAAACATCCAAATGCCTTTTCATGTTGGCCTTTGTGAAATCTTTTGACGTCTTCCAGCTGAAAAACAGAAAGCTCCCAAGTCTTGAGTATATTTGTTGGCACTTCACAACTGCTGAGGGCTAGAAAGTACGAGAAAGTCCTGGGGTTCTGTGCTAGGAGGGTGCAGTAGTAGATGAACATGCAGAAGCATGTTGCTTTGAGCCCCCTTCTACTGCTCTCCAAAAGAAGCTAGATGACAAATTTGTCTTCCCAGCCACAAATGAGAAAGCACACTGCTTCATGTTGCCTGTGCTTTATAGTAACTGTACTGTAGTTGGTCAGGTTAATTCATCTTGGCCCTTTTTTCTCTCTTTTTTTTTTTTTTTATTTTTTTAATGCTCCCTGGTGGATTTTCTTCTCAGAGGAAAGCCCACCTGTTTTTCCAATCTGCTTGTGTGTCTGCATTTAAGAGAGGGGAACATGATATGAAGCCCTGCTCCTGTTCTGAATTTCCTCCCTGTGTTGGGATGCTGGTTTTGCCATGTCCCAACCAGCTCATGTCTTTTATAGGTGCAGAAACTACAAGAAAGTCCTTGGAGTGGCAGTTTGGTGAGAGCTCTTCTACCATTATAAGGCATTTGTATTATAAGGGTTGCATGATAAGGCGTTTGTACGCTGCTTTTGTCAGCAGTCACGGTAATTTCCACTGAGAGCTGAGCAAGGGAAAATCCCAGGCCAGCTGGGCTGAAGGAGCTTTTTGTACCTGCAGTGCTAAATGAGAGGGAGGGAAGCACTGGATGAACTGGAACTGAGCTTGTGCTTTAAAGACTTTCTTACCTAATAAAAGCTTTCAGGCCTACTTGGGGGGGGCAGGACGTTGTACCACCAGCTTTGTTCCTGTACATTCTGGCTTGGTCCTTTTGAAGGACAGCAAGTTACTCTGGTTCTCTCTCAGAGCTTAGGGATATGGTTTAAGGGGTAGACTTGGTAGTCTTGGGTTGATGATTAGACTAGATGATTGTACAGGTCTTTTCCAATCTAGACACTTCTATGATTCTATGTGGGGCTCTTTAACTCTGTGCAAGCAGCTTTTTTGAAGCTTGCTGCTTTGGTCTGTCCATGTGACAAGGCAGTTACATTGCCCTGTGGCACTACTGGGTTCCTCCTAGCCCATCTTATGAGCCACAGGAACAAAAAGCTTTGTGCCACACAGGTTCACTGCAGCCCAGTCGGTTGTGTCAGCTGCCTATCTCAAATAGCAGCAGGAGCAGGTGACATTCCAGTGGAAACTTCTTTACAAGGAAATACTTCAGCTTCCAGATCTTGTGGATTTTTACTGTGTATTTGTAAAGTTAAAACGTTCCTTTGGGACTTGGTCGGCATCATGATCAGTACTGGGCTTTTTCACTTTTAAACCATGTTTGAATTTTTGTGAATGCAGTGTGACTTGTGTGCTAGCTGGTCCTGCTTCATACTAGAGCTCAGAAGCCCTTGCCAGTGACAGGAGAAACCGAACTTGCAACGAGTCAATCTCACAGTACATTGGGAGCAGTGCAAGTGATTTGTGTTCTACTATTAACCAAGCGACAGAGCCAGTATTTCTCTTCCCCCTGCCCTCCAGTCGAATCATAGCTTATAACAGTGAGAAACTTGCCTGTTTCGTCCCTAAGCTGGCTGGGAAAAAGGGTTTGTGAGTACGCTTGATAACTGGGAAAAGGTGTTTTACATAGCTCCCTGCATTTGCTGTCCTTATTCCCCAGTTTATTCCCCTCTGGATTTGAGAGCATCCTCTGAGCAGTGAGTCCTACAAGACTTCCCTGGAGAGTCAGGTGCAGACAGCCTTATCCAGAGCATCAGCTGTGCCTTTCTTCTCCTTTCACAGACAAAGGAAAGGCCCAAGGGGTCATCCTGCCTCTCTGCAAGGAAGGAGCTTTGCTTCTAAGATCAGCTCCTTAAAGACAGTTCTGATTTTTGATCTGTTTGGATGAGATCTCATTTCTGCAGACTCTGCCCCTCTTCTGCCTTAAACCCACTCCATGGCATTACCTAAACCTTTATTATTCATTTCAGGAGACACTGCTCTGTCTTCTTTGCCTGTCTAAGGTACCAACACCCAACTTCTACATTTGTTTGCTTTGGTAGGGGCTGTGAATTTGGCTTGGTGCTCTTTCAAGTGGCGCATAGCATAGAGTCTGACGGGCTGGAGAAATTGGAGCAGCATCACAACTCAGATACCCTTTCTTTTGGTTTAGCACGGTTGCCAGCGTACAGCAGCCAGACGTGATTTCTCCCTGCACACAGTCCCAGGGCATTAGCACAAACATGTCAGTAAATCTTATTCCTTGCACAGAGTTTCAAAAGTGTCCTTAATGCTGTGAGAAATTGGCCCTGCATGTGTCCAGAAGTGGATGGTTCAGGCTCAATCACACATTCAGCCCTTGGCTTTGCTCATTTCTGCTGATGGGGTGGTTAAGCAGCCCAGTTCCCATTCCCCCAGTGCCCTTCTCTGGGGCTGGGGGGACAGCAGGAGCAGGAGAGATTAGTTCCTTAGGCGGGGGAGGCTGGAGTGCAAAATGAACAGCCCAAAGCCCCCCACCAGCAGTACTTTAGTCAGGAAGACTTCTCTCTCCACAGGGGCTGGTCTGCTCTCTTTATCCACCCTCTGACATGATCCTATATCCAGGCACTTAAGAAGAAGAAAAAAGAAACAAAACTGAAAGCTGCTATTTTTAAACTCTGCCTTTGGCTCTCTTTGTAGCACTCTGCTTTTCTCCTTGTGATTCAAACAGTGTTCTTTTGAGAACTAGGCACCAGGGCCCTGTGGTTTCCTGGTACTTGGAACATAAAATCTCCTAATTCTTCTCTCACAGCAAGCTTCAGAGGCTAGGGAGTGATTGATATTTTCTATCGCTTCATTAATAGTCACGGCACGGTAGTTTCCTAATCTGTTTTTGCACTGCTTTTTATTTTGAATAATTTCTCTTCCAAATTTTCTCAGCCCTCCACATCACACAAAGCAAATGCTGTTTGCTCTCCCCTTGCCTTTTAAATGGTGGGTTAAGACCTTCAGGAACTGGTGAGGCAGAGCTCTCTTGAGAGCTCTGAAACCGGGGGACCTGCCTAAAGGAGCTTCCTCATGTTTGTTTTAAGAAGCTTGGCAAATATCCTGAGGGTACGTCCCAGAGTGATCTATTGCTGGGATGAATTGGGAGTAAGTATTGCAAGGGGAAGTCTCCTCCAGTTGCTCTGCTGGTTGATACTGGCACGTGCAGTGTAGGTGTTGCAATGCTGCCTGCAAGGGCAGAAGATAAAAGATAAGCCATGCCCCAGAGAAGCTGCAATCTGAGGGCAAAAAGGGAAAGAAGAGAAGGCAGAAGGTACTTGAGTCTTGGACTCCACTACAGCAGGCGTTGATCACTGGTAGCGACCACCTCTACCTACCCCCTGTACGGTGCTCCTTCAGCCAAGCCCCACTGCTGCATTAGGGATGCTGACCACTTGTGGAGGTGATGGGTGGATCTGGAAGATGGCCTAGATCCTGAGGGAAGAGTGGGGCATTAAAGTCAAGTTCCTTTCTCTTCATTCCCTTCCTTCTCAATGGCCCGAGGAGGGTCCGTTGAGAGAACTGATGATGGTCGTGCTCAGAGCTACTCAGCAATTTGGAGCACGTAACGGGCCTCTCCACACCAGTGCTTCAGGCCCTGCTGTTTGTCCCTTTTAGCTCATGTGGTCTTGAAGTAGCATTTTCCACTCGCACACGTAGAATGCATTTGTGTCAGCTGGTAACCCACAACGGGAATTCCACTGCAAGCTGAGGACTGTGACTTACACGTGCACCAAGCAGATAGCACTCCGAGTACATAAGTGTATTCCTGACAGATAAATAGTGTGTTACTACAACCTGCAGCCTTCTCAGTGAGGAAGGTGTGTGGGGCTGCGGGTTGGTGGTCTGTGGTGGCCCAGCTAAAATGAAATCAAAATGCTGGGACCTTCCTGGGAAGGGAGAACTTCAGCCTTTTTCCCGAGAGCCCCTGCTCCTCCCATCACTGTGGACAGTGAGAAAGCTTGTGCCACAGCCCATTTTCCCAGCTTTGTGTCCACCCTTGGCTCTCCAGTTCTCCAAACTGGACCTGCTTTGGAGTCCTCTGTGCCTAAGATAACCCCTCTCTCCCATGGAGAGCAACAGGATTTGTCTACTTGGCAACCAGCATGGAGAATCTGTGATCTCTCAACCTTTTCTCCATGCCCTTTACACAGCTCCACCATCAATTACAGTGCAGGGAATTAGGAGTTTAAAACCTGGATATTAGACCTATTTCTGGTGGTAAATGAGGTGCTCAGGGCACAGGAACGAAACAAATCCCTGGAAGAGAAACAGGGCCAGGGAAAACGGGATGTCTCGTGCTGCCCGTGCCCTTCCCCACCACATCTTCAAGGATAACGCTCACCCACATAAAGGCAGAAAATGCACTGGGATTCATTTGCCAAGAGGCTTGGGCATCAGCACACAAGACGGGGGGGAAAACAAGGACAAGGACATGCTGTTGGGAGCCAACTCCTCGTACCAAAACCCACAGTTCAAGCGATGCCTCCTCGTTGCCTTGTAAACCTTTACCTGTGTAAGAGCTGGCTTCCCCAGCTTAAACAACCCGCTGTGCAGCTGGGACTCTGGCATGTCTGCAGTAATCCGGAATTTGCAGTAAATTGCTTTTTCATTCAACCCAACCTGGAAAAAGGCAGACAGGCTGTAGTCTAAACACCCCAAGAGTCTGTATTTGCTTTGTTCCTTATGTGTTCCAGCACACTCCGCTCCCCTGTGCTTTTAAACAATGTGTCTTTGTGCTTATCTTCTGGGTTTGGCAAGGCAGTTTTTACCTCTTAGTTTTTGTCTCAACAGGAGAAATTGCTGTCTAACTGATCCTTTGTGGACTTCCGACCAAAACCATCCAGTGCAACATATGGTAAGTCATTCAACATTTTATAAACTCAGACCCTCAACTATAGCTATTTATGGGTGGAAACTGGCGTATCAATAGTTTCTTTTTGGTTACAAGGGTAGCAAATTCTGGCTTGTGTTATTATGACATCTCAGTTTGACTTTCTCCAGCCCTCCCTTAGATTATAATGCTTTTTGACTTTACATTTGTTGCTTCTGGTGCCTGCCACAGCAGCTTAGCACTGCGGCGTGTCAGCAAGGGAAGAATCCCAGCCACGCTCCCCTTGCTCCAAAAAACACAGGCCCTTATTGCTGATGTTAAAGGAGAAGGTTTGTGCCCTCACGTTACACGTGGCAACACTGGGCGAGGACGTGGCTCTGGAGGTTCCTGTCACTGTGCCGAGGTATCCGTTCTTAGTCGTGTCATTCTCCAAAGACAAAAAGGGGTGAGACAGTAGATAAATGAGCGGGACTTGTGGCGTGGCTCTGTTTAAGTTCTCTTGACTCTGGCCATCAGCAGCTGACTGATGCCTGCAGCAGAGAACAGTTGGGACTTAGTGCAGCCTCAGCAAGTGTGAGGGATGTGCTGGACAGTGGTGGAGAGAAGCTGTGCTGGCAACCTCCGTGCTAGTGCAGAGAGCGGGTCTGGTTTTGCTTCACCAGCATATTTTGATCACTGCTCTTCTGAAGCTTTCAGCCTGTGATGTTGTTCTGTGCAAGATTCTCATATCACTACTTAGGGCACTTGTGTGCCCTAACTCCTGTACAGGTTTAGGAGGTAAAACTTTTCATAATTGTTCGGATCCTATGAATTTCCTTTGTGTATCTGCTTCTGGCATCTCAAGAATGGTTGTTGTGCACTGCTGCAGGGGTCACCTGGAAAGTGGGTTGACTCTCTGGAAGGTGAAATGGTACCTGTGTTTGGGAGACCAACGCGTCGTCTTCCCTGAGGAATTGCTTCCAGGCCACTTTTGGAGAGGGTTTCTGGGTTTGCACTCCCATTGACAAAGGAGGTCCCCAGCCTGATGGGCTCTTCATCCAGCACCTCCTGCTAGCACTGAATGCACCATGCGTGTTATGCAAATGTTTTTTATTACTTCCAGCCATCAGCTCTTCTTGAGTTTCTTTGTGGTTAATGCAGCCCATCTGTAGTTTAAAAAAAAAAAGCAATGTTCTGCTCTTTTGCTTTGGTATTTTGGGTAGTGCTGCACCCAGGTGACCATTGTAAATGTGTTGCTCTCCCTTTGCACCTTGTTTTTCCAAAATCTGGAGCTTTGGAGTCTCTTACTTGTTCCAAGATGTGCCTTCTTCCTCCAGGATCTTTAGTTTGGTGTGAGGAGAAAGAGTGATATAAGATGTTCAAGGAGTAAGATGGAGCAGGACAGTCTATACAAGTAGCACCATGGCTTGAGGCTCTCCTGACTTCAAGGGCCACCTGCTGCAAGGAGACACAAGTATCTCTGGATCAGGTGAAGTGAGGAAGGCTCGCTTCCAAGGAGGTCTGATGTGTTATGCAGGAGAACTCGGAGCAAGCCCAGCAGCACAGGGAAGGAAGGAGTGCAAGGACAAAAGCAAGAAAGATGGGCCCTTGCTCCAAGTCCAGATTCCAAGCTTTTGTCCAGTGTAGTGTTCTGAGTGCATCTCTGTGAAATAGGATGGCAAGAGTCACGTGGCTTAAGTGTGTAGCCCAAACCCAAGAATTATCATCTTCAATTAATCTGCCAGTAAGAAAAAAGTAATCTAAAAATCTGCCCCTCTCATTTTTTTTTTTTTTTAATTTTATTTTTACATTAAAAAAGAAAGGATCAGAATATGCCAGGACAGCATTTAACCTTAGATATTGACACACTAACATCAAACATGAGTTGTCTCAAAAGCAGAACGTGGAATTATCAGAGACAAAACAAGCCTTGGACGCTGGCAAGGAAGCACTCTCCATGCCTGACTGAGCTAACGTTTCCTAATTGCAACCAGAGAGCTTACTCTGTGGAAGAGTTTAAAACCCTTACCTTTTTTTCCAAATCATAGTGGTTTGCCCCTGTGAAAGCTATTGCCCTCATTGTTTGTTCATCAGAATAATTACCAACTAGCAGCATTTACATTTTCTCTTCATTTTCTCTTTTGTGTGTGTGTGTCACCAGTTCAGCTGTGTAGCCATCCTGCTCTTGAGTTAACCAAACAGAGACGGTCAGAAGTGTACAATGCTCAGAGAAAGGGGGTTGCCCTGCTATGGAGTTGCCTTTAACCCATAGCCTTCACCTTTTCTGTTCATCTCTTGGGCTTTGACTCCCACAGCCAAGAAAACGTGTACTTGAGCCCAGATTTAGTGTTTAGTGTGCACTTGGGACAAAATCCTCCCCTGTAACTTTCACATTCCTGCATTTCTGAGTTCTGCCTAGTAGCGAAATTAGAAGGAGCAAAATACCACAGGAAAGATGATGCTGAAAGAAGTATTTATTAACTGTCTTACCAGATGCAGAATGGTAGAAAGCATATCCAGCCCAGATAGAGCTAGCCAAATTTAACTGAAGGTCATGAATCTGCAGAGGTCCAGCAAGAGCGTTCCTGGCTACGTGACCGATAGACACGTGTGCTATCTCCAGTGTAGACATTGCCTTACTGAACTCGGCGTTTTTTCCCTTCCAAATGCCCTAACTGAAATTCAGCAAGGTGCTAAGAATCTTTCAGAGAGGTTTAATAGTTTTAGAAGTTTGGGAATGAGACCAAACTTTTCAGCAAGTACCTCCCACCTGAAAGTTTGGTGACTCTTGCAGTGTCTGGGGATGGTTCTGCCAAGTCGCCAGTCACTTTGCGACACGCAGTTGTGAGGTTTTTAGTGCAAAGTCAGGCTCTCCTGGAAGCATGGGGCAATTTGACCAAGAACAGGGATGGGCAGTTTCTCCAGCCTTGATTTCAAAAGACAGCAAACCCAACATGACCAGCTGAAGAATATGTCCCATCCCACTGGTCTGCGTGCATGCTTATCCTTAACGATGTGCTTTCAAAGGATCTTGGATAAGAACCAAAAGGAGAGCTTTGAAAATTCACTCGTACAGAATAATTGTATTTAACCATGCTGTCAGTTCACACCACATCATCTTAAAGAATAATAAATAAGCCGTCGACATTCTTACAGTGACCTTTCGCTCTGCGGTACCAGGAGGCGAGGGGACATGGGCCTTCCCAGACATGAGGAACGCCTTGGTGGTGGTGGGAGTGTTTAGGTTTTGGTTTTCAACTTGACGGTAGCGGTGGGGGGATGAAGTTAAAACGCAATCATTCTGAGTCAAATGGTAAGGCCTAGGAAAACAGATGTGGGGTGTGTGCCATGAGCCAAGATCAACTTCACAAAACTCGAAAGATTAGTTCTACAAAAACTGGAAAGGGGAGGGGATATCATCCAGTTGTGATGGATGGGAGCAAGAAAATAGCTCAGCAAAGTCAAACAGCAACAGAATCTGCAGCACAAGAATGTTAACTTTCTGCTGCCGTTATTCCTGTCATAGGTAGGAAATTCAGTGATATGTGAAGGGTATTAATTGGGTATTAATTACTATCTTCCTCTGACAAAACGGAGGGAAAGATGCTTTTACTTCTCTGAACTTCTGCAGTCATCACCATATGCTCTCCCATTTAAAATTCTGAGCATATAGGGCATATGTATATATGTATATAGGGCTGATCTTACTCTCCCTTTTCCCTGGGACTTTTTATTTTGTAGGAACTCTTTTATTGTTCTGGAAGAAAACACAAATAAAATGTTTCTCTTTGGTCAGTACAGGCGAAGTATAAGACTTTGGGACCGTTGAGCTACCACCAAATCTTGCAAACCAATTCAGCACTAGATTGTGTTTGCCTGTTTTGCTTTGGCCTAGCTTCTGCCTCCGGGTTGTGTTCTTTATGGTGCTGCCCTGCATTGTGTGTGTCACTGTACTGGGAACACCTCATCAAAAATCAGGGCTAGTCAAGGAGCTAAGAGCTTTTTCCCCAAAGGGGCAATTGATTTGGAGTTGAAACCACGACGTGTGTCAGTTATTTTCTGTAAGCTGCACTGTATTTTGAAGGCTTTGCTCTTCAGCTGTGGATGAGCAGTGTCCCTGTGCTACAGGTCTCTTCTCCTCAGCACAGAAAAGGTAACAAGCTCCATCTTGCTCTGGCTTCGATTTCCTGGTTTCCTCTTGTGAGTGCTCTGCAGAGGTGCATTAGCTTCCAGCCATAGCCAGCCAGGCTGCCTGTATCCAAGCAAGCACTGGTTCTTCTGTCACTGTCCTGTTGGCATCAGCATGTCTCTGGCTGCGTCACCAAAACCACCTCCCACAGCAAATTATCCTTCACTGGACATCTCCTTCCTCGGATTAGCCAGGTCTGTTGTTTTGAAACCCCCATGCCACAGCACAGTCTTGCTCCAGAGGACTCTTTCGACTGTTCCTGAACAGTATCCAGAAACATCACAGAGCCCCTCACAGAAGAAAATTCAAGTTGTCTATAAAACTGACCCATAGCAACTTCAGCTGCTGCATTAAAAGCCTTGCAGTGTTTTGCATCCAGACCCTTGGTTGTCATTGTTGACACTGAAAGAAAGCCTCTGCTGCTGTTCAGGGGAGAAGCCCCCAGTCTGAGCACCACATTTTCCTGGAATCGACACAGGGCTTGCAAATATTATTCTATTTATTTCTCTAACACATCCACTGAAAGCTCAGAGCAGTTTTTCAACGCTTCCCACAAGCTAAACCAAGCCAAAGGTTCCCTGACCGACAATCTTCAATATTACTGAGCTGCTACTTAAACTCTGCTGCCTTTAGGTGAATTGACAGCTCTTTGCTTCTAGGGGGAGATAACATCTTCACTCTAAAAAGATGAGGTGCCTGTTGTCTGGTCTTCCCTGCCTTTTTTGAAGCTTTTCAGAGAAGTGATGGAAGGTGTTGAGGTATTGTGCTGAGACATTAATAGAGCGTGCACTTTGGAGCTTCTTATGTGCCATAAGCACAATCCTGGTTGCTGCATCTTCTTGTCCCAGGTGAGAAAAGGAGAGATCCTTGTGCATCCCTAAGCCTTGTGCTCCTAGGGCTCCAGGCAAGAGGCTCAGAATGAGCCTTGCCTGCTCTCTGTGACCTTTTACCCCACAGAGAGCAGCAGTTAAGCCCTGCAGCCTAGCAATGCTTTACTGTAGGCTGTAAAACAGGCTGGGGAGACATTGGCCTCTAGTTGTTTGTCTCCAGAGGTAAACCACTGTTGATACAGTCCTAGCCTCTAGTTCTTAGGATGAAATTCCTTTTCCGTGCCAGAAAAGCAGCAGCTCCAGCCTACGGAAAGCTCATTTGCCATGCTTGTGCTGTGGGTTTGTTTTCCTCCACAGTAGCACCCGACATCTGGCTGGAAAGCATGGCAGATGAGGCCCGGCGGGCTCGGTAAAACCCCTCTATCCCTCACTGGAATGCAAGACAAAAGAGCTGCATCGCTAATGGACGGCTCAGGCTCATATCTCCCTCTGAGGAGAACCATTACAAAAATATTTCCCAGATATTTGGCTGGGCATCTCACAAAACTATCCAGTTTCATGATGCTAATTTTCCCATTGTCTAGACAGTTGCAAATCCAGACAGCATTATCAGTATGAACCTACCGAGCGCACGCATGCACACAATAGCCTATTTTTTGCCCATGGTATTTACAGGTATGTTCTTACCCATGAGCTGCCTACTTGTAAACTTCTGAAGTGCTCCTTAATACATCTCTTGGGGTCTCCATTCCCCTGGCAGGGCTGGTGTTTGACTCAAGCAGCACTGAACTGTGTAGATGCTCTGAAGGTTGAACCGGAGGGCCCAGCCTACTTGCTCCCGCACCCAGAAGAAAAACAATCTGTGCTCAGGGTTGGACAGTGCCGCGAGGCAAACTTGGATGTCCCTCCTCGGACAGTCTCCCGTCGCGGTGATGTTCCAAGGATGAAAATGTTCTTTTGCGGTTTGCAAGCTGGAAATGTTCATGGAAAGACATTCTGGGGCTGTAGGCATGTAGATGAGGTCCTGCTAGCCTCTCCTGATGATAAAATGGTCTGTGGGCATTTGTTCCCTCTGTCTGGCTTGAAATGTGAAGACCTCTGCAGATGAACAGCACATTCTTGTTCTGCATATCAGGGGTGCCAACCCACGTTTTAAGGCAGGCGGTAGCACCTTCCCCAGACTTTGGCATAATCAGGAGCTGTATTTATAGCTCCTCTGCGATGCCAAGGGGCAAAAATATCTTAGGAGAAGGAGCTGTATTTACAAAGTAATAACTTCTGAATTAAGATACTTAGCCAGCAGCAGCATTTCCCTCCTTTCTCTTCTTTAACTTGCAGAGTTCTTCACTTTCTTCCCAGGGCCTCTTTCCACATCTGCGTGGCTTTCCTGGCCCCCTGAAGTGGAGGTAACCCCTATTTTGCTGGGCTGTATCAGCAACCCAGGCTCCGTGCCCATTTCTTTGGGAGGCAAAGCAAAGAATGACCCCAGTGAAATACGAAGGGCTTGACTGCAGATCCTTTCCAGCTTCACTGGATGGCACAGGGAGCGGGGAAGGAACTATCTCTGTGCTCATGGGATGTGAATGTTGCCAAGCAGCTCTTGATTGTGCGTGGGATTAGTAGAGCGAATTTCTGTTATCGAGGCAGCAATATTGTTCTATTAATGAGAGTCCAGGACTTCATGTGTCTGAAGAGCAATGACTTTGGTCTGTTCCTGGTGAGGATCTCAGCCAGGCTGGGTGATCTGTTTGCAGGAGCCCTTACTGGCTCCTGAAAGTGGACAAAAGGGAAGGAACTGAAGTAACCACAACATGGTGGTTTCATCTTCTGCCTCAGAGATATCCATTCCCAGAGCCTGGGAGTTGTGGGCAGAGAGAACCTAATGGGACCTGACCTGAGCAGAGCTGAGATAATGTCCCAGACAGCCAGTCCACGTGAGAGCAGAGAAGGAGGAGGAGGAAGGCAGTTCTAGTTCAAAATCTATGAGGCTTTGCAGTGAAAGTGCTGAGAAAGGAGGGCTGGAAAAGTTCTCTTCCTCCAAGATAGCTGTGGTCTGGTCCCCAGCTGGACTCTCTCTCTGTGTCTGCTCTAATCCCCATCTTCCCTCTACCAGCTGGCTTTGTTTTGCAAACTCAAATCTGATCTCCTTAGTTTATCCTGTGTGCCTTGCTCTGTTTTCCAAACTCGGAGTTTCCACCATCTAAACTTTACAGCAAAGCATCCTTCTTGCCCT
Source organism: Todiramphus chloris collaris (assembly GCA_025345505.1). Classification (NCBI taxonomy): domain Eukaryota; kingdom Metazoa; phylum Chordata; class Aves; order Coraciiformes; family Alcedinidae; genus Todiramphus; species Todiramphus chloris. The sequence goes on along the minus strand of JANVCC010000060.1, from coordinate 3,958,504 downwards.
CCCATAACTGAAGAGGGAAAGTACTGAGGCTCTAATAATAGCAGATAGTCCCAAGAAGTCTTCTAGTCGAAAGTGTTTTGCAGAAGGCTGGCCACATTGGCAGCTTCACTGTCACAGCTCTGCTTGTGAGAGCTGACTGAATCAAAACTGAAAGACTGAGCCCCATTCGAGTTTGATGGCCATGAAACCTCCCCAGTTCTAGGCAGGTGGCCGTGTCTGCCAGAACAGTGTGTAACATGAAAGGAGAGTGTGTTTCTGAAGCTCTACACCAGAGCAAAACCCAAGAACTTGGTTACATTTGATATACCCTTTAATATTTAGCTTAAATGTTAACTCTGCCTCCATCCTCACTAACTCATGGAACCAGAATGTAGTGGGACTGGAGATAAGAAAATAAAGGCCCCTGGGAACTAAAGGCACGTGGTTCCTTACACTGACTGAAATGTAGGACCCTTCTAGGGTAAGCCAGTGTACAAAGGATACAGGCAAAATGACTTGGAATCCTTGAGCAATCTGGTCTAGTGGAAGGTGTCCCTGGCTGTGGTAGGGGGGTTGGAACTAGCTATCTTTCAAGGAAGGTCCCTTCCAACCCAAACCAATTCCATGATGTGAACTTCAAAAGTGTTTGACTAACAGGTGCCCAGCAAAGGTCCTCAGAAAGACAGGTCCAACGAAAGCAAAGGCAAGGCTTTTTCTAACAGGTCTGTAGAGCCACTGGTGAAAGACATTGTAATAACCATTTCTAAGACTACGAATATCCCTGAGGAAAGCCCATTTTGGCAGCAGCCTTGGCCTTCTGTTTCCCATCAATTGTAGCTTTGTCTCTTTTGAAGCCCCGTGCTGCAAACGAGCAAACACCTGGCTGAGAAAAGATGAATGGAAAACATTGCCCGTGCTAGAGAGGTAATGGCAAATCCCATGCCAGGAGGAATAATAAACAAGATATTATTGATATAACTGTGCTAGTCTCCAATAGGTTTTCCACCAGACATGTAGAAACACCTACAAAAGAGGCATTGTCTCTACTGTCCCTGCAAGGGAGATGGGAGAACTCAGCTGTGCCTTGCCTCGAGCCCAGCATGGGCAGGACAGGTTTGTGTCTGGTGAACAAAATTGATCGCTATCAGCAGAACGGGGAAGGAGGGAGCGTGAAATCGCTGGGCTGTGAATTCGGAGGATTAGAAGGCAGTGTGTTGTAGCTAAGCATTCAACAGGCTGTTGTTCTTTAGCCAGACCCCTTCTCCAAATCCCAGGTGATAGGCTGGGAACTGAAGGCCAGGTTTGAGTCTAGTGGCTTAAGTGGCTCTTGCCCAGAGCCTCGGTGCATGGCTGCTGACTGGCTGTGCTGCATCTGCAGCGAGGTGCAGATTTATCCGTGTGCAGGAATCCCTGCCATGTTGTTAGCACATGGAGATTTTACGAGCATTGCCCTGGTTGAATGTGTTTGTTTCTAAGAGGAATGCAAAGTTAGGCCTGTATTTTTGAGTGCTGTTGCAGATGTCTGGCTCTGCAAGTGCCATAATGCTGAAGAGACTCCTTGAGGAGCAGGTCATGGGGCTCTCTCCCTGAGATCTTTCTGTGACACTGCTCTCCTAGGGAAGAAGGCAGGACAGCTTCCATGGATATGAATATCCTGTCTCTAGGGGCTTCACAGAATCCTCTTCTGAGACCCCAATTAGAAACTCAACCTGATGAACAAGGCAGGGGAAGGGTGAATCTCACTGGTACATAGACCCTGAAGTTCTGAGCATTTGCAGGCAGGAGGACTTCTCCAGCCTCTCTTCCTTTGCTTCCCTGGCTGCAGATAACAAGCGCTTTAGTTCCAGTTTGCCTGCCTGAGTCTTGGAAACCTGAGGCAGACAGCAGACTGCTCTTCCAATGTGCTGTATAAAAAAGAAAGGTGGGTGGGAGGGAGGAGGAGAAGAACTATTTCCTGCAGTGAAACTCGATCTTTCTCAACTTAAAAATAGGAGGAAAGCGAATTCCTGTGGGACCTGCTATAAAAGGGTTTGACAGTTGCCTACTCTCCGCTCCACCTCCCAGAGCTCCCCATTTGTCTGATGTCTTAGTAAGAGCTCTCTCGAACACAAACCCAGATCTGTTGACTGCAGTCCTGCTGCTGGGGAACGCGGCTCTGCTCCACGGTGGGGGTCAGCTGCAGGGGAGTGTAATGCACTGTGACAGGTAGCAAAGCCCAGGATTAACTGTTCTTTGTGTGGACCTACCATGCAACCAGGTTTTCCTGGGCCTTTTTATCTTGCTGGAAATTTGTCCAGACCGTTATAAAGGTGCCCAGGATTTCTCAGCCTTTTTGCAGGACATGTCGAGCCAGGAGCCTTGCAGGAGAGATCACACAAACAACAGCCAGAGCTGTGCTTGCATCCTCTCACGGTGGTCCTCTAAGCTGTAAGCCACAGCCTGTGTGTGTGGCACTGGGAGGAGTGGGAGTTCTGTGCGCAGCTTAATCAGTCTTGATTGCCTGATCAGGCTTAATTGCCCTGTAGCCACAGCCATCTCCCTGCTCGTCCCTGCTGCCAGACTTCAGCTCTCCTCTCTCTTGCCACCCATCCTCTCACTCCTTTCTTCATCGCCGCCTGATTTCAGCCCTGAGTGACAGTGCCGCAGACCCCAGCACGGCAGCCTGACCCCCTGCCCGACTGCCCTCTGCCCCCTGAGTTCTGCTGCCTCCTTTGCTGCACCTTCTCACCCCTGCTCTCCACTTCCCTCTCCCTTCCACATCCTCCCTCATTCAACGCTGCATTGACGGGCTAGGGCTGAAGGCAGGTTTTCTTGAAGCTCCTGTTTCTCTCTAGGCAAGAGGAAATAAAGCTGTAGGAGGCAGAAGAAATAGTCAGGAAGACTGGTTTAGAAATGAGCCAACAATGTTGGCAATGGCGAGGCAAGAATGCTCCTGCCTGCAGTTCTGCTGCCCCGGGGGCTGCTGTTGGACCTGATGGGGCCTGGCCCCGCGATGGGTATCGAGAAGGGCTGTGCCATGCAGTGTCCGACTCCCACCATCAGCTGATGCTGCTACCGTGAGTCACTCAGCCTTGGCTACAGACCCTGCTGAAAGAGGGAACGGCTCCCAGTGGGAGTGATTCACCAGACCTCACCAGCCTGCCTTCATCTGCTTCCAGTCACATCACCTGAGGGCTGGAGCTGCTGTGCTCCAGTGCTTTCCCATGGCCTGACTGCAGAGCTGCTGTCCTCCTCACTGGCATCCTTTAGACCTCCCAGGTTTGGGCTGTTAATGATTCACCGCATTCTTACAATTCTCCTGAGTCAGTAACAAACCAATTCTGGTGCAGACCTAGGGTCAGTGCTGTTGATATGGGTTCAGAGCTTGGCTGGAACAGGACCGCACATCTCTAAGTTAGGAGCCATCCTCAGTCCTCACACGAGCTTGGGGATCATTGTGCTCTGGAGACAGATAATCTGTTAAAACTTAATTGCTGGAGCCAATTAACAGGACTAGGTACTTTTCCAAAAGCATGGGGGTTTAGCCCGTTGGTTCAGGCCAGCTTCTCCTCTGGGTAACCACATCATGCCTCACCGTGCTTGAAATTAGCCCTGAGATAATGCGAGGTACTTTGCATGTCCAACAGGCAGAGTCAGTTACCAGAGCTCAGCTGACGAGCAGTAATTCATTAAGCCTCCATAACTCAACCACTGCAGTCATCTTCCCAGTCTTACCAGGGCCAAATATGTTCCAACTGTGATGTCACAAGAGTACAAAATTCCTCTTTATAAAAAAAAAAAAAATTGTCAGTTGTTGCTCAGCCCTGATAAAGCTTCAGCATTTTGTCATCTATCCTGGGCAGCATCCTGTCATTCCAAAGGCTGGCTCCACCTGCGTAGCCCAGAGTTGTGCCCACCGAAGGAAAACAGGTGACTTAGATGCATGCAAACCTCTCCCGAACGCTCATGAGATCAAACGCAATCAAATTATGGTTGCTCAACAAGCAATTGCCCTTTGGCTGAAGCAACATCACCATTGTGTGCACGCTCGGAACTCGCCCAGCGCCGTCACTGCGCTGATGCAATGCGATAGCCTTGGTAGGGCTGAACTAATCAAAGCCAGCCAGGGATCCTGAGCTCCTGCCTGGACAGTCGCTGCTGGGTGGCTTGATGTGTTACTTGTACCACAGCTTCTTTCCTCCTCTGCATCCAGAAGTCAGCTTAATTCCCCTTTTACAGACTAACTGCAATCAGATGGCTTTGCCCTGGCATGGCCGGAGAGCACGCACTCGACCCCTTTAATCAGCTGCTTCTCAGCACAGGAAACAGCCCTTTCTGTAGCAACTACATACCTACACCCCTGGCATCAGCTTTGTATGCCAGCTGAACTAACCAACCAGTGGCTTTCAAACTAACTTTAGTTAAATGGCTGTAAATTAGCATGTGGAATGACCTGTGGGGATGTGTTGCAAGAAACCCTGCAGAAGGCAAGTGATCCATGCCTTGGACAGAGGAAGCACTCATGCTGTATGGCAGGCTGGGATCCAACTGCATGGAAGGCTTTATAGAGAAATGTGTTGGGTTTGGTGGATTTTGTTTTTTTTTTTCTTTTTAGCTGGCGTGGAAGAAAAGAAAGGATAGTTTCCAACAGGGAGGATAAAACAGTACAAATTAAATCCATTCTCTGGCCAGTGTAACAATTGCAATTTCCTGCTATTCCTTGGAAGCTGTACAGCCCAAGAGGGAGATATTTCAAGACCGGTGTGTCAGGGGTAGGAGCACATGCATCTGGTTATTTTTAATGGCAGCTCTGTCCCTAATTTTCAGTGTTGGCCTTGACGAAATGCCAGCTCTGTTTCATTAACCTTTTGTCAGTATGGCAAGGAATAAAAGGTGGCTCAGATTAGCACCTGAGATAAAGCTCCTTTTCCCAGCAAGGTGTTGGAGGTCCTTAGCTATACCAGTCCGAGTTTTTGGGTAGAGAAGGCAAAGAAGGTAAAAAAACCCTTTAGAAAGGTTTGTATAGCAGAGCCTATGCAAGTCTCAGATCTGCAGTCTTCATTACTGTCTGAAATGTGTGTTAGAACCAAGTTTCAATCAAGGTAACCATTTTCCTCTGCAAGCCAAGAAAAATATTGGGTTTATTTTCAGACCATTAGGAATAGTCTCTCAGAACAGTCCTGCTTTCCTTGCTTCATATGGTCTGCTTTAAAAAAAAAAGAGAGAGAGAGGGAAAATAAAAAGCACAGTTTCACAACCATGGCAGCTGTGAGCTGCACATGGGCTAGACCCTGACGCACAAGATCTTCACTCTGCTTTGGAAGAGCTTTCTCAGGACCCAAGACTTAATCCACCGCCACAGCCAAAGGATTAGTGCTGCTGCAGTAGAGCTGGGCAAACGACAGGGCTTTTGTTCCGTGAGAAATGCGGTGAGCTGAGGGTGGGAAGAGGAAGAAAACACAAAGTGGGAATTTCTTCCAAAGCTCGGGTTTGTCAGGGTGTCAGCCCTAACAAAGCAGTACAATGCAGCTCCGGCCCCCTCCTCCCTCCATCTCCTGCTCTGCAGCTATGACCAGTTCCTGCTAACCAGAGTCACTGTCACGGTTCCCACCTCCTCCCTCAGCTTTTGCCAGGAACACACCATCCATCACTGGAAGGGCTGCTCCTCAGACAGCGGCCTGAACAATGCCTTCGGTCCGGCTGGTGGCTGCTGGGTATGGGAAGAGTCCCGGGCAGGCTGTTGCATAGCTCAGCACGGCTTTTGTGCACCCAGAAGGCTGCTTTCTGAGCCCCAGGTTCCAAGTGGTGAAAGACTGAGCTGTTTGCTCTCTGGGCTGCAGCCTCAGGAGGTTTGGATTTAGCTTATCATGCGAGATCAGGATCACTGCTCTTAAAATGTCAGCAGTAAGCTGTGGAGCGAGGAGTGGGGGAAAAACAAACCTTGCCCAAAATTCGGGCTACGCTAGTAAATGTCAGGTATTTTTGCACAGAGGAAAGTCTTGGGGCTGGGAGGTTTGCTGAGGGGTAGCCGTTCTCTGAAAGCATCTCGGTTCTCTGCCAGGTCCCTGTCATCTTGTACTATGGACTCCAAAGCCTCCTGCCCAGGGATGGCCCCCCCAAGACAGTGCTAGGCTGACCAAGGGACTGCCACAGCAGCACCTGACTGGGAGCACTGGTTTACACTGCAGGCTGGTACCAGCGGAGCAGGAGGGACAGGCAGAGCCATGCTAGATAGTGTCTTCCCTGAAGGTCCATAGTCACCAGCAGCTCTGGGGAGGACAACCATCTTGCTGGTGTGGTTGAGGAACATCAGGGATGGATGTCACTTGTGGCTCAGAGGCTGCCTTACAGGGGGACCTGCATCTGAGGGGAGAGTTTACACTATAGAACCATAAGGAGAAAAGGAGGAGGAGGAGTAAGTGAGCACAAAGACCTCCAAAGCTTTTGCTGGTCGGTGTGAGCAGGGGCACAGGCTTGGCACACTCCCAAGCCATTCTTGCTTTATGAAGCAGATCTTTGCCAGGCATCTCGTTACTGAGAGCCTGCTCATCAGGACAGGCATCTAGATGGCCAGAAGAAGAAAGGGCTTTCATTTGCAGGCAGCTATTGTGACTCTGCCTTCGCAGGGGATGGAGCCCCATTTGCTCTGAGCACTTCCAGCACATACAGAGCAGCTCAGGACAGCACAGCCCCTTTGGCACAGGGCTCTGGTTTGGTACCTCCCCGGTGCTGCTGGGGCCATGACAGTGCAGCACATGTGCCTGCCAGGCCACCAGCTGAAAGCCCCTCGCAGAGAGCATGCCAGGGACCTGCACAGCAGCGAGCGGAGGGAGAGCCCTGAGCCGTGGGCTGCTTTCACAGCTAGACAGAGGGGCTGTCAGGAATTAGCCAAGTGTTCTTGCAAAGGAAGCAGTCCAAGGCAGGGGAAAGTGAATAATATTAATAATTAGAACTGGAGATGCTGGAAATACTGATTTTCAAAGCCATCATACAGTCCTAGCTTCAGTTTCTGGCACGTTTCACGTGTGACACTCCCACGCTAACAGCAAAAAGCTCTGGGGCTCTACTGCATGGCCAGGTCAGGGAAGAAATGGCTTCTGTTTAAGTGCAGTCACCTCCAAAAGGTGCCCGGGGCTGCCCAGTACTTAACTGGCCTGGTGTATGGTAAGCCAGGTCTGGGAGGGAGCCTGGTGAAATCCTCTGAGTCCCACCTGCTTGCACCATAGCTCAGTGCATCCAGTTCTTGCGTGATTTGTCTTGTCAGGCTGAAACGGGGACAAGTGCAGAGCTGGGTACTGATCTGTTAGAATATCTACCAAGTAAAAGCAGTTGGCTGGCAGCCTGCTTTCCTGCAAACCAGAACATTTCTTGCCCACAGCATTTAGCACATTCAAAGGCAATGCCAGCACGCAAAAGCCAGGAACTAGAGGCCTGTAATTTGCCTTTGCCATCTCCACGGTGAGTGAACGTTTCATAAGTTTCATTATGGTCTCAAACTGCAAGCCAAGTTCTCCAGGGCATCCGCTGCAGGCAGGGATTCAGGCAGAGTTTGTAGGGCCTTGGGTTGAGGTTTGAGTGAACCTGGGCCATTTGGGTGGGACTCACTGAAGCTAACAGGCTGTGTGTGGTTTGGATTCCAGTCTTGGTAAAACTGAGTTCCAGCCTTGAAGAGCACGTCTTAATCCATAATCCTGGAAGACCCTTCCTGAAGCCACGCTAAGGAACAGAGTGAAGGGCTGGGTAGTAAGAGCAGGAGCTCTTCAGCTTGGTCAGGGAGAGCAAGCCATGGCTGTTGTTCTGCGCTCTCCTCTCCCTGTGCTTCTGCCCTGATTGCAGATCCCAACTCTTCACGGGCCCAGGGAGTCCTTCATTTCACGGAGATGTGGGATTACCCTCAGTCCTCTCTACTCGCTGTACACCAAGGCAGAAAACTCAGGTTTCTGTATGGGACAGGATTCAGTCACAAGGGTGGAGTGTGGTGTTACCTTGAAGCAAAATCCCCAAGCTACAGCAATAGGGTCTCATCAGAACTGGCATGTTAGGGCAGGCAGAGACTGAACAGTAAACGTGGGATTTTACAAGCCATGGCAAGCTCCCACCAGAGCATTCTTCAAGGTAGAAATGACCAGCTGCAAAAAGCATCCATCCAGCAAGGGTTGCACATGTGAAGATGTGCACATCGTTTTGGCTTTGGATAGGCTGGAAGGATGTTTTTCTCATAGGCTGAGAGTAACAAAGATTAATGTCTGAAAAAAACCTGGGGCACTATGTTGAAGTGGGTTTTCATCAGTCTTGTGCTATTGGGCGCGTATCTTAAGTTTACTAATGATTCCAATGAAAAGCAATCAGGAGGAGTGCGTGGAAAAGGAGATTTTCCTGTATTTATTTTGGATGCACGTCCAGTGGAAAAATATCTTCCCAAGCATTTTGCTTGGCGACGTGGCCTGTTTCATTTGGAGAACAATTGATGGTGATGATGACTGGTGTTAGATGCGATCGCTGTTCGACAGCTTTTTGACTTGCCTGCAAGTCAAAGCAGCAAATTCCATGCGACTGCACACGTGTGCCGAGCAGAGGGGGGGGAGACGGGGGGCTAGGGACAAGCTGCTTGATGTGTTCTATCAGGTCTTCTCCCAGCCCTTTACCAGGCACAGCGCAGCTCGCTAGCGCATCTCCCAGTTTCGCAGGGGTGTCTCGCTGTGCTAATCCTCGGCGCTTTGTTGACTGGGCACTCTGTGTTTTGATGAGGTCCCACTGGACAAACGCTGCCTTCGTCTTGCTGGGGCGCTGCAGATGGAGCTTTAACCTCTTACTGGAGAATCTGCCCGTCGCTCTGTGTGTGATGTGCTACATGTTTACAGGAGCAGGCTGCTCCCGCTAACTTTTTTCCCAAATACCATGTGCGTATCCTCAGCTGATGCTATCCTAGCTCTGTAGTCCCCCCCACACCCATCCCAGAACAACTGTACCAGCTGTAGCCCTGCCAGTCCCTCCCCTCCTCCAGGTCCAAAAAGGATGGAGTGATAGGCACAAAACCATCCTGTCCCTTAGCTCCACACACTGGCCATTGGCAACTCAGCAGAGGAGCCATGAGAAAGGTGAAAAGTGAATATAACATTTGTCTGTTCACGTCTGGAAGGGGAACAGCCATCTGCCACATTCGTCCCCTCCCTTGCTAGGGGCTTCTCCAAGCAGCAGCCTCTGGTCCCGGCGGTACAAGGGATAAATCCAAAGCAACTTTGCTGATGTCTCCAGAATTGCTCCCAGGGTAACCGAGAGCAGAGGAGGGCCCCCGAGAGTTTCCGAAGCTTCACAGCCACAGCCGCAAGGCAAATAAAATGAGATTAACCAATTACAATTAAAATGAGAGAGAACTGCTTTTGACAGTAATTTTGAATTTCCCCTAAAACCACTTCCAGCTGTGACCTCTGACTCGTGCAGCGTTCGCCTGAGATCTGCCCCTGGTTGTTTGTTATAACTGGTGCTTTCAAGGACATTCAGTCCTGTCTAACAAGATGTTTCCTGGGCAAAAAAAAAGAAGAAAAAGTGAAAAAATGGCAAAGAAGCTAACACAGGGCATCCCTGCAGCAAGGACCAGACAGGAGAGCCCTTCCAGCAAGCAGACAATCTCCAGTGAATTAAGCAGGGTAGGGCTTGCATCAAATTCCCCCAGCCCCGTGCTGCTGTGTTGCTGTCGTGCAACTGTGAATCCCATCCTGGGAATATCCTAACTCACGTTGGTTTAGAACAGATCTCTGGTCCCACAGAGAAGCTGGCTATGCACAGACCTTGTCCTTCCCTCAAGAAGAGAGCAAGGCTGTGTCTACACGATTGGAATTATTATCATCATTCCTATCAGGAGATATCGAGAGGTTTGTTATGCAGCAGTGCCACACAACCAGGTCTTATCTCAAGAGCATCCAATCTTTTCAGACTACTTTGTCCCGTAAATTGAGTAGGTGGTTTTGATTCATTCTTTGGCCTGTGCCATCATCCTCTAGGAGAATTTCTCCAGGTGCTGTTCAAAAAATAGCCCCGGAGGAGATTTTGGAGGACTAGTGGGGGAGGAATAATCTGAGTGTTGGTTTTCACCCAAATATTATCAGCAACCTGCTGTCTTCTTTCAGCATCAATATGCTGCTGCTTCTTCCCATCAGAAGGCTGGAAGGATCGGAGAAGAACACCACTTCCAGCAAACTCTCTTCTCATTTCAAAATGACTGTGCCAACAGCACTCACAAGATTGCAGGCTCAGCTCTTTGGGCAAGAATGTTTTGCATTGAATAAGAGATGAGGTGTTGGGCCTGGGTGTTTGCTGGGAGATGCCTGCAGATTTGGGCCGATCGGTGAGGAGCCTCCGTTGCCTGGATCACCCACGTGTCTGCAGACGCGTTCTCTGGCCGTGAGCCAGCTACGTGCTGCATTTCTGCTGGGTCTGGAAGGAGGCTGTGCCTTGCAGCAGAGCGTGGTGGGGACCTGAGTGACACACTTGAGCTTTCTCCATCGCACGCCACCGCGGGATCGATCTCCCGTGATGCCAGGAGATAGAGCTGTGCAAACCATGACCCGAGCCGGTGATTAGTAGTGTAAAAATATAGAGAAAGTTGCTATTTTTACTCTTCAGGCACAGAAGGTGAGAGGAAGAATAGGCAAAGATGCATTCTCTTAAGGCTGCTTTACCCGAGTCAGACAATGTATTAGATTTTTGTACTGGGATCTGCCAGCTTTGAAAGCCTTCCAGGTGCTGCAGCACTCTGCTGCTGAGGTCAGCTCCACAGTCACCTTTCTTTGTCATTTCCTTTGTCATTAGTGCTATTTAAGAAATGCGTTATCCTTTAGAGATGAAGCCTGAAAGCAATTTCAGCGACAGAAATGCTGTTTGTTACCCCCCACAACAGTTATTATGTATTTAATTTGGAATAAATCAACTGCTATTCGGTCCTGTCACACCTGGGTGACTTTCAAAACAGTTTTGTGTGAGCAACTGTCTGCCCACACTCAGCACAGTCTGGTTTCTTTGCATCAGCAAACACCTTTGTTTGTTTTGTAAAGTATTTGTGTTTGCATCTGAACTGCTACAGTCTGTTGTTGAAAACTTCCCACGATGGACGTTTCCCATTACCCTGCATAGCCCATCCCAGAGTTTTCTATGTACTTGGCTTTTCCTGCAGTCCTGTCTAAAACTTCCTTCCTATAAATTAAGCGGATTTCTTCTTGCCCTTCCCAAGGTTCTGCAGAACAGTTGCTATCTCCTTTGCAAATATTGGAAAATCATTATTATGTCCCCCTCATTCTTCTCTCTTCTAGACTAAACAAATTCACTTCCTTCCACCTTTCCGTACAGGTCGTGTTTTCAAAACTTCTTTATCATTCATTTTATTCTCTTTGCACAGCCTCCAGTTAGCCTGTTCTCTTCTTACAATGTGCTGCCCCAAACTGAGTGGATGGAGTCTCCCACTACAGAACAAATCTCTTCTGAACCCTTACCATCTTCATGACATCCTGCTTGGAACTGTAGCCTGTGAAGCCAGACAAAGCATCCCCAAAATTATTTACTTTTTCATCTGTGTTGTCTTTGCTGCTATTCAGGCCACATTTTAGGATGCTGTTAGACATGCTCTTTGTCTCCAGTTCGGAGTCCCTCCACTGAGTCTCAGTAAGGGGTAGCATACGTGCTCTTGGTTTAGTTTTCACAAAGCAAAGCAGCGTGGCTGAAATCAAAACCAAAAAGGACGCGTCTCTTAGTCATTCCCTCTGCCCGAGATCTCCTGTTCGTGGTAAAAAAATCCAAGGAGGGAGAAAAATATATCCTGGATATACTAAACAGCCTCATACCTGCCTTGTAAGATCTCACAGCCCTTCAAAATATTTGCTTAATCTCCCAGTATTTTGGCAGGGTGCACAGGTATTAGCGCTCGCAGGTGTTCTTATCCGCTGATCTCAAAACATTCTCCTCCTCGTTTTAAACCTGCGGAGAGTGAAGTGTTCGGAGGCTTAATTTTCGCAGGCAACAAAGATCCCCTGCTCCATTTAAAGTCAGCGGAAAACATAGATTGCAAGCCAACTGGAGAACGGGGCTTTAAGTGACATGCTGAGGTCCCCTCGAAAGTTAATACCACAGGCAGAAGTCAGAGCCCAGGTTTCCTGAGTCTGTCTGGAGCCCAAGGAGCAGAACCAGGCTGCCTCCCATTTACACTTGGCCATGTACACACCCCCAGGGCAGCCGCACGGTCAGACCTGTGCTGTAATTCCCCCAAACCCCCCCCTTGGTCATGGCAGGCACCATTCCTGGAGAAGAATCACATTGATCACAACTTGCTCACTAACTCGAAATCTTCTTGTTCATCTCGTGTTTGGTTGCGAGTTGCGTAGCTGAACCGCCTGTTAAAGAAAACAAACAGCACCTGCCCCAAGCCTGCCCTAGTCCAGCAGTAAAAGATATTAATAGTTTCCAGCTCTGTGTTTTGCACGTTGGCTTGCCAAAGCTCACCTGCTCTGTGCGGAACGCGAGGCTGCTCAGTGCTGGTTGCTGAACAAAAGGCTGGTCTGTAAAAGACAAATCGGGGGGAATTTTTTAAATTCCAAAAATAGACAAGGGGAAAAAAATGTGCCAGCAAGATGGATCTCATTTCAGTTCCCAAATCCCTCTAGTTTCCAGAGTTCATTCTTTGCTCTTAATGTTTCATGCTATGGCTTATTTTAGTCTCCTTAGTGGAAAGTTTAAAACATTTACTTAAAGGCAAAGCTTCAGCTGGCATGAACTGTCACAGCTCCCTTGGCTTCAGTTACCTTCGGCAGAGGAGCTGCCCTTTAGCATTTAAATTGCTTATTAGAAAGTGGAAAACTACGTTGCTTGAAATCATCTGCAAAGACTAAGGAGAAAGGAACATAAGGGATGGAGCCACAGTATGGATTTCAGCGGAGAAACCGCTCTTTCCTCCTGGACAGGTGCAAATACGGAGCACTCCTGGCACGAGCTGCTCTTCAAGTCTTTCCTCATATCCCCCTCTACAGCGGCTGCCAGCAGGGGCTGGTGGTGCCACATCTTGCTGGGCAGAAGGAATGGAGCCTGCAAGCATCTCTTGCAGGACAGGGCCGGCTGCTGAGCACCAGCAGCCTGGAGCCGCGTTAAACGGCCATGCCCAAATGGTGCTCCTTCATGCCAGGGAGATGTGTCCAGAGGCTCCAAGGGGGTTCTGATGCACGTTTTCCAAACTGCTGGTTCTTTGGTGGGAGGTCTGACTTGGAACAAAGAAAGATCAGCAAAGGTGCAATGTGTTTTCCTTTACTGTCAAGTTTAACCACCGACAGCCATCTGAGCTTCCGCTGTTTTATGATGTTGGGTTCCTGCACTGGTCCCTTTGTCTTGTGCATCCCGACTTAAATTGAACCAACCTCCCTAATTCTCTGGTAAATCGCGTCAGCAGGGCTAGTCCAGATCCACACCAGCCTGACTAAGCCCAGAGGAGACTGCCAAAGCCCAAAGGATGGGAACAGTTATTTTGCCAGCACCCTGGCTGGATTCGTGTCTCCGTAGGAATGTGCACACTTCCCTTTGCTTTTGCAATGGCACCAGCGTGTTGACGAACTGCAGCGCTGCTATTTAGCCCTTAATTACTCCCATGACTCACATTAAAGTAACAATTTTCCGTAGAAACAAACACAAGCAGAGCTGACACCAGTCTAACTGCTTTTATTCTAAAACATGTTCTGTGCTTGGGGCTTGAGCGTGGCAGCTCTGGAGCTTGCTGGAGGCTGCTCCACGTTCCTGATGCCGAGGTTTGCCAGGGCGAAGAGTAATGAGACTCGCCTGGCACTCGCTTGCTCCGGGACAGGAAGGAGGGGTTACAGCCCACGTGGGGCTGAGGACCACTCAGCGTGCTGGGATCTGGGGGGAGATGAATGCTAAGAGTAGCTCAGAACATGGAGGTTCCTGTCTGAGTGGTTCCTGGGTACTCTTAGGACATGGTCATCTGCTAATGTTCTTGCCGGGATGTTCCCTCTGTTTGATTTGCCTGTGGGCATCTCAACCTGGGCTGCTGTTCTGTGTTTTAACTAGTCTTGAGGAGCTCAACCAGGGAGAACAGCATGAGTGTCATCCCTGGATCTTATCCGGGGATATTCATCCCGTTCTGTGCACTGTATCAATTACAGGTGCCGCAGTTGGGTGAGACCATCCCTGGCTGAGTCAGCAGTTTAAAATAGCTAACAAAATGCTTAGCTAGTAGATCTCAGCTGCATCCTTTGAGACAGCCTGGCATCAGTTCTTATGTGGGGGCCTCGTGGTCGTCAGATCCTCTTTCACTGTGCTTGACCTGTGCAAAGCAGGATGAACGTGGGAGACTGGATGGCCAAGAGGGGTCTTTCTCATTTACAAACCTGCCTGCCTTGCCTTGGCACTGGGTTTGTCAAAAATCGCCCTGCTGTTGTCTGGCTCTGGAGCCAAGAGAAATGGGGCAGAGCCAAAGCTGTTTGTCTGATTTCTCTACTTTGAGCTGCTATTATTTACAGCAATTAGCTGTTGCTGGTGACGGTGTCCCAGTGCCTCCCCATCCCACGGGGCAGGGATTCCTTGTTCCTCAGAGTTGTAAGTCGACCCTTAAATGATCCAGTGAAGGGAGAGCCCTTCCCAGGGCTTTGCCACAGGCAGTGCAGCGTGGCAAAGGAGACACATCCACACCAGAGGCTCTTGCCCAGCATCCCCAGAGCTGAAGAGGAGGGAAAATGGCCACACAAGACCTCTTCCCGAGGCAGGGAATTGTAACATCCAGTGCGGATACGGGATTGCTCGGAGCCCTTGGCCAGGAAACAGGGCCCCTTTACAAACGCAGCTACGCAGTCAGGTAAAACAGACCATTCCTGCTGCAAAAAGGTTCCTAGCCTCATGGGAAAGGCAAGAGCAGGCAGGTGGATGGAGAGAGGAGGGATGTGGAAGCTCGGAGTGCTGAGAGCAGCACCACTATCACAGCACCCGGGGCCAGGAGGTTACCAGAGGCACCTGCTGTTCTTTGCTCCGGGTTTTGCTTTGCACGCTGGGGAAAGCAGAGCCCTGGAAGGGCTGGGGGAGGCTGGCTCCAGACAGGCAGTGCGATGCTTTTGCCCACTCCATGTTCTAAGAGATCGTATGGTTTGATACAGAGCCTGTTAGAGTTGGCTGGTAACTTGCTTACGCTTTGTCAGTGCAGAGAGAGTTGCCATCATATTCTTCTTCTGTGCTCCCCACACGTGCACCTGTTAACTTTGCAAAGCATGGTTTTAAAAAGGTGATATAATTTTTTAATGCAGCTTTGGCTGTACAGCCTTCCCAGGAAATGCCTATAGAAGCTGCATAGGAAAGAGCTACCAAGGGAAGATGGGGAGGAAGGAGAAGCCCAACAGACCTGGATTCTTTGGAACCATGTGCAGCTTCTTCCTCTCAAGTTCCTCGGGGCTGTTGGCTGTCTCTTCTTTTTGCTTCCCAGGCCCCACACATTACAAATGTCTTTCATGAGAGCTTGTCAGCCTCCCACCATGCCAGAGTCCCATCAAATCTCTTCTCCTCTGAAGAAGAAACTTGTAAGGGCTCAATAACCATGACTGAAGCCAGATTTTCAAATGGGGCCACCTAATAAGCTGCTGGGCTTTTCTGAAAGTCTGACTTTGAGGAAAGTATTTTCTTGGGTTTTTTCTCCCTCACCCATTGCAGTTGAACTAAGACTGAATCAGTAACATAATATTAAGATGAATAGGCTGATATCTCTTCCCGCAGGGACTTCTCTCTTTGTCTGCCTTCTTCATCTCTGCCAAGGTGCTGATAACGGATGTGTGCCTTGTGGAACCATCTCCTGCAGGACTGATGGAGCCCCATTCCATGGGCATTTTCAACCCAGGGTGCAGAAAGGGCTGGGAAGGAGAGAGTCAGATATGAACCTTCCCTGGCAGAGAAAGAGATGGAGCAATGAAACCATTCTCCCAGCAGGCAAGGCTGCATTTAGGCAATGCAAGCCCCTACTTTGTGCCTGAACACCTGAAGCTTCCAGGAATGAGGCCAGGATTTCAACTTCCACTTAAATAAGTGCGGGTTCGACCCAGTCAGGGAGAGAGAGTAAAGCATTATCAGCTCACTGAATGTAAGGAGAGTTACTTGTGTGAGCAGGGAGTGGGACTTGTCCCTCTTCTCTTTCCACAGTCCCTTCTCAATCAACTTGGAATGATAGCAACTGAGAAGCACCCACCAGAGAGGGACCAGGGCAGGAGCAGGCAGGACAGGAAGGGTGCCAGGTAGCACCATGGTGCCCATCACCTCTTTTCTGTCCCACACAGGACTCAGCTGAGTCCCGGGAGAGCCCCTGCTGGACTGACCGCAGCGCAGTGTCCTGGGGGCTGTTCCCATGGGCTCAGGGGCAGAGCAGGAAAAAATAAGCAAAGGAACTAAAAAATGTCTCTCCAATAACGCCCCCATGAAAAGCTTCCTAATTCCTGTGTCCTGCCTTGACTATTGCCTTGACTTCCCTCACACATTTGCCAGCTGCAGATTCTGCTTTCAGTGAGTGACTTTGAGATATTTACCATTTTTTAGAGAGAGAGGGCTTCCTTGTTCCTTCTCCAGGTTTAACAGAGGGCTTAATCTGAGACGTGAAGCACAAATCAGGGCACCTTCACACCTCCACTTGAACTGGAATGTTTATCTTGAACAGGCAGACTGTAGTCTCCCTTGTACCAGGAGGTAGCTCTGCCCAAGGCTCTTGTCCTTCCAGGATGCAGAAACATCAACTAAATAACATTTACCTAAGTCTTCTTTTCTCTAGAGGTTAGTGTGGGGTGAGACCAGAAAGTGGCTTGTGTTTCCACAGGTAGGGGCTCCAGTCTTATTCAAAAAAAAGGAAAAAGAGCTTAATTGCCTCTTGCTTCTCCTGAATCAGGGACATCTCTTGAGCCCAGCAGCTTCAAAGACACGTCCCCCGCACTCTATCATAACAACATTTAGAAAGCAGTTTGAATTTCTTCCAGCTGGCCTCATGTTACAGAGATCCCTATCAGCACCCGGGAGGAAAGAATTAGCAAGAAAAACAAGCGTCTCTTTAAACTTCAGAAAGAAAAATAAAATGCAGAGAAAAAGGCCATGTAAAAGCATAGATGCACCCAGTGACGTCCAAACAATGTGCTCTTTTCCTAGGGTTGTTGGAGGTAGAAAGGAGCCTCATGATTGGGTTTTCTTGTGTCAGCTGGAGACTTTGAGCACCAAGGGCAGGATTTTATCCAAGCCAGATGCGTTTGCACAGGTACTGTCCATATGACCTCCCTCCCAGCCATCGGAACCGAGCACCTAATGGGAGTATTGCCGCGGGCGGGAGCGCGTGCCTTTGGAAGGAGGGAGTCGCCAGGGCAGACAAGCAGATACAGAGGGAGTTTCAAACGCATCCGCTTGGCTCTTCGTGCCAAACTCCTTTCATGCCCCTCAAGGGAGCTCTTGTGACTCTCTCTTCCCCCAGAAAAGCATCCCATCTGCAGACTTTTCCCTTTTACCAGGAGATGAAGCAGTGGGGTTCGGGGTGAGCAGTGGGAAAGCCAGGAAGAGGCAGCTTCCTTAGTAGCAGAGAGCTTCCCACAGCCAAGGCGCTGCCCAAGTCTCAGCCAGTCGCTTTTGTTGTGGTTTCTGCTGAGCCGCCTCCTCTTGCAGAGCTGTCCTGCAGCCCAGCCCAAGCCCTGCAGCCATCCTCGGCCTCTTTCCTTTGGTACACAGACCAACTTGCTGACATGTGAACAACTCCTTTTAAAGAACAGATCCACTCCGTTTCAAAGAGCAAAGTCCCTCAGGCAGCTGGGGAGAACTGGCAAAGGACACAGACTGAATTTGGTTTTGCTTTGCACTCCCTGCGGTTCTTCACACGAAGGCGGCGGTGGCAGGAGATGGGGCTTGGGGACCAGAAGTTGGGGCCTTTGCATGTTAGAAACCATTTCCGTCAGCAAGTCTTTCAAGCACTGTCTCTGTTGCTGGATTTGTATCCCCACGGTGCTATTTTTCTGCCTTTCCCAATACTTTCTCTCCTTCCCTCTTCAGTCTGTCTCTCCTCTGCTGGCTCTCTTCAAAGGAGGGCATTATCTGATGCCATCGCCTCTCATACTGTTCTTTTCTCCAGCAAATTTCCATTATGACTGGAAAAAAAAAGTCTGGCAGCCATCACTTCAGCTCTTTGATGACCTTTGGTTTGTTATTGAGCTATATTATATATTCATAATTCAATTGTCTTTGCTTGCTCCATCTAAGTAGGTAGATGGATGGATAGATAGATATAAGGATAAAGGAGAGGGCGAGCAATTTGTGGTGATTACTGGCCTAAGGTGAGTTGGAAGGGGTGGAAAAATGGCATCAAGCTGCACCAGTTTACACCTTCCAAGATACTGACTTGCTCTGGCAGTGGAACATTTCTTACTACCAGAACTCTATTGTCTGCTTGAGTTTAGGGTGCAGTTAAAGGAAAATTCACAAGATGCAATTAAAGCAAAACTTACAGATTGATGTTTCAGCTTCTGAGAGTCAAAAAAAGTGGCCTTGAGTATATGTAACTTCAGAGACAAACCTAATCTTCCCCTCTTGCTGAGAAGATTCACATAGCAACAGCAAATGGGGCCTTCTTCAATTTGCTTTATCCTGTGTGTATTTAAGATAACCCTTTTTCTTCAGAATTTCATTTAGCTACTCACACTACAAACATAAGGACAGATGGTCACCAGATCAAACTTAAACAGCATTCTGTATGCTGGATTTTGAGCTTAGAAATTCATCTGGTTCTAGTAAAACATAGTCTGAAACCTTCACGATGTTTAACTCAACCACAGAATTGTATTACATTTCTAAGCCTCCCCATCCTCACAAGAGATGGAGAAGGAAACCATCGGGCATTTTTAAAAGGGGCTGATTAGGAGTTTAATTATCGGAGTTCAAACTCTGCTCTGTTACTGGTGTCTCACTGGAAAATAGCATTTCTAATGTAGGACTGCAGCCCAGTCTTACCCATTTGTTTCTTCTTGAAGTTCACCACGGGGTTAAATCTAGCCCTGGAGTAAGAGGATGTGGTTTTGTTTACACCCCCTTACACCATGCTGAATTCAAGGTCCAGACCTTGGTGGTGCACCCTCAGTCAAGGCAATGTGACTGTTTTCCCATGGCTTCTTCTCATTCCTCTTCTTACCAGGCTCTTCCCTTTTCTGCCTCTCATTGCCATTAGTTGTTAGCCCAGGAGGGATGAACTCCGCCCCAGTGCCTGCATCCCAAGGAGGTGACATTACCTAGACAGGACAAGCCACCAGCTCCCCCAGGGCCAAGGACGACAGAGGAAGGCTTTCAAGCTTCATTAGCCTTTTAGGCTTCTACATGCCCCGCAGGTGCATCAAAAGCCCCAGCAAAACCTTCTTTGCCTTACCTGAAGACAAGGTTTCACCCTGTGTCCTTAAATCCTCTGCCCTTCAAGATGGTGTGGTGATCTTTTTACCCTCCTCAAAATCACTCAGCTGGTGTGGTGATCTTTCTACCCTCTGCAAAACCACTCAGCTATTTTATCCCTCATGCCTCAGTCTGTAAGAGATGTCTGTACCACCGCATCGAACTTTGCTGCCTGTATTTGCATAACTGTGGCATGGGGCTGGCTGGCTGGGAACCAAAACCCCCTCCAAATGGCACACAGGCGACAGCCATCTGTGTCTTTTTCACATTTGGTTTCATTGTTTTAGGATCAAATCCAACCGCTGCAACCTCCAGTAACTCTAGACTTTTCAAGGCTCAGAGCTTTCCATATAGCACGGTCTGTGGTTTGACTGTGGAGAAGCAAACCTGGAAAAAAAGAAAAGCTCATTGGACTGGATCAGAAGTATTTTAGTGCAGCAGGAGCTGCCAGTGGTGAAAATAGCACTCCCAGAGCATGAATGAACGGAGCGGTGTTTCAGTCTGTGCACCTTTAGACAATTGAATCCTAACTCAGCGTTATGGTTGCACTGGGCAGTTTCCTCTTGAGATCTATTTCCATTGCCACGTAATAAATATAAATGCTCTTGATGAGATACTCGTGGACGGAAGGAATCTAGTGGTTGCTGAAGGTTATTCTGATGATGTATATTCAAAGCTTTCCAGTTTGGCATTAATTAGCACAATGTACTGTTTTGCAATTTCCCAGCAGAGACGCATCCAGATTCCTGCTAGGGATTGGAAGTGGCATCACCCACCACCCACTCCTCCACCCAAAGCAGACAGCACTGAGACAAGCCCTCCCTCACATGAAGCTTCTGTATCCCCCACAACCCCACGGCAGGGGACATGCAGGGGCTCGGAGGAGGGTCCCAAAAGCCTGGTGCCATTATCTGGGGACAAGCAGAAGCTCTTGTTTTTATGTATTTCTGATGTCCAGGTTGAGGATTGCTGGTTGCAGGAAGCTGGTGCCCACAAGAGCCCCTGAGGAACTGATGGGAGCTTGTGACCCCCACACTGGTGTGGACCCTTCACATCACAGCACTGGGAGGAGCTGGTGTAAACCGTTCCTTTATGCGTTTCTCATTTCTCTGGCCTTGGTTGCTCCAAGCCTACTACAGCTGCTTCCTAATGCAGTAGTAGGAAAATGCGTAGGGGGTACTGCAGGGGTGGATTCTGCCCTTGCTAAAGGCCAAGCCAGAAGGGAATACTTGCACTTTTTCTGCCTATTTATCCCTGTTAGGTGTCTGAAAAGCATTAGCTGTCAGCCCCAAGCTGCAGAGATAATTAAATGCTGTACCAACTCAACTGCCAAGAGATGAAAACTTGTGTGTTCCATCCAAAGGCTCTTTTTTTGCTTCTTTTTTATTAACGGTTGTATCTTGCCTCCCATAAGGACCATTGGCCTCCAAGCTCCTCCAAGTTTCTTCTGCGTGAATCCCTTACACAACAGCCATCCTCTCCAGCAGGCTCTGGGGTGTGAAGTGGATCCTTTCCCATGACTGGGGAATAGCTGGGACAACGTGAAGCACCGATGGGGCACAGTGCCAGTCCTGCAGCTGCAGCCCATTGCACCCACCGTGGAGGACAGCCACCACTGGAGCATGCCTCCAGTGGCACCATGCCTGTGGCATCCAGGCTCCACTGGCAGCTCAGCCTCTCCCAGCACCACGGTTTCCGCATGCTCTCCCCACTGCTATTAACAGGCAGGCTTATAGGCACCAGTTAATTTTCTTTTACGCCTCCAGTCTTCCTCCAGATAAATTTGTTTTTTTAACTCAGAAATACATTTGTTGCCAGTCAGATGCCAACAGCTCCCGGTGCCAAGAAGATGCGGTGCTCCTTCTGCTTGCTCTGTTTTCCTGCGAACTTTATCAGCTTTTGTTTGTTTCTCCGTGACCTTTGGAGCCCATTCAAAGTCATCTGCCTTTTGCTTTGATTTAATTTCAGTGCAGTGCACGTTGCCAGCTGATTTGTTGCCTGTTTTTACACATCGCCAGCACCTTTTCATATTGTTGAGACAGTCATCAAATGTGGGCTTGCCAGCTCTTCCCGTTAATGGGCTGGGAGGGATTGTTACGTTGAGCTGATGTGACCAGAAAGGGACCAGAAAGCTGCTTAATTACAGCTAACAAATCTTTAAAGCCTAACGTGGGGCTTTTATGGCCAGAACTGGGTCTGGCCTATGTTATGAACCCAAGGTCTGCCTGCATGTCTGCTGTACCTCATCTTTCCGCTCGTTAGCCGGGCACTTCAGCTACCACGGGCGCTGGCTCCACAGGGATGGAAGTGTATCCTCCAAGTTGTTGCGCCAGAGATTTGGCTTGTGTTCGTTCTGGGATGGAGACAGTTTTGACTGTAGAGCTGGGTGGGACCTCCTGGGTCCTCTCCTACAGCTGGTCCCAGTTACAGGCAGCCTGGGATCAATGGGAGGTGAAGAAGCTTGGTGGCTTGTAGCTCCGGTCGCTCCTGCAGCGTTAGCAGGAGCTGGGGTGGACACGGGTGCCCCAGGTGAGGTGCAGAGTCCACAGGTCATGTTCAGACTCAGCTCCAGCACCACACAGCCCACAGAGTGCTGCTTCCATGCCTGGAAGGCTCCATGTTTTTCATGTATTCCTCAGGAGAGCTGTACTGAGGCTCATCTGTGGCGGGTGAAAGGCAGGAGTACTTTCTCCACATCTTCCCTATGTTCTTCTGCACTCTTGTCTGTGTCGCTTTTACAGTTCCAGGTATCATGCTCAATGGCTCATTTAAGATGAAGGTTTCCCTTGTGGGCCAGGATTATAATCCATATTTCCCTTTAATAGAGAGGACAGTCAGAAGGGGAAGACATGGCACAGTGACCAAAAGCCAGACTCATCTGGGCACCATGGGCATCTCCCACTGCACCGTTCAGGACCTCAGGTATGCATTTATTTCTTGAAGCACGGGTGTGGTAGGCATGGTGTACATAGCTTTAACCTATGCCGACTCCATTTTCTCTGTGCAGGCCCCCAGATCCCTCAGGATGGTTTAAAGAGGGAAGTGCTTACTGGTTTAGATGGAACTGTGATGATTTTACACAGCGATGTGGAGGTGTAGCCTTTTCAAAAGCGGCCTGCACACTTCTTGGGCTCTCCACAGAGGTTTAACTTTTATTCTTTCTGCTTTTGTTGGTTCCCTTCCCATAAATCACTGGAAGGAAAACATGTGGATGTTCCACATGAGGTGGGGGAAGCCAGCAGCCACCCTTGATTAAAAAAAAAAAAAACAGAAAAAAACAAAAAGCTTCAAAAATAATTGTGTAAACAAATCCAGCCTTTTCAGGTGCCCTTCTCCCCAGAGGCATGCCCTGCAAATGCTGACAGACAGGGCTGGCCTGAAAGAGAAAAGCACACTGAGAGGTCAGTGGGAAACCCAGTACAATCAGATCTTGCCCTTCAGACACCCGTGTCTTTGCTTAATAGCACAGGCAAGCCCAGCCCCCGAAGGAAGGGGCTGCTTATAGCCTTGGCCATTTGCAGGGTGAGGACCTCACTTTGCTGTCCTGCATTCAAGCCTTGCGGGATAAAGATTGGCACAGGGTTGGGGGTCACATGTGGCAGAGGCTCCCTCAAAAAGGGCCAAGCTGCACTTGGTGCCCAAGCCTCTCACCCTGCTGATCCACTGCCCCAGAACTGCTCATAACCTCCTTGTTAGCAACGGAGGGGCTGCGGGCTCCAACCCTGGCTTGTTCTGCATGGCTCAGACCCCCCAGGGCCACACAGCCAAGTACTGGGGGAACTTTAATGTTCCTCCAGGTTGTCAGAGCAGCCAAACAGGCTGCGGAGGTCAGGGATTAGTGCTGGCTTGGCTTCAGTACGCTCTCTTGAGCACTATCTGAATCTCAAATGTGCCATGTCTGCAGTTAAATATCTGATCCAGATTGAAGCTCATTTGCTTGCACAGCCTTGCATCAGAGAGCTCTGTTCAAGCTCGATAACTCAATGTTTGCCAAGGTTTTGCATTTTGCACTGAGATCTATGTTGCTACCATCACCCATGACGCCAAATCAACCCACACATCCTCCTGCCACCCATGGAGAGTCATGCGTTCCAAAGCAAAGCCTGGTAATACCACATCTGGGGCTTACAAAACCCAGCGAGGGACCCCAGTGCAGCCAGCCTGGACCCATCCAGGGACCCTGGCACAGCCAACCTGGACCCAGGGATCCTGACGCAGTCAGCCTGGACCCATCCAGGGACCCTGACACAGCCAGCCTGGACCCATCCAGTGACCCCCAGTGAAGCCAGCCTGGACTCATCCAGGGACCCTGACGCAGCCAGCCTGGACCCATCCAGAGACCCCAGTGCAGCCAGCCTGGACCCATCCAGGGACCCCAGTGCAGCCAGCCTGGACCCATCCAGGGACCCCAGTGCAGCCAGCCTGGACCCATCCAGGGACCCTGACGCAGCCAGCCTGGACCCATCCAGGGACCC
>JANVCC010000060.1:3704981-3934280 GCA_025345505.1 Todiramphus chloris collaris | reverse complement strand
GATGGATGGATGGATGGATGGATGGATGGATGGATGGATGGATGGATACCCTGCCTGGGGACAGCAGTGCAGCAGGGCCGTGCTCACCGGAGTCTGTGAAATGAAGATGGACAAGAAACCAAGGGTGAAACGGAGCTACAAGCTGGCTGCTTGCAGCATGGACAAAGGAAGGGGGCCAGGGTCTCTGTGCCCTCCAGGGTGCAGCCCTCCCCCCTCACAGCCCCATTGCTGGGGGGAACCCCAGCTGAGTCCTCAGGTACAGCCCGGGTAAGGCAGGAGATGGGGGAGGCTCAGGGGGAGCAACTCTACAAGAGGGGCAGGAAGTCAGGAGTGCCTAAGGCACGGTAGCAGAGGAACTCTTCAGCAACATGAAGCACATTTTGGGCAGTGCCTGCAGAAAGGACGTAAGAGCAGGGGCCAGAATCCAGCTTGCGTTTGTTCTCTGTGTTTCTGAAATAATCCTTCCGAGATCAATGGGGTTTCACATCTTTCCCCATCTGTTCTTAATCTGCTTGCCTGACAGATGCCAAACCACTACACCCCATATGGAAAAATACAAAACAAAACACAAAGCCTTGTGTCTCCTCTAGTTTTATTCAGAAAGGTTCCCCGGAGCCTGGTTCTCTTCATACCCCAGGCATGTCGAGGCCCAGGGAGGACCCTGCACCAGGAACAGATCTGCTGTCAGCAGGGGCTTCACAGCAAGGCCCAGAGAAGGGGTGACTGGGGCACAGACTGTATCTGATGGAGCAGCTTGGTGTTTATGTGAACCTGGTGACTCAGGTTGGGGACTATCTGCCACCGAGAAGCTTCTACCGACATCTCAGTCCCATTGTTCCAGGCACTGCAAACTTGTACAGCCAGAGACAGTCCCTGCCAGGCAGGAGGTTTACAAACAGAAGGGAATGGCCTTGCTCAAGGTCACAGAACAGATAGGACCCGAAGGAAAACCAGTACCCTGAACCTCTGCAAAGGCTCCAGTCAATTGGTCAAGCAGCTTGTCATGCCGGTGTTACCTCAGAGTTCATCCCTGCAAAGTCTGTTGAGGATGTGAGCAACAGCATTTTAATGGTACCCATGAATACTTTATTTAAAGCTGAGACTCAGTGACTACAGCACTGTCATTACTGGATTGAAGCATCTCTGATAATAAATAATACAGGATAACTCCCAGCATCTAAAATTATTTTATACTAAGATGTTGCCATCCTAATCCTATTGATCAGCAGGTCTGAGTGTTTGCAACAGCTCACACAGTACACAGACTTTAGCTTTCTTCTTTCCAGATACTGGAACTGGCTCTTTTCAGGACACTGACATGTAATTTACAGCTCTATCACCAGCTCCTTAATAGCTGCCAGGTTCTTTGGAGGCCTTTGAAAGTGAACACCATAAAAAGATATGAACCGAGACTGACCACAAGTTTCATGTCTGCAGGTTCCTACGTGCCTTTTTTGGTCTTTTCAGCAAGCTGATGGAAACCAATTCTGTATCATCAAGGCAAGAGGATGAGTTTTAGAGTTCCCCCGACTAGTAAAAACAGAGAACTGAAACAGCTCTACAGCAGCCAAGTGCCAGGCATCACTACATCTCAACCTCACCGTTACCCTCAGGTAAGAGAGGGAAGAGAGACATTTCTTCTTCATCTATCGTTTGCTTAACCAATCTGAAACACAGCCCTGCCACTCTGAAAACAGGTTTGTAACAGTGGCAGTTAAATACCTGTGAAATTTGCCCAGTACCCCAAGAATGGGGTATTTACACAAGGTTTGGATGAGGAAAAAAGAAGGCTGGGAAAAGATCCAGCAGCTCTGATAGGAGAGGGAAAATAGCACTGTCTTGGGCTGTTAACATCACAGCATGCCCCACTCTGCTCAGACACTGCTTCACACCAGCCCAAGTCCATGTTAATTTAATAAATGAAAACATCTAGTGCCTCCCCAGTTTGGCAGAGGGAGGGTTTGGGGTGAGGGAGATCTCCTTTGCTTACTCTGCATGTTTTGCCAGTATCCCCTAACTTCCTGCAATGTCAGGAGAAAGATCAACAGAGCGAAATGCAATCTCAAAGAGAAACACAATATTTTTTAAAACATCCTCACAGCAGCAATCATAATAAAAATACAAACCTGAGGTTTGTAAAAATCTAGCAATAAAACCACAGACATCTTTACAACTCCCAGATACACTGAGCTTCCCAGCAGCAAGCACAAAAACCCTCCCAGATGCACGGAGCAAAACTATAACTGGGGAGCAGGCCTAATTGTTTTACAGCCTGCAAAAAAAGAAAAAAAGCCACACATGACACCAATTTGCAGGTCATTACCAGTCACCATCAGGGAAGATAAAATAAAATCCCTTCATTTTTCCTCACCTAGAGATCACGGAGCAGCTGAGTTGTACGGAGGTGGAATACTACACTTACTGGCAAGTACGTGGTTTAGGTTCATAAAGTAAGCTCAGATCTTTGTGCTGTTTCTGGGTCATTTAAAGCCCTTTTCTTCGCAAGCCAGGTTGTAGGCACCTGTGCTTCCCTAGCTAACAGTGTGTCCTGTTCCATGGGAATAGAGATCATCTCCCTGAAAGTGTTAGGCAGACCCTCGGGCAGTGTAGCTCAGCTTCCCAGTGTGCTCTGGCAGGTTACTTAATATTTCCATGCCTTGAATCTCCCATCAGCAAAAGGAATCCTGTATTTGGCCCATTCCTTGTCCAACAAGGTTTAAAGCTCTTCACGTGGGCACTGTGTGTTATCAGGAGGCAGTGGAGGGCTCTGGCAGCAGCGGGTTAGCTGTGTGCAAGGTGATGGGACTCACCCGAGTAGAACAGGCTTAGAAAGCACAGAGGGCAGTTGGTGGAGGGCTTTCTGGACCTCCTGCAATCATTTAGCCTAGGATTTTCTCATGTGCTTGACTTTGCTCTTCGAAACAGCCAGGATTTGAAGTGCCCACTTGTTTGCCTGTATTGCTGGGGGAGCTGGACATCAGCTGAGGCGATGGTACTGATCAGCTACTGGCAACTGCGGTGCCGTGGACGTGACCCCCTGTGGTGGCAACGATGGGAAATCACTCAGAGAAAACAAAAATAAATCAATGTAGGCCAGGTTTAAAATGTCCAGAGTAAAGACAGCATCAACCTAGTACCGCACAACTGTCAAGTTGCATTGCAGTGGGTTTCTTGACGCTGATAATTTAACGATTCGTTGGCCCAAGGGTACATGTCCCACGACGAATCTGCTTCTCCAAAGCTGCTTTATCACTGACCTGAAAGGAAGCAATCATGGCTTGTGTGTAAATGTACGTGGTGAGAGCTAATGTGTGGTAATAGCTACAGCACATCCAGCGGGTCTGACCAAACCGACAAGGTTCTCTCTGTGTATTTTGCTCCCTGAATGTAGAGGTCACTGCCCTTTTTCCTGATGATCTTTGACAGAATACAGGAGGCAGAGCCTGGGCATACACATATAAACCTGTCAGTGATTACTTACTTTAGATTAGTTTTGAGCTATTGTCATTTTTTGTAAAAGCCTTAAAAAACAAATCAAAATGCTGATGTCACAGGTCTTCTTTAGCCCTGGAAAAAAATGTTTGTTCTCCTCCTCTTATTTCTAGGCTATTCACAGTGTCCCTTTTTCCTTTGTGAACTGATGTTATAACTTTAGCTGCCTAGTTGAAGAGCTTTTTGAACACTGTTGTGGGCCTTAATCGCACCCTTTCTGATTGAAATGAGAACCTTTTACTCACCGGGTTCCTGGGAAAGGCCCATGATACAATAGAAAGGTGGGAACTGCTTTTGTCCTTGTTTGTACAATCACAGAATTCTGGCCAACAGCCATCTCATGAATTAATGCTGAAAAATAATGGATTTTCTAAGAGTCTGGTTGGTAAAGTGGAGATAAGGGAGCTGAGTAAGGGGATGATGCCTTCTCCCAGGCAGCAATTGTAGCAATGTTTTACGTTCAGGGAGTAGGTCAATTCACTTGCACATTTAATGGATGAGATAAAGGCAGCTTGTGCTAAATTAGCTTTCTGGGCAATGTATGATATCAGGGATGCAAAACCCTTCTGGCTGCTGCAGGCAGCTCACTTCCAGAGCGGGGCCTGGCAGATCTCTTAGCAGATGATGCTCTCTCATACTAAATCCAAACAGCAATGCTCCTGAGCATCCTGCTCTGCAGCAAATGAGCACTAAGGCAATGCAGCCCCACACGCACGGCTGACCACGCTCTGCTCAGCACCGTTTCATTCGTGGTAAGCCACGTTGCAGCACGGCAGGAGAAGGGTCCCTGCGTCGTGCCCCCCTCCACGGGCAGAGACGCGCGTGCAGCTGACGGCAGCCTGCTCCCACCTTCTGCTCCTCCGGTCCCAGATGTCGGGCTGGATTAGGCAGCTCCTGGATCCTGACCTGCTTTCTCCAGTTCTGCTCCTCAATAGATGCCTCGGCCTCAGTTTCAGCATTTGTCATCAGATGTTCTGCAGCAGGAGGCTTCCTCTTGTACCAGGAACCCCACTGGCCTAAGTGTTGTGCAAACAAAGGAAAAACAATAACTAAAACCAGGCTCTGCCTTAAGGAGCTGACAGCATCTCCCTTATTTCTCCCAGCTTCTGTAAATAAATCCTTGGTAATGTCACTGTTTTTCAGAGGACGATAAAAGGACCTGTCGTCACTCCCTGACACTGACTTTTCCTGCCATTCACTGAACTTTCCCCTCCCTCTCCCACGCAGGGAGAAGTTTGTTAAAAATAAGATTTCATCTGATGACTGCTAATTAGCTTAGAGGCTGTTGGTAAGATGCAGCGAAGGGACCAAAGGCAGCGCTGAAGAACAGCCCTGCGGGAGGAATGCTGGCTTGGCTGCTGTCTCTGAGCAGAATTAGGCCTCGAGTATCTTAACTGATGCTTCTCCAACAGGTTGTCTGATAGCAAAGGTACTAAATAAGGATCAAGAGAGAAGCCTCTCCATATACACACACACTTACGTACATTTGGTTCTGATTTTTAAAATCTGCCTTTTTGGAATGAGGAGGGATCACATCAACCTTCAGCTTTTAACATTTTGGTTGAATTTCATCCTGGCTGTTGGTCCCCGCTCCGCGCCAGGCTCTGGGAAAGACTCTGCAGGTAACTCTGCCTTGTCTCACCCCCGGCACGCCGCTGCTGAGAGCAGTCGCTGCACGGCAGCCTGCGAGGAGAGCCAGCCGCTCCAGCACGGCCTCCTTCCTCAGGGACTGAACGGGAAGCTGATCCCGTATTCTCATCTCAGCCACGCTGAGACAATGAATAGTAACCCTTTTGGCTTTATAGGGTGGAGGGTGCCTGGATTTAGACCGGCATTACTGGAACCAAAACCTTGCCAGCTGTGCGTGTGGATCACAGAATCACAGAATCACTCAGGTTGGAAAAGCCCCTTGGGATCATCGTGTCCAACCATTAGCCCTACTCTACAAGTTCACCCCTAGACCACGTCCCCCAACACCACATCATGTTTAAACACACCCAGGGATGGGGACTCAACCCCCTCCCTGGGCAGCCCATTCCAATATTTCACTACCCTTTCTGTGAAGAATTTTTTCCTAGTGTCCAGTCTAAACCTACCTTGTTTCAGCTTGAGGCCATTCCCTCTGGTTCTATCCCTAATTACCTGGGAGAAGAGCCCAGCACCAGGCTCTCTACAATGTCCTTTCAGGGAGCTGTAGAGAGTGATGAGGTCTCCCCTCAGCCTTCCTCTGATATTACAGATGCATGGCAAAGAGAAACAACATCCGTGTGCGGTGACACAGGAGAGGTGGTCAAACTTTTCTGCTTCCAGCTCTGCAGCTTGCTGCTCCCTCCTGTCCTTGTAATCTGTGCTCTTTAAAAAACAAAGCAAGCGAAAGAAAACAAAGCAAAAGAAAATAGAGAAGCAGAGAGCCAGGAAAAGCTGGGGGATGTACTGCCTCTAATGTCCTAGAAAATCTGTCTCTGCTCCTCATAGAGCCTGGAGAGCACACCCAGGACCACAGAAGCATGGGGTAAGGGAGGCAGACCTTCTGAGACAGACATGGGACAGGATCAGCCTTGCCCTAACCTCTCCTTAGTATCTTCCTGCACTCATCTCTAATTACTATGGGCCTTTAACAGTACCCATGGCCCCTCCACCAAGCACACACCAGTTTCCACTCGTCCTCTTACCTGGTCCCTCTCTCTGTCCCCAGACAGCACAGAAAGGAGGAGAAGAACCTAGAGCTGGCAGGAGGTGCTGCTGTCGCTGTCGGCACTGCTGGGAGCCTCCTTCCTCCACCAGCATTACACTGTCTGCCCGGGCTTTGCAGCCACTTGATTTATTTCTATATATAAACTTTGGAGAGGCTTCATGCAAGCAACGTGGCACATTTCCAGTGCAGCCAGGCCAGGCCGCGGAGCGCATGCGGGGCTACGTGGCTGGGGATCGGAGCAATTCTTCAGGCGGTCCTGAGACAAACTGGCCAACCTGCGACTCTCTGCTTAGCAACAAGGTCCTGGCAATCCGAGCAGATGATTGCATCCCGTCAAATCCGGGCAAATCCACCCGTGCAAGGAGTTCCCTGCTCTGCAGGGCTTAACCATATGGCTGAAGAATAAGCTGCGAAGGGACAGAGGTCTTTGAACCAAAGTCCAGGACTCAGAGGTCCTCAGATCTTGAGTCTGCTTGCTGGATTTTCTGCCCAATCCCGACAAATCATAGGAGTCAAGAAATCAGGATTTTATCTCAGTTTCCCCATGGATTTTCTGTCTGAGCCCGGGCTGGTTGCTTAGAGGCAGTCTTTGAAAGGATACCTGCAGTTTGCACAGAAAGTTGTAACTGGATGGAGCACTCAATAAATACACTAGAGGTACAAGCCAGAGGCAACACAGGGCTGCGCATCCTATCACAGCTTCTTGTCATCTCTGATTTTGGTGGAGCATAAACAATGCGAGATTTTACTGTAAGATGCTCTTCTCTCAGAGCCCTGTGTTTCAACTTGGATGGATTGGGGATTTGAATTTCTGGGGGAAAAACCCTTGGCCATCTCCAAAGTTCAGGAGCTGTGACTGGGGCCAGAGCTTCCTCCAGCCCAGCTCTCTGCAAAGAGGAGTTGCTGAGCTATAATTAACTGAATTTACACAGCACTCCCCTTTTCAAGATTTTTAAAGAGCTTTGCAGATATTAATGACACATAATTACCATGCTCACAGCACCTTGCAAGACAAAGATATTCCCATTTTGAACATGAAGAAACTGGGGCAGCTCAGTGGGCCGCTTACCTGGCGAGGAGCAGCAGATGCTGCTGCTGAAACAGGAGCAGCCTTTTGAAGGCTGATAAATTGAGGTGACATTTGCAGGCTGAAACTTCACAGAACCGAAAACATCAGAGGAACCAGGGAGATGTGGAAAAACCACTTAGGGACGATTTCTGGGGTTTTTTCTGAATGAATGTCTCTTCATCCCTTTGTTTCCAACACGTTTTCCTTACGTAGGGTAGAGGGGTGTATTTCTGCTGTATGAAACGTCGCATCTTAAGGCACATTAATAGAACGCACTTTCTTTCCAACAACACAGCTGGGGGTTTTTTCTTCATCTGTGTCAGCTTATTAGGGATCCGTATTGAATTTAACGTCCTTCTGCCTTTCCTGCCAGGATGATTCAAATGGGAAACGCATTTCTCTTTTGGCACGGGTCCTAACTGAATCAGCTTCTCAGACTAGTTCATCACCTTAACGGGATCCTAAATTAAGTGTCCACGTATTATATAAAAAGCTGGATGGATCTGAGATAAAATGGAAGGAAAGAGCTGAACAGGAGAGGGCTTGTTGTTTGGCTCTATGTCTGCCTGACATTGCAAACCGGCATTCAAGTTCAGCTTCGCTTTGTGCCGCTGCTGCACAGAGATGCCCCAAGGAGGGATCCACGGGGCATCAGGAGCAGGCAGCTGCCAGCACCGCTGCTTCCTAGGCTGGGGAGGTGCCCTGGGGACACCTGCACACCCACCCCACGCTGCTGGGACACAGCAACCTGCTCCTTCCCCCTGCAGAGCCTCTCTCCACCACTGCTACTGCTCTCAAACCTCCTCCTGTTCCAGTCCTTTCTCTCCTAAAAAAATAAAACTGGTCTTGTTTGATTTTAGCTTTGACTAAGAACTAATAAGTTTTCTTACAAATATTTCTCTCTAGGCCATGCCGTGCTTCGTTTTCCCTGGCATTGGGAGCAGGAAGGTGCAAAGCCCATGTAGATCCATCCTCCAGCTCCTCACACGCAATGCAGCGACCATGAAGGTAGGCAGATCCACCAGCTCGCAGCTTAATGCCGAGTTTGCTCTTGGTGAGGGTGTGAAATAGTTTCCTGTGTTAAGCGCTTATTTTTTTTTCCTCAGAAAATTATTATCTCTAATGCTTAGAAACTTTAATTGCCTTCTCTGTTGGCTGCCTTAAAAAATCAAGTTTCTCTCAATTTTGAAGTCCCTTATAATGAAGTACGTTCCTCCCATTGCAAACGCAGCAGAGGCACTGCGCACAAATCCGCACGCAAGATAAATCTGATTAGGCCGTTCCTGTGCGTGCCATTCGCAGGGACAACGTCCCGGCCACGGGCAGATCCCCGACCGTCCCTAACTCTGAACTCATTATTTGCGTGGGAGTTCCTGCCCGCGTCTGCCAGGGCACACGCTGCTCATCCGGACGCGTGTGCATCTGCCAGAAATATAATCCCATGCCAGGGATTATGGCCGCGTGGCAGAATCTTCCACAGGGGTTGAGGCAGAAAATAACAGATGCGCAAAAACCCATCGGAGCGCGCCCGGCTGAGCGGCGCGGAGCCGCCCGGCTGGCGTGGGGTTTAAGGCCGAGTGCGTCGATTGGCGCAGAAGCGAGGCCGCGGAGCCAGGGTGCGTGTGCGGAGGTGGACGCGCTGCAGGAATTCCACCCCCAGCAGCAGCTCGCAGGGCACTTCACACACGTGTGGCTGTGAACCATGCGGGCAGAGACACGTGTGGACACGCTGCCAACAGCACAAAACTCCCTCCTCTCCAGCTCCAGGAACCCTCCTTTTTTTTTTTTTTTTTTTTTTTTCCTGCATAGAACCAGAGTGGTTTGGGTTGAAGGGACCTTTAAAGGTCATCTGGTCTGACCCACCTGGACATCTGCAACCAGAGCAGGCTGCTCAGAGCCCCAGCCAACCTCCCCTGGAGTGTTTCCAGGGATGGGGCAGCCACCACCTCTCTGGGCAGCCTGGGCCAGGCTCTCAGCACCCGTCTGAAATCCTGACTCGGGTCTGAATCCAGGCGTGCACATCGGAGCACGTGCAACGTGTGGCCACAGACGCGTTTCCAGACTTTCCAGACTTCCCTTCCCGTCCTTCGCACAGACACGCACACGCGTGTGTGTGCATCCACACCCCTTCACGTGCGTCCACACCACTTCGCATCCACACTGCTTCACGCGCATCCACACCTCTTCACGTGCATCCAACACCGCTTCCCGCGCATCCACACGCACGCACTCCTCCCAACGCGATGCGGCCACGTCCATCGCCATGCACGCGACGTGCACGCGGGCGAGGCCCCAAACGCACACACAGACGGACGGACGGACAGAGGGACAGGCGGACGGACCGACACCCCGGTCACCCCCCGTGCGCGGCTCTCCAGGCGCGCCCCGCGTACGCGCGACGTTGATGTGGCGCTGCGCGTGCACCTGCGCCCCGCGGGCGCGCGCGCACATACGCGCTCGCGCGCCAGGTGAGCGCCCGCGCTCTCGCGGGGCAAGCGCACGCGCCCCCCCCCGCCCCGCCCCAGCCCAAGCCTCCCCTCCCCAGTGGGCGGGGCGAAGGCGGTGGGAGCTGACAGCTCTGACCCCCCCGTTGCCATAGCGACGGGCCGGGCTTGCCGCAGCCGCACCTGCGCCTGCGCCGCCGCCGCCGCCGCCCCCGGTCCCCCCGCACCGCGGCCGGTAAGTGCCGGCCCCGCCGGGCTCCGCTCGCCTTCTTCGGGCTGGGGGCCGAGGGACCGTGAACGCCGGCAGCGGCTGAGCCGGCTGACAGCGAGGGGTGGGCGGCCCCGGGCCGATCGGGGAGGGAGGGAGGGAGCCATCCAGCCGCCTCGGCATCGCCGCGGAGGTGAGCAGGTGAGGGGCCGGGGAGCTGCGGCCACCCCGGGCCGGCTTGGGGGGGGGGGGGCGGCGCGGGCGGTTACGTCCCTGTCCCCTCCGGCCCGGCCCGGCTGAGGGGTTGTTCCAGCATCGCGATCCCCCGGGGCTGGGCGTGGGGCGGGCGAGCGGCATCTCCCCCTCACGCGGTCTCCTCTGCGGCCCCGCGCCCGCCGGGCACTGTGGGGCGGGTCCCCCCTGGGCCCCCCCTGGGCCCGCCCTGCCTTAGGACGAGGGGATCGCGGTCCTGGGTCCTGAGAGCAGGGGGGAAACGCGCCCCGGCGCTGCGGCGGTGGGGCGAGGGCGGCTGGGCCGGGCCGGGCCGGGCTGGGCTGGGCTGCGGCGAGGAGCGCGGCGCTGGGTGGGCAGGGCTGCTCCGAGCCCTGTGCCTGGCCCGGCACCAAAGGGCCTCCTGTTCTGTCTGTCTTAAGAGCGTTAAAAGGCCCTTTTCCTGGTCACTAGAGCAGCAGAGGAGAAAAGGGGTTATGCTGCAGCTCACTTTACCCCGTATCTTTCCGTTTCTGCCGGCTCGGGCAAGGACGTTCCTCCCATTTCTGGTTGCGAACCTACCCGGGGCTCAGGAGAGAGCGGTCGGGCCGTTCCGCCCCGGCAGACCGGCTGGGCAGGGGCTGCCGACTCCTACCCGCACCCCCGGGCACGGAAGGTCTCCCATCCCGTTCTCTTTCGTCCTCCACAGCCCCCTGTCTCTGGTACGTTTTCACTTTAGAAAGTGTCGTTCTCACGAGTAACAGGGGGCCTGCAAAGAGAGGGTGGATGGATGGATGGATGGATGGATGGATGGATGACATACATTTTGGAGTGAGTCAGGATTAATCTTCATTTGAGACAAGGAGCTTTTTTTCCTCCTGAGGAGAATGCCTGTCTCTGGTGGCTATGGCAGCAAAGCCGTGGAAATGCTTCCAGCCGCATAGATGCCGTTTCCCTACGCAGGACATGGGGTGGGACGGCAGGGAGGAAGGAGGGGCCCTGGACAACAGTGGTATGCATTTGAGCTCTCCTTATTGCATTGTGTAAAGCTGAGAGAGCCAAGGTAAATAAAAACACAGAAGCCGAGGCAGCCCTGAGGCTGGAATTGTCCATTTCGATCTGCATTGCAGGTGCATAAGAAGCATCCAGGGTACTTGTTGGCTTTGCCTAGATGGTAAGATGCTTAAGCTTAAAAAGCTTTATCGATGCTTTTGACATCTAAATTATGACCCTTAATTAAGAAGAAAAAAACCCCAAATGGATGTGACTGTAAATACAGTGCATTTTTCCATATAACTTGCTCCTTAGTGAATGTAGTTGTGTAGTGCTTGAGCCTGGGGGAGACAGACATTTCTTCTCTTAAACTGCACATTTCTTTTTGATTTGACTATTTTAAAGCAAGTGCTTTGTAAACCGATAAAGGCAAACTTGGAATTTTGTTACTTTTTCAAGCTCTTCGTTGTGCTGAGGTTCCAGCAGTCATTTTTAGTGAAACATCAAAGATCATGACGGAGAAAAGTATCAGCCACTTCAGTAGAATAAAGAATATTGGCTAAACTGACACACAGCTACTTGTTTTCACCCTAGTTACATACTTCTCCTTAGTTGTTGAAGATATCCCTGCTTGTTGCAGGGGTGGGGCTGGACTAGATGACTTTAAAGGTCCCTTCCAACCCAAACAATACCAGAATTCTATGGTTCTGTATCAGTGAAGTTTTCTCCCCCATCCCTGTAGGAAAGACAAAGGTCTCGTGACCAAATGTTGTGTGGTGTTTTCAGTCCAGCAAGTTGTTGCATAGTCTAGAATAGCAATCTTATTTAATTCCTCAAAGATGTTCAGATTTCAGATATAATTACATGCTTTCAGGTCTTTTCAATGATTTTATATATATATATATAAATTTTTTTTAATGCATTTTGTCATTGCAGTTACAAAAATCAAACTGCCCTGATTCCAGAGGCTGTAGGTATTAAGGACAATACATTTATTCATCAAGACCAACTATGTTAGTAAATCCTTTAACAGCAGTAGGCAGAAGAAAAACTTCCCAGTGCTATTATTGCAGGATGTGGACCATAATGTAAAGTAAAATATTTATTGAACACTGTAAACAGTAGACTGGAGGCAGTATAGCTGTAATAAACTAGTTTGCAAGTTTACTTTTGCTCCCATTTCTCGGTGTCTCGTTACTTTTCTGTTAAAAGACAATGTTTTAAAGTAGCTACACTTTGAAGGATTGCTTTTCTATCCCCAGAATTCATAATGGGTTGCAATACTTACTTGCATAAACAGAATACTATTATATCATTTCTTTATTCACCCTTTAGCCTCATTTTTAATAGTAAGTTTAGATTAAAAATGTATCAAATAGTAGCCTGTGCAGAGAATGGACACGTTTGTCCTTCTGAAGCTGTTGATACTGCTGAGGAATCCTGTTTGTCGACAGGTGACTCTTTCTGTCTACATTTGTGTATCCCTGTGTGTGTCTGGTGGTAACTAACAGTGGTGGTTTCTGAGGAGCAGTGGCTTGCTGAAAAATCAGTGTGTTGGACAACGGAGTGCTTTAGGGGAAATAGTTACGTGTGTTCTGACTAGCCAAGGGCATAGCCTTTCCTACTGCTGGCTTAAAAAGCAAAGCCACAGGTGAGGAACGGAAAGATCTAAGGATTTTGTTGTTGAAAAAGATAGTTGCATGAAAATGTCTCTGGTGTGGCTTTGTACAGCCTCTTCCCTGGCAGCTGCAGCACACAGTAAAACAGTGTGAGTAGCTGTGAGATGCTGAAAAGCATCCCCGTGCCCTGTTGCAGCCTCCACGCTGTTGCTGTTGGTACAAATACGCTGCAATAAGCTAACACTATGTGCATATAAGCAGTCTCTGGCAGAGCATGTCCTGTCCCAGAACAATGGTGCTGAGTGCTCCTGCCCAGAGGAGGCAGGGAGGCTGCCCTTTGTCCAGGCAGAAACCTTATCTCCAGAGCTCCGGCTTCCTTTGCGCCCGCAGCGTGCCAGAACAAACCCTGCCCTAATCTCGTGCGGTATCTGAAGAACCAAATGAAAATCGCACACAGTGCATTTAGTAGAGCCAGGTTTGAACATCAGCCCCCCAGCTGGTACCTGCTGTACCTCAACTCTGAGTGTGGCACTTGCCTGACAAGACCTGGCATCCTTTATGTACCCGACTGTAGTATTTCCAATGGCCTGCTTGCCCTCTGTGCTCGTTTCGAAGGGATATAAACTGTATCTTCCCCTGAACAAGGATGTCCAGCAGTGCCATAAACAGTGGCAGTCAGCATCTCCATGGGATCAGTGAATAATTTTGTCTAATAATGTTTTATGGTTATCTAGCAACTCCTTTCTCCTCGTGGTGTCAAAGAGCATTGAATTGTTTAGGTCAGAAAAGGCCTTTATGGTACTGTAAACCTATACATTTCTTGACTACTAAGAGGAATGACAACATCTTGCTGAAAACAATGTACTCAGAGTGCATCAGAACTTCTGTGAGGAGTTTGGGTGTTTTTAAATAATCCTTTTAAAAAAATCCTTTTATTTGGGTCATTGTTTTTTTCCTGCTGTTGAGGAACATGTTTACTCTCATTTCACTCCTAGAAAACCTTTGGTTTGTACTCAGAATGTTTAAGCACCTTGCTGTTTGTTGGTCTTAAATCCTGTCTCTCACCCAAATAATCAAGATCAATGTTATTTAAAAACTATTTAAAATACTATTGCTTGACTGAAAACTCTAAGATTTTGGGGCTTCTCCCCAAACAGAATGATAGCTACCTCTGGAAAGGCTGAACTTCCAGCAGGGAACAGTAGCTCCCTGTAATCGGAGTCAGTGCCCAGGGGGAGGGCACGCAGGGCACAGCGTATCGCATCTCTGCGGAGCTTGGGAAGTGGCCATCTGTGTGGAAAAACCTGTGTGTGATGTCATTAGCAGCAGGTTTCCTTTGGAATAAAAGTCGGTGTGCTTGTTTGCTTCCCATTCTTCCCGAAAGCTT
The DNA here is from genome assembly GCA_025345505.1 of Todiramphus chloris collaris. Classification (NCBI taxonomy): domain Eukaryota; kingdom Metazoa; phylum Chordata; class Aves; order Coraciiformes; family Alcedinidae; genus Todiramphus; species Todiramphus chloris. The sequence continues at coordinate 3,920,163 of JANVCC010000060.1, read as the reverse complement.
GATTGAGGCTGTGTACAGTTTTATTGTCTCAATTTGAGATACCTGGGTTATGTAGCTAAGAGTATAAAGCACCTCTGTTGGTAATCTTGGCATCCTTGCTTAAGACAGGACTTAGGCATAGGTCATTGCCACCACTGGATTTCCTTCATCAGCAGCTCTCAAAACCTTTACTTTAGCAAAGTGGAGACCAATTTTGGTATGTTTGATGGTAGCTGCTGTTCTAAAATAATAAAATCAATGGCTTATGAAACAGCATCACAGAACACATTAGAGAAAAGCACATTCCTCAGCCTGTTAAACCTGCCTGAACAATAGTCGTGCCATTCTGTAGAGCTGCTGTTCCAGTAGCTGTTCTCTGTAAACAGCTCTCTCCTCAGAGGGCAGATTCATTCATCTTGCTGCAAGGCTTCGCTGCCTTGGATATGTTTGACAAATATTCCAGGTAAACTCTGAAAATCATCATTTCTGCAGCTCTTGCAGTAGGAGCTCAAGCTCAGGTGAGTGCCTGGAGCTGGTGCTGCTGCAGGAGCAGTTCTGCCTGCCCTGGTTACAGAGTTTGGTTTGGTTTTATTTTATTTAGTGTCTGCAGTGGTGCCTGGTGAACCCGTTGCTGAAAAATAGCCGGTGGAAAAACCGGGTTTGTTGTCAGTTGGACCAGTTTCCTGACCTGGTTCCCGGACTGACCAGGCAGGTGATTTTGGAGCATTTCAGAAATGCAACAGTAAATCCTTGCTCAGCGTAAAATGTGGAAGGGGTGAGACAAAGCCACAGCCAGGCTGGATAGCTAAGTAGCTGCATGTCTGTTATGTTCCTCTTCTGGGGGGAAAAAAATATGCCCAACCAAGTCACTTACACGAAACCAATGTAGGAATTTTTTTTGGCTTGTGTTTCATTAAACCTTCAGAACTCAGAAATCCTGAGAACTGACACATTTTTCTTTGCGTTCTCGTGCAATTCATATTACTGATCAGAGAGAATACATTTGAAAGAGGACATGAAGCATTCCTAAGAGAATGTTTGACATCTGGAGAGAAACCAAACCAGCCTGACTTTTCTGTAGTATTATTTCTAAGCGTGATTTGGAGTTGTACCTAACATGTCCTTGTACAAAAACCTCCCAACAGCACATTAATAGCTTTGGTCCTGATTCAGCTTTAACTGAGCCTGGACTTGCAGCCTTGTTGAAGGAGTTCATCTGAAGTAATCTGTGTTACTTAGATGATATAGTCTTTGTTTCCCTGAAGTGAATTATGCCCCAGTGAGGTAATTTTCAGTGTTTTCTGCCAGATTAAGCCATTTCTTCGTGACAGCAGTCCAGTCATAGCATCGGATACCCTGGTGTTGGTCAGAATAATGATATCTCTATTAAATGCCACTGCAGGACCATTTGATTTGATTCTCTACTCATCTCTGTCCCAGTAGCGATCGCAACATCCGCTTGTTTTGAGTCTGCTCCCCTTGTGACAGCTCTGGAGTTGGGTGGTCTCAAGGATGGAGGGAACTCCACATGAATTATTCCTGTTAGTCCTTGTGCCTTCAGGTACAGTCGGGCCCGTCAGCAGTCAGTAATTTCTCTGCAAAGTAACAGCTTTTTCATTTAGACCACCAAGGAGAATTAAATCCTTGCTACCAGGAATGTGTTGCCTCTGCTTAATTATTCTTCCCTCTGCCGTTCCAATTGCTGTAGGACTAACAAAAAATTATTTTCTTACTAAAATACTAAAACCTGGGCTTCCTCAGGGACATTCAGGGATTAACTGTTACGGCTCTGCAGAATCTCTGATCAGAAGGGATCAGAGGGGGAGAAACAACTGAGTAAAACAGCATCGCAAACCAGTAGAAATTGTAAGGGAGCTGAGGAAGTAAAATCCTCCCCTTCCCCTCAGTTAGCTCCAGGAAAGAACTGCTGAATTGGCTAGGCTTAAAACACACCAAGCAATAGAGTATGAAAACAAGTTATTTGGGCAATAATTACATATAAATAATGTTCTACTTGAGGAGGCAGAGGAGGAGGGGGATGGAGCTGCTGTGGTAAGATGGGCTCATTACCGAGAAGGGGGAGCTGGGGAGGGGGAAGGACACAGGGAAGGTGCCTGTGTAGGTCTAGAGTCTGAAAATCATGGCTTCAAGAAATGCTGGACTAGCTGAAGTGGTTTAGAAGGGTGAGGGGCAAACGTAAATCTGAAACTGTACCAGGCTGTTCTTGAACTGTGCTACTGCTGAATCCACGTTAGCAGAGTATAATGGTATCCGGTGGGGGGACTGAAAGCAAACATCCAAGCAGAAAGATGGCAAAGCCCTCGAGTTGGCAGTGGAGACAGCACGGTTTCCTTTATGATGTCCTTTAAAATAAGCTGAACAAACACTTTGTGGATGGCACAGGAGATGGAGAGCTGATATAAGCAAGGAGCAGCTGAGTGTCTGTCCCTTGGGCATTTTATCATTGGAGTTACATTATGTAGAAATGTTCGGTCAGTTCGGTGAGAGTCTTTAAAATGGAGACAGGCTAAAGCTTTGAAGGTTCCTCTGAGAAGACTCCCGTGCCCTTAATTAGTTCTTGAAATTGTCTTTTGTACAGCACGCAGAAAGCATTTTGGTAGTTTGGTGATGTTTGAGGGTGCGTGGGCTAGGTGCCAGCTGAGGGGAAAATACCTGCCTGCCCATACGTGTCTCCAGAAGATTGGGGTATGTGTTGGCAGGGAGCTAAAGCAGCTTCCCAGGCAACAGTCACCCCATCTGTGTGAAAGGAGGTGATTTGAGTTTGTGTAGTGGGTACCGAGCAGGAATGGAAATGTTAAATAACTACGGTTGGTTGGGCTTTGTTCCAGTAGCTTCCTTTGGACTGTGTCTGAAGTCACAGGTCAGCATCTCCTTCCTCTTATCTTGCATCAGGTATAGAGATGCTCTGATTTTGTGCAAAGGCACCTTACAGACAGCCAGATGCTCGTTGCCTTGTGAAATATTTTGAACTCGATCCAAATACTTCAGATCAGAAAAGGTCTGGAGCCTGCACATCATCTGCAAGGCAAGGTTTGGCCGTTAAAATGTTCGCGATCGTTTGTGGCGAGCGTGTGAAGAAGTTTTACATTTTGGAAGCTCTTGATAAATCTTAAATTGAAAATGAAAAATATAAATTTATTTTTGTTCCCCTTTTAAGGGAACATGCACTTGTAGCAGAGATGGAGCAGGTCCTTTTTTTAAGGTGAGCCTCCAAAACTGTTGATTTAAATTACATTTAAATCCTCCCCTTTCCTGGAAGATGGGGCTTAGGTAGGGGCAGCAAGGATTGAAGTGCTACACTTGATGTTCTCCAGGAAGCGCTGTTCACTTCATTCCATTTGTTCCCCCTAGACGATATTCAAGAGAAATTGTGAATCCATTGTCCGGAGGACTTGAGGCTCAATCTTTGAGCTCTATCTAGAAACATTTTGTGATGGTGGGGATCCTGAGCAATGAGAAACCGTGCGTGTTTGGAGGGTGGAGTGCAGCTTTGCATCCAACGCAGCTCGTGTGCCGGCGACGGGCCTGGCGCGGGTGGCGTTTCGCACGAGCCTTGCTGAGAGACAGGAGGGACCTCGGCAGTGCCCCTTTTAATCTTTTATCATCCTGATCAAATGACACGTGTGTTCCTCGCGGGAGTTTGCCAAGCCCTGCGTTGCCCGACTCCTGTTGTCTAAGAACAGAGCAAACTCTGAAAAGTTGCTTTGGAGACAAGGGGCAAGGGGGAAGAACTGTAGTGACATCACTGATCTGTGGCATGTGCAGTACCAGCTTTCCTCCCAGCACTGCCTTCGTTTATCTGATGAAATCCAGCCAGACACTGGGTCCTTTCAGAGCTGTCTCGACGATTGCCGTGGCGAGAGAGTGAAGATTGCTCTCTGGGGCTATTAAGGGCTCAGTTGTCTGCTACATTTTGCTGTTCCTCTTGTGCTTTTTGATCGCAGCCTTATTCTTGGCTGCACATTCTTTCTTGTTTCAGAGAGCAGGGGATGAAATCAGCTTAGTGCAATCCCAGAACTGCTTTATAGGATTTCTCCTTGAAACTCTAATGGCAGACGTACCTGAGTAGATTTTTTTTTAATTATTATTTTATTTTTACTATTTGCACTTTTTTTCCTTAGACTGGCCCCTCCCAGGACAACCAATAGCACTGGCTCTCTGTTGAAGCAAGTAACGTCCCCTCTTGTCCTGTCCTGGGAAGCAGGGTGGATGAGAGGATGCGGGAGGGTCACAGCCAGGACTTCCACTTCTCTCCCAGCCTCTGTCCTTGTACAAAACAGATGTGGCACCTCCAGTCTTTTTAAGAGAAATCTTTGTCTGAAGAGACTTCTCTTGTCTGACTCAACAGCAGAACAATTGCCCGAGCAATGCTCTGGGCTCTTGCAGGGTTTATTCTGCTGTTGCCTTCAGCCACTAAGAGTATAATGGTCACTTAAGAAATTGGACGATTCCAGAAAGCTTCTGTCAGTCTGAAGTCAGCTGTGCAAACAAGATGATGTCACTTTGAAAACATAACACAGATAAAATATCATCAGATCTTAAAATTAATGGTGCCCCACACTAATTGCTCTGCCTTCTGCTGCGGTGGGCAGTGAGGGGGTACCCGTGGGGCACTCACGGAGTGTCCCAGGGCATGGAAAGCGGCACAGCTCAGAGGAGCTGCTCTTCAGTGGTCACAGAGCAAGAGCCTGTGTGAAGAACTCAGTTTCTTTCTTATTTAGCCAACTCAGAAACCTCTCTTGAGGCGATTTTCGGTCCATCATTTTTGCTTGTTTGCTAACGATGGTAATTGCGAAATGACCCGTTCCACTCAACAAAGCACAAGTTGGCACCATTACCCTCATTCCTCTTGAGCTCTGAATTTAATCTTCAATCTCTGTTATAAAGTAACCGAGAGCTCTCTTCTGCCCTGGCACAGAAGTGGATTCTTTGAAAGTCTTTTACCCCTTTACTTCGTTTTTTTACCACTCAAATATATGCTTCTGTGGGATAAGTCAGTGGATGGTGATGGTGTCCTTTAGGGTCACACATGGAAGGAAGGCTCTGTGTGTGTGATTTCCCTTGCTCCCCATCTCAGGTGCTTGAGTCAGTGCAGGAGCACTGAGTCTGGTGTTCTTCTGGGGAGTCAAAAGTAGAAAATTAAACGCAGGGCTGTGTTACATTTGGGAATAACAGAAGTGTGTAACTTTGAGCAAATGCTCTGTCAAACTTAAACTTGTAGAATCAAATTTTTGCCATAAAATTACACACCAACAAGAGCCTGATGGAGAGCACTTGACACAAAGCCACTAAGGTGCCTGCGAGGCAGGCAGGGGACAGAATCGAGGTCTGTCTTATGCACAACATGTGGTCCCATAATTACAGACCGTGGCTGTAATGCCGCTGGTTGTCCAGGCAACGGGAATCCTGATTCTTTACTTATCTCTGTAACCTAAATACTGAAACTGTTTTTGCAGAACCACACAGATAACTTCAGCCTTTGGTACTGTAATGAGGAGCTAACGCTCCTGGTGCTGCAGCAGTGCTTAACCCAACAAGCCCTTCCTCAGCCTCCTGCCTCCTTGGCTGGATTCCTGGGCAGCAGGAGAGGGCTGCTGGGGCTCCTGGACAGAGTTCCCTCTGCTGTGTCCCACAGAAGGTACTTCCCCCACCATGGCTTGTGTAATTCCCACCCAGTATGTGCTGCTGCCTGGCACTCTGCTGTCCCCAGGATCCGACTCTCTAGATCTGTGTGCCTATTTCTGTGCCGTCGGCGTGCTCCCGAGCTGCCCGAGAAGGCAGCTGGTGTCCCAGGGTTTTTAGAAAGCTTCCCAAGTATGACAGCATTCTTGGGAAAGAAATTTAAAGTGTAGTAATGTGGAGGGTTAAGGACGTATGTTTCTGGAAGGTTCTTGTGATGTAGCCCCAGCAGGCTGTCCATCCAGCAGCAGCACGTGCCCTGGCTGCAGCGTGGGGCTCGCTGCGTGCCCAGAGCGGGGCCGAGCGCAGGGCGACAGCCCCGACCTGCTCGAGCATCCGGGGGGCTTGCTGCCTACTGCCAGCGCTGCTCTTCTCCTTCTAGAGGTGAAATTTCACTGGGAAACAGGACAGCAGACAAAAACTATGTCGTGACAGACTTAGTGACTGGCTGTCACTAGGGTCCTGGTACCCGCTGTCTGTGCTTCTCTGGCTGCTCCTCCAGCTGCTCCTTGGAACGCGGCAGGTGAGAGACCCAGCGCACAGCCTGTGCTCCTCCACAGGACACAGCTGGCTGCGCCTGCTGCCAGCAGCTATTACAGGAGCTATTTTTACCTCTCCATCAGGGAATTCAGTTGGGAGGCTGTGCCTCCATCTCTACCACGGGTTGGTTCTCAGCAGTTTGGCCTGTGGGTCTACATAAAACCATTGCAGCCTTATCAGGAGCAGTGGTAACAGTGCAGGGGTCTTCAGGGATGCCTCAGCATCGTAGAGCTAGCATTGTGCTGTTAACCGTGTCTGGCTTGAGTTGAGCCTGAGCACTGTGGCAGGCAAGGCCTGGTTTCCTGAGGCGCTCCACAAGGGAAAGCCAGCGCTGTAACGGTTTGCCACGTACGCATAACCTGAACCAAGAAGAATCTGTTTTCTCTTCAAACGAAGCACTGTCCTCATCCGTTCTCTTGGTCCATGGCAGCAGAGCCCACATGGGATGCCCGTCTCCAATTCTGCAGGGCCTGCACCGGGCACGGGGGCCTGCGCTAGCGCGGCTGAGGCCGGAGCTTTTCCCCACTCAGATCCCAGCACGCACAGCGCGGCTGCGGCACCCGTAGCAACCACGGCACGGCCCGCGACGCTGCCGCTGGGCCTGGCTGCACAGTACGCGCCCTGGTCTGCACTGCTCTTCAGAGCTGGTGTGGTGTAGGGCTTTCTGCCTTGGGCTTGTCCAAGGATGTTACTAACTCCTGTATCCCCGGAGGTAAGTCAACCTCCCCCCACCCAACACGACACAGCCCCCTTCTTAGAACTCCACTTTTATCTTGTAACAGGATTAGTGACTTAGTCTGTCTGAAGTTAATCCTTTAAATGTGTTAACTCCAAACAAATGCGTTCCCTGCGCTGCTCTGGCCTAGAGTATAATTAGGCTTTCTATGAACTTCGACACTTCCAACTGAAATAGTCATGAACCTGTTGTGGCAGTCGCTTGCTGCCATCGGTTCAAGCACCGGAGGATTCAGGTGATCCCAGCCGTAGAGGGAGGGTCTCTGCGTGCACACAGCAACTCACTGTTCCAATGCTACGTCTGTTTGCTGACAGGGTAGCTGCATGTCAGGATGGCAACATCAAACCTGGAGAACCAGCTACAGAGTGCCCAGAAGAACCTGCTGTTTCTCCAGCGAGAACATGCCAACACCCTGAAGGGCCTGCACGCGGAGATCCGGCGCCTGCAGCAGCACTGCACAGGTACCTGGGCAGGGACACCCGCGACAACTGGCGCCTTCATCCTTTCCCCAGCAATGGAACAACTGCTTCCTGCCTCAGCAGCCACACCTCAGCAAGCCAGCCCACCACCAGGGTGGATTTGGGGTGATCAGCACATAGCTCGGGCAAAATGATGTCATCATTAAGCAAAGGTTTTAGTTTTAGTTTTAAAAGGTGATCGTTACAGTTGTTTTACGGAGTCGATAATTTTCAGTGGAGCTCCTATCAGTGTTTCCGGTGCAGGAGGGAGAGTTGGTTATGTTTTTATTGTAGTGTGCATTGTAAACATGTTCACCAGGTGGGGTATGGGGTACACGATGATGTCCTAACAAAAATAAATGACTTTTTTTTCCCTCAGATTTAACTTATGAGCTGACTGTAAAGAGTTCGGACCTGTCAGGTAAGGAATACACAGCATTTTTCTATGAGTAGTGTGCATGTTAAACGTCCTCTTCAGTTTCAGTGTTTGTATTTCTCCATTACAAGGTGAGAATACTTTGCAGTGGGATGTTGACTTTATAAATAAATAGATGTAAGAGTAGTTTTCTACTTTCCAGACTTACTGTTATTTATGAAGCTAAATGTCACAAGTTCTCTACCAAGGTCACACAGAAAATCTCTGAAAGAGCCAGGAATAGCCTGCACAACTGCTGAGTTCTCTCATCAGACAGTTCCCTGCATGCTCTGTGGGAACACGGGGAAGGAATTTTAGGGGCAGAAGAGTGAGACTATTATTGAAACTTAGCTGGTACTGTAACTGAACTTCAAGCTTTCATGTATTTATATATGTATACACACACAGAGACACACTAGATTATGGGTATTTCAGATGCATTGTTATCAACAGGTGAAGCTCAGGAGTAAAATACTTCCTGGCAATGACCTCCCAGATGGGGGATAGTGTGGGACAGGACAGGGGTGTGCTGCAGAGAGAGCATGGGTTGATGCTGTGCTGAGCTCAGACACTGCCCAGTGTGGAGGGGCCAACGCCTGACACTTTACAGTCAACAGCCCTGTGTGACATGAGGTTCTTGTTACTGAAAAGGTTCAGGCTGCTGGTCCCTGCTGAAGAGCTGGGAAGCCATCCCACTCTAATGACCAAGGGAGGAGGGACAAAATCACCACGCATGCCCTATGGCATGAGGACAGGGGTGCTGGGATGGGTCTGCCTGCCTGTTCCTTATGGCATGACCTCACTGGTGCAAGAACCCCTTGTGTTAGGGGGTGATGTGTCACACTCTTGTGAAAAGAAGGCAGCCAGGCTTAGGTACCTCATCCCACAGAGCCTTAGGCGGCAGCAAAGCCTTGGTGAAAGAGGCACATCTCTGCCTCAGCATCATGGGCTTCAGCTGCCCTGGGGAGCTGCCCCCTCACTCCTTCCAGCCAGTCTGGCATCTGCAGCTGGAGGAGTTCCTCTTAATAAGCAGAAGGTTTGCAAAATGGCTCCAATTTTGAGCAAATTTAGCAAGCAGTTTCTGTAATCCTTGTTCCCCAGCACACATGAAGCATCCCTACTTGGTATCAACACTATTAAACCACAGTGAGCAGCACTAGCTCGTCATCATTTCCTTAAAAGCCATCCTGGTGCTTCTCAGGATGAAGCAATTCTAAGAGTATTAGCTGAAGGTAGGCTTTGGAATTTCTCTTACGGCTTTTGGATGGCAAAAGGAGCCCTATTGCACCATTTTTCTTGGTGTCTGTTGTTAACTTGAAACACTTCTGCTTTTCCCCTTCTTGTAGAAAATGGTAGTTCGAGAAGCGATGAACTCAAAAGAAAGTGCGAAGATCTTGAAGCTCAGCTGAAAGTCAAAGAGGCCGAAAACAACGAATTATTGAAAGAACTCGAACAAAAGAACGCGATGATAATGGTGCTGGAAAACACTATTAAAGAAAGAGAAAAGAAGTATTTGGAAGAGTTAAAAATGAAAAGCCATAAGCTCAACATGTTGTCGAGCGAACTAGAGCAGCGAGCGAGCACTATTGCTTATTTAACTTCCCAGCTGCACGCTACCAAGAAGAAGCTGATGAGTTCAGGTGGGACTTCGGAAGGGACCCCTTCTGGCAGTCCCGTCTTGTCCAGCTATAAGCCGTCCCCTCCCAAGGACAAGCTGCCGGACACGCCGCGGCGCAGGATGAAGAAGAGCCTGTCCACGCCGCTCAACCCCGAGTTCGAAGAGGCCTATCGAATAGGGTCGGAGAGCCGGAAGCTGCTGCTGAGGGAGCCTGTGGATGCCATGCCCGACCCCACCCCCTTCCTGTTGGCCAGGGAAACGGCAGAGGTGCATCTTATTAAGGAGAGGCCTTTAGTTATCCCACCCATTGCTTCGGATCGCACGGGCGGCGAATCGCACAGCCCGGCCCGAGAGAAGCCGCACAAGGCACACATTGGGGTGGCCCATCGCATCCACCATGTCGCCCCGGCCCAGCCCCAGCCCGAGGTCGAAACGCTGGCGGTGGATCAGGTCCATGGAAGCAAAGTGGTCAGAAAGCACTCAGGGACAGACAGAACTGTTTGAATAAAACCACTGACACGCTCTACTCCGTGGCTGTTTACGCACTGTGATCCTGTAGGATGAATAGCACCTGCAGTAAAGTTTCTTTTGATGCCCCATGCATGCCAAACTTCTTCCAGGTCCATCGTTACTAGATAATGCTCCTCTAAAGAAACCCAGTAGGACTGTGTTCATATGGCAAGGTATATAACTACTCCATGCTGTGGCCAAATCAGGGGAACCCGACCGCTTGCTTTTGAGCGCTGCTCCGTTTCTTGTAACTACAGCTGTGGACAGAGGCACAGGCTGCGTTGTCCCGCAAGGGTGGTGAAAACAAACCTGCAGTGAGCAGTACTGGCTGTCAGCTGGGACCCCAGCGTGGTTCTGTTGTCTCCACTGTGTACGTAAACACGTCAGGCAAACACTGACCTCCAGCCAAAGCCTTTCTCGCAGCAGCGCTGAGCCCGGTGCAGTGGTACCTGCACTTCACAAGGCCCCAAGGACACCGCTTCCGTCACACGCACACGCTCCCCACTGCAAATGGTGTTCATAGGGTCTCAAAATCCTGAGAGTCCCCGCCAGTGTTACTTGCTTAATCCTAAATACTTTGGTTTGTGGCTTTAAGTCAAAAAAAGGGGGAGGTGAGGGTTGGGTAAAGCACGCGGAAAGAGTTAACATGCCTCACAGAAACAGTATGAACATGGGGTTGTTTGTGGGTCGGGGCTTTTTTTTGTGTGTTTTGGGCTGTTTGCTGCTTGTTTGGTTTTTTCAAATGGCACAGCTCCCTTACACCTTCCAGACAAGTCAGTACACTGCACTTGTAGCACCTTCCACACTGGCTCACAGCTCCTCTTCCCGGGAGAAAAGGTAACCAGCTGGCCCCTATGGAAACGGTTCTTTGTGCTGTAACCTGCACTTTTTTTTGTAAAGGGATTATTTTTATTTCCTGAAAAAAAAAACTTAGTTTTGTTCTGGGCATCATCAGACAGTGCTGGCTTCTGCCAGTTGAGGAACCAGAGCTGTCCCTCTAGAATGTGTGTGTGTTTAGTTTGAAGTGATGTAAGCAATCCTTACAGGAGGAGAACCTGGCATCCTTGACTTTTATCCTTGTGGATTGGGATGGCCTTGCCTTGCACGTGCCCTGGTTCCCCTGCTCCCTTCTAGTATGTGACAGGTAGACCCTACACCTGTTAAGACTACTCAATTATTTTTTTAATTATTATTTTTCTCCTAGGAAAGAAAGGCATACTGAGAGCTGTGAGAGTATCTAATTTTAGGAAAGGAGCAGAAATTTGACCATTTTTTCTCTTAAATTCTGATCCTCACCTCCAGCTCATCTCCGCTTCACTCTTGTCTGCAGCCTCTGAGTAGGACCAGCAAGAAACAATGGCTCCCAAATGCTGCTAAGCTTATGATGTGCCTTCAAAAACTTGGAATGCATAATCTCTGTGAAAGCTGACGAAGGATCCCTGCCTGCCCTCGGTCCTGCCCCGTGCCAGCTGTAGTCTGCCCCTCGTGAGCTTTTCCTGCAGCTGTGTGTTGGTGTGTCTCCCTTCAGCTTCCCCCACAAAGGCGCTGGCGGGACGACAAAAGCTGTTCTTCCCAACTGTGGTACTGCTAAATTTCCCACGCAGCATGACACCTTCCAGCAGGGCTGTTCTCAGCCAGAGAGGGGTGGGTTGAACACCCACTAGCCCCAGACCCCCCCGTGCCCTGCCCCCTCTGCACCCTCACGACTCGGTCACTTGCTGTTCTGAAGCCCGAGAACTCTCCTCCGCGTTCCGCCTCGGCTGGGTGGGAGGGTCTGTTCCATGGGTGGTGGGGAGGGATCGGGGAAAGCTGGTCCTGGAAAATGGTTGGTTAAAGGTTTGTTAGTCTGTGGTTTACTATTTTCAAGTGTGTTGCGTTAACCAGCAGCAGGTTTGGCTTTTTTGGTGGTCTTTGCCATATTTTTATGGTGATCTATTGTATGACTGCTCGACCCTGCCACTTGTTCGAGGCTGATGGAAGGCACCGCTTCGAAGCACAGCAGAAGTGATGCTTTGGGCAATTAAAAATATTTCTTACAACCCTACAGGCAAACCTTAGTCTCTGTGTGTGTGTCTGTGTGGTGTGTGAGGCTAACTTACTACCGCTCTCATAGATGGAGACCAGCTTGGACCCTCTCTAAAAGGAAATGGTAATGACAAACTGCTTTTCAAATGTGTTTATTGAGTAGGAGCTTGGTGCTCTCGTACTGTTTAAAGTCAGGGGTGCCTAGGTGAGCACTACCCACCCACGGTGTGAATCGCTGCCGCGTGTGAGCCCCCTTCCCCAGCCCCCCCAGCTCTCCCACGGGGTTGGGTTCTGTTGGGAACAGGGTAGGAACACCTTCACTCTGTCACTCTGCATTCAGGGTGAGGCAAACCCCTTGAAGGACCCAATGGGAAATGTGCTTTGTAGTGTAAAGATCAGCTTCAAAAACCAGGCCGGCGCCCATCGCGTTCCTTCGCAGGGAGGTTGTGTACACCGGAGTCCGGAGGGTGTTCTGGAAGAGCGGGAGGAAAAAAGGACACTGAGTAGTGCTTGGAGTGCTCCAGGGAACTGGAACCAAGAAGGGCTCTAGGAGAGATGACTGGCTTCAGAAATCCTCTTTTTCTGGTACAAGTCTTAAATAGTAGCACCAATGTATTAACCCCCTTGAGTGTCACCCTGAGAAAAGAAGACCTTTAATGACGGCTAATGGAAGGAGAAGCATCAGACCTCATACTTGATGTGCTGGTGGCAACGACAAAATGCTGCAGTGTGTGCAGCAGGGGCAGGGGAACAGAGAAGGGCGGTAAGAAGCTGATGGGTCAGGGTGGCCCCTGCCCGGGGAGCAGTACCTGGAGTCGGAGTCGGTGCGCTTCAGTGGGGATGATCTTCAGAACGGGCAACTCCACCACCAGCACCCCGGGCTTGCTTCTGACGAGGCAGCCGTGCTCGCTGTCCCAGTCTGCTCCTTCCAGAAACAGGCCCGAAACAAAGCAGCCTGCACAGGCAGAAAAGGCAACGCCTCCTGTAAACTGAGCTACTAAAACCAAAATCAATTTAAGCTGCAGTTCCTGCAGCAGCTGTCCTTGGCATATACAGTGACCACACATCATCACACGAACTGCAGCTACACAGGGGTGCATTTCTCTGTGCTTTTTGTTTTTGTAACACAGCTGTGACCTACTGTGGTTATTTTTTTTTCTCAAATCCAAGTTGCCTCAGTTGCACCAGGTGTGATAAACATTATTAGGAATAAATACTGATGTGCTTGCAGCTTTCTTGCCCACAGTGGATGCCAGCCAGCAGTTATTTGCCCGGGTAATAACCAAGTTGTAAGAGCTTGGTTAACTCCCGTGGGACTGCTCCTTGGATCATTCTGACCAACGGTCAGGACAGAGCTGTTCTGGTCCAAATGCCAAGCATTCTGATGAAATGAAATAAAGAACAGGTAATCCCTTGAGGTGACTTTTTTTTTAGCTGTAAGTGAGATTTAGCAAAAACAATCAGACTTTTCTTTTTCCTCCTCTGTTCTCAACCAGGTCTAGTGCTCAAAAGCGTTGTTGCTTGGCCATCCCCCACCCAGCGCTGGGTGTATTTATTAATTAGAGCAGCACTAGTCATGGAGATTTCATAAAGACACACAATAAATAACACATAGTTGTATTTACTCTTTGTTTAAATATATTTCAATGTGTTATTTGTGGTGTAAATAGGTCTTGATAAACCTGCAAAGACTAGGTAATGTTCTAGCCAGTAAAAAATGGCAAGTGAGAGCGCAAGGGAGAGGTGTAAGTTTAAACTCGTGATGTGGTGAAAAGAGCTGAAGGAAGATCATCTTTTGTGCACACAGGGGCCCAGCAGGAGAGGAGAAACCTGAAGCCAGCTACTTCCCAGCGTGAAATCCTGTGGGCTGTGAAATGCAAAACCAAGGCTGTGGTCTGCAAAGCTCTTATCAAAGCAATCCACTCCCTGTGCCAGGCATTTTCTCTCACCAATCAACCACTTCATTATTTTTGCCAAATAATCCGAAAAACACCTACCTTGAATAGGCCCTTCAGTGACATCTTCTGCAGTGCTGTATGTGGTCACCTCGGTGTAGAGGGCGGAGTGATCCAGGGGCCACTTGTTCTTCCTGCAGGTGGCCTGAACCAGCGCTGTCAGATAGGCTTCGGGAACGTGCAGGCCCGAGAGCCACAGCACCCTGGGCTCATGCACAGTAACCTGCAAGCACAGGAGACAACCTGCAGCGCCCGGTCCTCCCACCACACCCAGTCCTCAGCCCGGAGTGCCCTGAAAGACCAGCCAGGGGCTCCTCTGTCTTGCACCCACAGCCATGCAATGGTTCATTGTCATTCTAGGTGGTGACTGGCATTAGCTCAAGTAAAGCATCTAAAGCCGTCTGTGTTCACAGACCTCAGCACCGATGTGCACAGCGTAACGTGCAGATTAACTAAACAAAAGCCCTTCTGGAGGCACTTGCTTACCCAGCTGGTGTACTGGTTATACCGAGCTCTAAAGAAAATAATCCAGTTTCCAAGAGTTTTGAGCGTGTCAGGGGCCAGCCGCCGCCAGATTCCAGGAATCTGCCCGTTAAAGAGCGCTCGAGCCACGTCGTCCAGTTCACTGCTCATTCCAACCTCCCCGGCCAAGGCCTGCAAAGAAGGCGAGAGCCTGAGTGCAGCTCAGGGCAGGGACAGCCCCACTGATTGCACCTAGTGGCTGTGCTCCCACTTACACGCTGCAGTTCAGCCAGGGACTTCGCCATTCGAACGATCAGCTTATTAAAACGCTCCAGTTCCTGCAACAGCACCACAGTCGTAGGGGATATGTCTGGCCCAAAGTCCTTCCGTATCTGGTCGAGGTCGAATACTTGCGGTATTTTGTTTTCTATGTCCTTAGCAACGTTTGCAATATATTCATCTCGACTAATTCCCATACCAGTTTCACCTGAAACCAAAATGGTTTAGAGAGCCTAAGTCTGCTTAAGCTACTGCTTCAATTATTGCTTCTGTAGGAGAACCTTGAGAGCTGACTCACCGTTTGGCATCGCAGTTCCAACCCCCCCCCCTTGCACCAGAAGATTCCCTGCGTGCCTCTGGGCACGTGCTGAACTCCTTCCCAGCTGCCGTGTTCCCCGGAGCCGTGACACAACTCCCCCGTGCCCACGCAGGGCACAGGCAGCACCGCGGGACCCAGGCACCCCAAGGTGCAGCAGGGCTGGTGGCTCAGTCCCCGGGCCATCTGATTATTTCACATTTACAAACCCAAAGTCACACAGACCGTACCTGTCTGAGGCTGCAGCTCCAGGAGATGAGACCAGATATCGCGCACCGCCTGCGTGTAGTACCCGATCTCGGCATTCGCGTGAAGGCCAAACACCTCTGGGCTGTTGGCAAGCGGCAGAGATTCTATCGCCTCTGCAATACAAAACCACACTCCCTAATGATGCACTGAACTGCAGCTAACAGGCAGAAAACAACAGTGCAGGGAATTCCACCAGTGAATTTTTGTTATTGCCAAGAATCAAACCTATAGCTGGAGTTGAAACACTGCAAGGATTGACTAAACATTCCTAAGCATGAAATGCGCTCGCACGCCTCGCACCCCACGGAAATGTAGCACCTAATAATAAAAATTTGACATGCTGCTTACCTGGGGATTGGTATTATCTTTTAAGAAATGAGCTGGCTGGTAAACTCACATTATAAAGGGCTTCTCATACACAGCAAGAACAGTGTCAACTGTGTCAGTTCCTTTCAACTTCTCATATCCCGCAACGGACGTCGGGAGGGAACGTGAACTGCAAGTAGACTTTTTGATTTAATAGCGCTAACTTATGAGGCAGGAAAAGCACTTCTTACCAACAAAGTCATCTTTCCTAGTCCCTTGTGGAATTTTATAATCAACTTTGTCGTTTTTGTAAAAGTGAAACGTTTGGAATGTGTCAAATATGAAGTCACCAAGGTACTCATCCATGTAGACCATCAGGATGCGGCGATCAAAGCTGTCAATGGCACGCCCACCATACATGACCTAGAAATGAGTTACATCGATATCACAGCATTGGCTTCTGGAGCAGCAAATACAGCTAAAAAACACTGAAATGTCCAGACTGCTCTGGTTTTGCAGGGGCTGCATGGTGTAGCTGGCTCCATTAAGGGACACCAAGTACATCTTCTCCATCCCTCCTCAAGGGGAAACAAGCAGGAATTTTTTTGCCTTAGTCTTAGTCTGGAGATGACTGCTCTGGGCACTCCAGAGTGCAGCAGCACCTTCCTGAGGCACCAGCTCACACTCAGCTATGATTAAGTGCTGCACTAGCACTGCGAGAGCTTTAGAAATCCCTGTTTGTTCAGCTCTCAGGTCAGTAACACTCCCCTGTAGCAGTCACGCTGTGAAGTTGTGCTGCTCAGCACCTTTCATCAGAGGATCCCAAGGGCTCCCTCATTCAAAATTAATTAAGCGCCGTAACTCCCCTGTTGTGCAGTTACACACAGTGGCCCTGTTTCACTGAGACAATGAGATTAAGTGACTCGCTCAAGGCTACACAGGAGTTCCAAGACTGCCCAGGAGAGATTCTCAGCCAGCTTTACTTGATGATACAGCCCATGCAGAATGGAAGCTTCATTTATCTGGATTCTTTTACCATCAAGCGTTCCTTACTGATGTTGTAGGCACTCACCTCACCAATAAGATATTTGAGACTGCCCCAGGGGATCTTATCATCCTTTTGTCGGAAAGCTTTCGTCAGGTATGTGTTAAGAATTTCCATGCAGACCTAATAAAGTTGTTGGAACATGCAAGATAGGAAGATTCATACATCATCTCTACATAGCCGTAGATTTTAATTAATATACTTCTTGTTTGAAAACTAACAAATTTTTTTTCTCAATAATTAAAAAGTATAAATCCTCTTACAAAAAGAAACCCATGAGAGAGGCAATATAAACATGAAGGATTGGGAATCTGATTAATTTTTAGGGGCCAGAATTGACATCCTACAAGATCAGGAGTCTACAAGACTCCACACCAGCAGAACAAAAATGAAGTAAAATCTTACTGTGAGAAGGGATTAAAGCTGGATGGATTATGTGTCTTCAAAAGTAATCTGAGCAACTCAAGAGTGTAAGAGACATTGTAATTATTTTCTTACCTGGAAATCAGATTCATTAAAATCATATGGTACATTCCAGCCAACCTTCCCAAACTTCCTTCTCTCCTGAACCACGGCATGGAAAAATGCCAAGACGTAGACTAAGGATTTAAAGGCAGGATGTGGGCACTGCTCTAAGGCTTCTGGGGGCATTCTGAAGTAGGTGGCTCTCATATTCAGCTTCAGACCATTAGGTGGTTCTGTCACAACCTATCAAAATAATGAGGGACACCATCAGTGACTGGATAGCCTCAGGGAAAAAAGCTGTAAGTACTTCACACTCTCTAAGTAAGATGTATAATGCAAGCTTGAAAATTTTGAGCAGCTTTTCAAATTCATATAAATAGAATTTTTTTTCTTGACATGAAACAGACCTTTTATCAAGGTAAACACCACATAAGTAAGGAGAAGAGATATTATTTTAGAAACAGTCGTGTTATTGGAAAGACATGAATATTTATCACACTTGAAGGTCTAATTAACTGAAGCATCAGTACTTAACACATTTTGGTGTGCCCTACATATCGTCACAGTGAGATGGCTTAGCAGTCTTTAATACGACTTCACTGATGATCAAACTGAGGCAGAGGCAGGTTCCTGGCAGCTTTTTCAAAGGGCTATAAAACCTTTGTTCTCACTGCTCACAGCCAGACCTACGAAGTGCATATTTGCAGTCTCAAAGACCCTCCCCAGGGCAGCACTGAGCCCCGCTGGAGGTGACCACTCAGAGCTGCCCCTGACACAGCAGAGCGCACGCTGGGTGGATCTGTCACGCCACTGCTTTCAAATCTGGGAAATAAAATAATTATGTTTACAGGACTGGTTCACCACAACAGAAGTAAAGCAGCCATGGAAAAGAACATCAGGGCAGCATGATGGCTTGTGCCTTCAAAATAATCATCTCGGCTCGCTCGCGCTAAATGCCGCAGCCTGAAGTGGCAGCTGGAAACCATGATCCTGTTACGAGGGCTGCTCCAGTGGCACTATTGCCAGGCCAGGCACAGACCTCAGCTCTGCACCTCAGCATCGGGACTGACAGGACTATTTCTGTCTCTCCAGATATTCCTCGCTCGTGGCAGCGTTCGAATCTAAAAAGCATTTGTCACATTTCCAGGTTTACTCACAAACCTCTACTCTGAAACAACCGCTTCAGAAAAAGCCGCTGCTAAACTCCCAAAGGAAAAACCACCACGAGGTAAACAGGAGGAGGAAAAAAGGATTTGCCTTATAAAGACAAATGTATCTGAAGACATTACTTATAAAGAGAAATCTGCTGGAGAGCAGCAGGACAAGCCCCCTTGCCGGGGGTTTCCCACCTTTAAAGACTTCTGCAGAATCCCGATGGGGAAGCCCCCGGTGGGGTCAGTGGTCAGCCAGAGGCGGAAGGCGGGGTGAGGCTCTGTGATTTTCTCCAGGGCCTTTTCCAGGTTGACCAGCCACCTCACCAAAAGGTGACAGTTCTGCAGCATCAGCCACTCGCCACGAACCACGGCAGTCTCCAGCAGCTGCAGAGCAATCTTCAGAGAGGGGAAGAAAGAACAGTCTGTAACTCCTCCTTTGTAAGCAAACCGACCCCGACGGGTTAGTGCCATGGATTGCCTCCTGCCAGCAAGTACACTCAGCCTTTTAGTGAGTTACAGCAGTTACCAGAGTGCTCCTGCCTGAGAACAAACCTTTTCCAATACCACAAGAAGTTGCCCTGAGATGCTTTTTTTCTTTCATTATTTCTCTGAAACTAAATGCCACGCAGAGCACAGAAGTATTTCAGAACAGTATGGGAGAGTGCGTGGCCTAGAAGAGGGTGAAGATCAGAGTCTAGAAGTGGTGGTCAGAATGAATCTAATAGGAGTTCTCCCACTGACTGAAATAAGAGCAAATTCAGTCAAGCTGCCAAGCTTTGAACATCCCTGCCTTAGCATTCCTGACAAAAAGACAGAAAAAGCAGCAGGCTGTCTTTTTGGTAACAAACACTGTGATTTCCAATCAACTCACATCCATACACAAGGGCCACTGAATAACCTTGGAAGGCTGCAGAGTAACATCGTTTCAGCTCAGCTGTACTTTAACAGACAACACAATTCTCAATCTACCTTTGCCCAAACTACAAATGCCCCTTCTCTCATTATGGGGAAGCATTATTCCCAGGCTGGCAGATTGTGTGCCACAAATTAACTCCTTTTAAAAGGGAGCAGACCTTTGGAAAGGAAATTTGAACAGGCTCACAACATTACAGCATGACTGGCAGTTCACAGATGAACCTGCTGCACACAGCACGTCCCCGCCCTCCCACCAAAGTTACCTGTTCTTGGCCTTGTCCCATGGCTAGGAATTTGAGTCTATCCCCTCCAAAGCCTGTCCTCTCAGCCAGTTTCATGAGGTCACTGACAGGATCAGAGCCAGGACTTAAGATAAAAACAACTGTTGAGTGAGGAGTGCTCTGCTCAAAGATAGCGTCGTAGCTGATCACAGGGGGCTGCACATACCTGGCAGGAAAAGAACCACAACAAATGGCTCATTTGCACAAGAGCATCCATCTCGTGTAAAAGATTTTACACCAACCTCAAAGCTCACTGCAGCCTGCGCGTGGCAACGACACAGAGACAGCTCATGCTCTGTCGTTTAGGCAAATTACAAACTCATTTACACAGCTGATGACAACTCCAGTACTGTGTGAAATACCTGAATGGTGTGACTGGGATTTGAAAGAAGGGAGGGACTTACTTCTCACTCATGGTCAGAGTAATGTAATCCGTTACTGCCCGGTAGAGCCTGTCCACTCGGAAACACCGCAAAAGGAGCAGCTTCTGAAAGTTCGTGAGATTGTTCTGGTACTGCATGGGGAATGGCATCTGCTCCAGAGCATCTCTATCAAACCACTGGCAAGAAAAGATGGGAAACAATGCAATGAATCCAGTGGATCCATCAATGAAATTACTAGGAATGCAGACAAAAGCAATTTGATTAACGAGGGGCCACGAGACACAAGGAGAACAAAGGATAAAGTCAATCAGCTGCAAAGAAATACTAAAAGATTAAACGAGTGTAAAAAATTCAGCCTTTTCCGTATAAAGCATTCAAGTCCAGAAACACATCTGTACTTTCATTTTTTTGTCAAGAAATTTTCTGAAGATACAGAAAATAGCATCTCAAGCAAAAAGTATTAACAGATTGCATACAGAAAGACTTCTTATGAAGCAAGGAGACATGGAATGAAACTAAAGGTAGAATACAGGCAAGTCTGTGTTTGTAACTAGCCTACAGAACTCACTGACACAAGAAGATCAAAGTACAATTTAGCAGCACCAAAGTAACAGTGAAGTGCTGGCTGTTGAAATCAACAGCAAAAAAAAAATCCACTGACTTCCACCCGTCAAACAACTCATCTAAGGCATCTGACTAGAAAATAACAAATCTACAGCGTACCAAGGAAGGGTTTCTTTGGTTTGTTTTTTAGACAATAAGAGCTCTAATTCTTCTGGAAATAAGCCAGTCACTAATGGAGGTCAAGAAGAAAAGGAAGGCCAGTGGTGACATGCCTCCTGCCGAGCACTGTGGCACACTGCAGCACACTTCAGCGTTTAAGAGCAGAAGAAAACCAAGGAGACAGGACAGGACTGCAGCAAAGCACGTACGTTTTTCCATACATCTGGATTTTTTTCCACATCATCTGGAAGAGATTCAAATTGTTCAGGAAATAGTTCAGACAAGCGAATTAGGTCTTCCCAGCCTTGATCTGGAAGCCAAGCATACGGTTTCCTTCGTGCGCTCTTCTCCAGGGAAATATTGCCTAGTGACAGTCAGAAAGCAGTGAGTGTCCATGTCAGAAATTCCCCAATACACGACCACACAGACAGTTCCACTGCACAGAGAAACCAACTGGAAATTTGCTTCTGGAAACACTGTAAAATTAAACTGGGCTGCTGCAGAAAAGATGGTATTTTACAAATGCTTGCAGAAGCATCCTCGCAACCATTTCTAGAATTACTTATACATAGAAAATAGCTACAGATTATGTTCTCAGGTAACATCCTAACAATTAGCTCATGTGACATTTGTCAACATCTGCAGGGGAGGATTTGCCTCTTCACCGTTCAACAAAGCGAAAAAAAATAGCAATGGCAGAATCCATACTTTGTGCAAACCAGCACAGTTCAGCTGTCTTCAGTGGTTCCTCCGGGTGCCAGGTCTTACAGAAACTCATATCTACTCAAAAATCTATCTGTGAGGGATCTTTTAGCCATTGCTACATATAGCTATCTATTTATATACAAATATTCACTTTACCTTTCAAAAAGAACTCAAGTTCTTCTTGTGGAACTCTGCCATCAGCTTGTTCTATCCTGACAGTCATATTGAAGGAGAAGAGTAACTTGTGCTTCTCAAACAAACCTACATGAAAAAGAGGGTATTTTTAAAAATCAACTGCTAAAACTTGTGGAACTGGAGCAATCTTTAAATCCACATCCCTGCATCTGATCACTCCACAGAGATCAGGGTGATCAAAGATGGGGCTTTGGATCAAGCTTATGGAGGCAAAACAGCATCTGTGAGCTGCATCCAGAGACACGAGGTCTGTAGCTGTGATTTACCACTCGTAGCGATGTAAGAAAAGCATTTAACAGGGAGTAAAGTGTAAACCAGGACCGACACTGAGAACTGAACATTCCTGAATTCACTGTTTGGTAAATGTGCCTCTTTAACATAAACCAGCTGAAGGTGTGGCTTTTAGCAAGTATTTGCACAGCACAGTGTCAGCCCGTCCCGAGCTCACACTGACCTATGCAGCCGTAGTTGTAGGTGTTGAAAGTCAGAGTATCCATGATGGTTTTTAACCTCGTCAGAAGAACAGGACTGGGCATGGATTTCCGAAGAGAGAGTCCAAACACCTCTAAGAAGGAGACCAGTGAGAACTGATACATGATGTTGACAAGTGCCATTTCAGACAGAACGGAGAATAAAATGGCCCCTCTCTTGGCAGCTGGTCTGTAGCCATCTCGAAGATGATCGATATCCACCGCTGTCGTCTCAGCCAGACTCAGCTTTTCCATCACCTAGCCATACATTGATTTTATACACATGGAATTACTGTGCTGGTCCATAGTATGTTATATCACAATAAGTGCCTGCCTCTCTGTGTTGGCTATACAGGGAATCGGGCAGGTAACCCTAAAGAAGTAGTGTGAATTGTAAAAATCAAAAGTTAGATAGAATTATTCCCACCTTGTATATTTATGACAATATAGTAATGGAAATAGTCTGGGGAAGGCCCTCTGGGGATCTTTAGCTTCACTTTCTTCCCAGAGCTGGACTATGACCACCACAAGATCATGTCAGCTGTGGCTTTGCCCAACTATGGCCTGCAAACCTCCACAGATGGAGATTCTAGATCCTCTCTGAGTAACAAATATTTTCATTTCTCATTTCAGGTCTGACATAATATAAGACCAAGGTTGTTTCAGAGATGAAAGAAATCTATCATATGCTCTTTGCTTCTGAACTGTAAACAACCATTACTTTGGCCCTGATAAAGACTCTCCCGAAGATAGGATTTGGTTCACTGATGCAATAAAATACTGCCCAATATTGAAACATGTGACAGACTCATGAGAAAACTCTCCATTTCCTTTCAAACTAATTCCTAGCTTCAAGGGTGAAAGATGAAGCACAATGAAAAAGAAAAAAGCAATGTTCTATTAGTAGTTATCCTTACAAAAAGCCCAGAGCTGATACCTCAGTAGCTTTGGATTTTGTCTCTTCCAGGGTTTGCACCAAGTCCAAGTTGTCCAACATGTTTCCTGTGGAAGATGTCAGCTCCCGAAGGAGTGAGTCTTCTAGATCTTTCAGCAAGTTTTTGTTGTCACTTGTCTCCTGGATGAGTTGTTCTCTCTGTTCTTCCAATTCCCTTCTTTCATAATCCATAATGACGCTGAGCAGCTGATCCTCTAGGCCCTTTAGTGTAACTACAGATAGAACACGTGTACACAGCAGTGTTTTTTTAAAACACAAGGAAAGCTTTTACACAACTTATTTCATCTCCATCATCTCATTAAACTACAGCAATGCAACACAGTGACTTGGTTAATAACTCTCTATCTTGTTTCTACCAAAGCTTTCTAACCTGACAGGTGCAAGAAGAGATATTTAGCTCAATTTCAGATGAGAAGAGAGATGTGAGAAAGATTTTCTAGTAAATCTGATGCTAAGTATGAGGCAGGCTGTGAATTTTGTAGAGTTTCATTGGTGCTTCAGACAACCACCCAGGCCCTAAACTTGGACTACTGCACCATCACTGCTTTGTTATTAAATACACACCTTTGCTTACCTGTATAATTGATAACCATAGCTTTGCCAAACACAGAGGGAGAATACTTTGGGTTTGATAATTTGGTGTTCAGGTACAATCTAAAATTGCTGTCATAGTCAACCTCTTTGTCACCCAGGACAACGAACGTTCGTCCCTGCGCAACTTTGATATTCTTCTCTAAGACATTGTCTATCACAGGATCAATGTATTCATCAACACCATGCAACAAGAAAGGGTTTCCATACTTTATGGCCAGTTCTAGTTGTTTAAGGAAATCTGGGTCATTAAAGGAAGCCATCTGCAAGAGAATAATGGGAAGATATGACAAGAGAACCGATATTCACTTTGCTGAACATTATTATTATTATTTAACAAGAGCTGCCAGAACTAATGAAGTTGGTGTTTGTCTTTCCTCTTAGAGATGATATACACTGCACTGGTACAAAATGGTAGAGGTGCTTTTTTATTCTCAACAAATCAAGAGAATAAAAAATTTCCATTTGTAGAAATATTCTTCAAAGTACCAACTTGTGCCTCTGACTGTGTTCACTGACCTACAGGAAAACTCCATCCTGGAGCTGAGATAAAACACAATCTACACCAGCCTTTTGGTTACACTATTTCTGCAGGCACTAAGGCTAGCCAAGATCCCAAACAAACCACCCGAAGGTCATGTGAACACTGATATTCACTATCTATTTTAGAGACACAGTAGTCAGCACATTTGTCAGTACATAATCAATTCCCCATTCAAGGTGACAGATATTTATGCAGCTTTTAAAACAACCAGTAAAGAGGCAAAATGATCATTTATCTTTACCCTCAGGTTATTTTTTTCTTCTTTCTTCTTAATCCAGTGTAATGCCTGTTGTTGTGGGTCGATACAGAGCGGGAAGCGGCTTGCGTATGTTGTCAGGATGCCATTCTGGACAGAGAGCTCATCTGGAGGCAACCCTTGGGAAACCCACCTGGGAACAGAATGAATCAAAGACCAGGCTGGGATGAAAACTTGGTGGAAGAGCAGCACATTTCATTTGTCAGTAAAATCACATCATTCACTGAGCAGACTAGCAGACACCCAAGGAAACACATAGTGCACGTGGTGGTGAGAGCAGTGTCAAAACTCAGACTGGCAAGTTGTCTGAGTCATTTGTAACTAGACTTCTGACTGCTGCAGCTAGTGAATAATGCTGCAGTAGTTGAAACATGGCCTATCTGGGCATGAGTTTAATTCCAGATTCACTGAAGTCAATTAAAAGACTCCTGACGGGCTAGGGAACACTGAGTATAGGTAACTCCTTTAAAAAAAATACCTAAAAAGGTGTCTAGGTTCAGTGAACGTCCCTGGAGCGTACAGTACAATGGTTTGTTACAACAAATAGCCTCTGATAACCAGAAGAAAAACAATTTGTCCCCTTGCCACCTTTGAGACATGGAAGTGAAACAGGCTGTCTCTGGTATGGCTGTGCACCTCCACCCACAATGCCAATTCTGTGCTACAGATCCAGACTCCAGTTCCCTGATCTCACATTGAACTCATCAGGTTTCTTGACCAGGCATACCTGCTAACCTCCACCTCATTCGTCAGGAGGCTTTCTAACCTAAAAGGTTGACTGAGAGGAATCTCTCGTGAGAGGATATCTTCTTGCCACACTTGATAGATCATTTCATTACGAAACTCCCAGCTGAATGCTCCTTCATAGCTCAGAAAGGCAGCACAGAGTAGACAGTCTCCAAGCAACTTCACCTTCCGTATTTCATAATCCTCTAATTCCTTTGTCCACCTGATAGAATTATAATGGAATCCTGTGTCAGTGTGTACCAGGGAGATGGGGTTTCTGTGCAGAATTTCCATATGCTGCTACTTCAGATATAGGTTGGGACAGAACCCCAAACTTACAACCAGTTGTCTTCTCATTGTTGTGATGGCCACAGACACTGAACCTTCTTCATTTTAACCTGAGTTCACCTTGTTCTTCTACACTCAAAATTGTTATCATTTTTCAAGAGCTAATGGATATAAGCTTAGAATGGATATTAGCTCTTCTCAGAAACAAACATCACAGGAAGTGACATTTCCAAAAATGTCTCAGTTTGATAGATTCTATCCCTGGCACATGACCCTCTGATATAAACAATGTTCCTCTTTGAATCTAGACTTACCTCTCGTTCTCAGATCTCAAGCCAAAAATTAGCTTGTCAGCAGCTTCTAATCTTCTCTGCATAATCTCTGCTTCTTCTTGTAACTGTTGCTTTTCTTTTATTGCCGCTTGATATTTGTTCCCCAAAGCTTTAAGCTCATCCTGAATGGCAGCCAACTCTGCCCTTATATTTTCCAGTTCCTGCTTACTCAAGTAATAGTTGCGTTCCAGCCTAGCCACCTACATTACATTATGAAGGAAACAAGAGTATCAGAAGAAAGAAGAGCTTTGGAGGGAAGTCTTGAGTTCTCAGATTTCTTTTGGCTATTTCACATATTTCAAAATGTCCTGGTAATAAACAGCGTAAGCCAAAATAACCGGCACTGCTTCTCACCCACCTCTCCCCATCCCAAACGTACACACCATGGTCTGGTACTGCAGTTCCAAAGCAAATAGATCTCCTGCAGTTTTGCACCCACGAGGCATGGATGGGAACCCACATCCCAGCATCACGACACAACAAACACAGCAATTTCTAACTCGGTACCTGCCTTGCTCTACTGCACTAGCTCTCCTAAACACCTCTTTTTATGCACTTCAAAAAGGAGAAATGAACAGCCTATGAAATTGTCAAATACTAGTTTTCTCATCGGGATCACACTTCACCCTCTTCTGAGTTGGAATCCAAACACTTTACCTTTTCTCTCTTTGGCTTCACTTCTTTAACTACATCACAGTAGCTCATCACTGCTTCAACAAACTTTAACATTCCCAGTCCCGCCCTGCTAACAAGTTCCATTTCACTGGAGGTAGTATTAAGATTCTTTAACAGACCTAAATGGGCAAACACAAAAACATCACGAGTTGAATTACAGTGTGGAAACCCTCAGAGAAATAGCTTTCCCTACCAGCAATATCGAGCAATGTTGTGGCAGACAATGTGAAACATTTGTCACAATATATTAAAGGAACTCTGATCTTAAGATGAAGCTACTGGGCTGTAATGATACAAGCACAATACTGCTCACGAGCTCTCAAGTTCTTTGTCCATGAAGGGAGAGCATTCAGGAGTTGGTCAGCATGTCTCAGGATCATGGTTTGTTTTCTCTGCAGCAGTCAGATGAAATTTTGTTCAAAGAGCCAAATTCCCTCATTAATGGAATTACTCTGGCTCGCACCCCCGTGAGCATGTGGAAAGTTTGGCCCATAAGCTTTGGATATAGCTTATCTTCTTTCCACTCTGTATATATCACAGTTTAATTGCCATCACATGGATGAGGTCATAATTCTATTAAGTGGCTAAAAGCAGACAGCAGGCCTGCTCAGCTATCCTGTTTCTTTCCTGCTCTAAACCAGAGTGTGTAAGACACTAGCTAAGGTTTCAAGTGGAAGTAACACATGGTAGAAGGTCTTTGAACTCTGAACAATCCAGTCATCCCAACAGTGCAACACCCACAGCAGCAGGGACAGTGCTGTCCCTTTGTACGAAATGAATCCCACCCTCCCAAAGAAGACTGGAAGGATTGCTGCTGCCAGGGCTAATCACATTAACAAGATCCTACGTTCCTTCCAAAGTACCGAGATCAGTAATTCACCTCGCACAGATTTCACTTGGCTCTGAGTAATTCCATCAAAATCTATCTCCATCAGGGATCGCAGGAAGTTTGCCTCAGACATCATTCCTTTGGCTGTCTTCCAGTTTAATTCTTTGTAACCTCTCATTATAAGAACACATTCCAAAACAACTTGCACCTGCTTAGGGGGTTTTGCGAAGGATCTGGAAAACAGAGAAAGGAGACAGTGGAGGAGAAAAAGGAGGAGACAAAGCACATGATGCCAGACACGGGTGCTTCTTGTTAACATTTTCATGCCATCAAAGCATCCCTAAAAAATAACTGGTATGTGTTCCTATTGACACAGCATAAAAATAGAGGGGGAATGAAGGGGTTTGGACAGCCACTGCTCAGGCAAAAACCATACTGGTTTCTAGCGCCTCAGACAAAGGGCAGAGGAATATGAGGAAGACACGAAACAAAGGACTGGAAGAACAGACTTGAGGGGAAGACCTGGGCTAGGAATCAAAGGATTCTGTTGTGACCTCTGCACCCAGACAACTGATGTCCTGCCCTTCATACGCATGTGGGTGAGAAAGGTGAGGCTAAGGCTCAGACCCTGCAAACAAGGGGTTCTCGGGGATTTTCCAAGAGTTTATGTTGCCATACATCCAAAAGAGTCACCTGATCTCAGTAACATCAGACTTGTCAAGCTTCTGAAGCTCCAGCTTGGCAGCTTCTAAAATAGGCATAACTTCAGCCAAAGCTGTCTCAGCAGCTGCCTTCTCCACAGCAATAACCTTATTCTGCTCCTCTATCTCTGCAGCTTTTTCTTCAGCCAGTTTTTTCTTCTCCTCAGCTAAGAATTGTAAAGGCAAGACCATTAATGGATTATTCATATTTGTAAACAGAACATATACTAATACAGATTTGCTCTTGGCTGAAAATCAGAAATTACCATCAGCTCAGTACCTTTTTGTCACCAGCTTGCCAATGTTTACAGTTCATCACCAGGTTAGGAACACTATTAAGTGTTCCACACAACAGCACACATAATCCCTTTTCCTCCCATGCTTCCCTCTGGTTTTCCTCTAATAGTAATTTCCTGGATCAGAAGGTCTCTTTCTTGCTAATGCCTCTTTCTCACGTTACACCCTACACCTTGGAAAGGGAAGACAGGGGCAGGCAAACACAGTAGTGAGCTGTGTGAAGTGCTGTAGGTCTTATGGCAAAGATGGCAATCTGGGCAAGACAGGGGATCTACTCTTCTAGCATGACATTAGATGAGCACAGACAGAAGCAGAGGGTTACCTCTAGAAGCAGCTGGAGCTCTCAGAGGGTCTACCAACCCAACACAGACTGTGCAAGCCTTGCTTAGCCTGTGGGATGCTTCAGTAGCTGTAAACTACCTACCTACTTCTGTGTTTGCTGAAATCTCTTGTAACAAATCCTCACAAGCAGCTGATTTTTCTGCTAGCACAATGTTTTGCTCAGCAAGTTTCTTGTTCAGCTCAACCAGCTGTACACTAGCTTCCTTCAGTTTAACTAAGCCCCCATCCATGCGTTTACATTGTGCTAGGGAGAAAAAAGAAGGGAGAAATGTTAGTGATTCATTGAGCACTACCACACAGCAATCTCACAGAAGGTAAATATGCTGATAGCTGCATTTTGCAGCAAGACAACCTCAGTTATGAAAGGCAAACAACTCTGAAAGATTTTTCCTTTCCTAAGCCTCCCACCCAAGGTGGTGTTACTGTTGCCTGAGCTGCCACACAGCCACCCTGTACCATAATTTGCTTTCCACATTACACTCTTCATGTTTTATCCTCTTCACATATTTCAGTCCACACTGAGGTATGAATAACAGTTGCTGCTCAAGGAAGAATGTCAAACTTTGAGCTACGCTGAGCTGGCTTTAGATCTAATTGGACTCTTCCCCAAGCAGAGGATTGACTGACTTGGAGATTCTGGCTCAGGTTCATGCACAAAAGAATTTGAGGAGAGCCCACCACTTGACAGAGTCCGACAGCTTGACAGACCATTCCCATGTGGCCAGGATATGGGTCCAATGTCAAAACCTGACACCAGAACAGCATTTCAGATAGTACTGACAAAATGATTTTTGCATAATATAGGTAATATGGGGGATTCTTACCATGATATTTTTTTTCCTTTTTAAAATATTTAAACCACTGATTAAAAAGTAGAAAGCATCTACATAGCCTTACCTAAAATGAACTCGTTTTTCTCCTTCAGCAGTTTGGAGTAAGTATGGATAAAATCAAGGTAATTCTTTGGTGTGACATGGTTGCTACGTCTCAGTTTCTGCAGAAATCTCTTGCTGAAATCCCCTACAGATTCATGCACCATGACCATGTGCTCAACCACTGACTTGGAGCAATCTGATGGGATGCGTGTGTTACTTCCTAAAATTGGGCAGAAGAAATGAATAATTTCAAAGGTTTAGGGTGTTTTTTTTAAGGTTATGCCAATTAGCATCTTCCTTACGCACACCTCAGCCAGGCATAAAAAAAGCCTGTTTTTTTCTGGGGCAAAAAGCAAGATCAAGGCAGTCAGAAGAGAACCTGGGCCTTCTTGTAGGCCAATCACATTGTCTCCAGAGTTGAAAACTTGGACTTCAGCAATTTTGAAAATCTATTTGACAAAGAAACTTCCATCCAAAACCATTTTTTGCCTGGGATTTTGCATCAGGCATTTAGACTCCCAGTAGCAAGCACAATAGGAAATCCAATTACGAAACCTACAATAACTGCAAAGTAAAATATCTATTTCTGAGGCAATCCCAAGGGTTAACGTTCGACATACCGACAAAGGATTGTGCAACTGCATACAAGGCCTGGGAGGGCCAGGGCAAGAACCAGTCAATACCAGTGTTGTTGACAAGACCTTAAAAAAAATAAAGGATAGTGTTACCCAAAAAACTCCTTTGTAAAACTAGACCCTAATCTATCAGGTACTCCCAAGCTTAACTTTATTTGCATCAAGAATCTGCATAAAACTTACAAATGTGTTTCTCTTGCCACTATCCCAGTTTCAGAATGATTTCATATCACACATTTTTCTGTGAACTACAGAAAGGAGGCTGCAGACATAGGCAGTGTACTTCCAGTTCAGTAAGGATGACCAATTGATTTCCAGCTGTTCAGCTGGAAAATGAACTGATTTGGTAAATGCTAATCAATAATACTTGCTGATATGCAGTAATGAACTGGAAAAAAAACTCATGCCCTGTAAATCCTTACTCACAAAACCTGCTCTGCTTAGCTTTAGCTGCCAGACATCCCCAAGTGTCCACTGGAGATTTTCTCTTGCCTGCAAACCTGTATTTCACAGGGAAGGGACTAAGCACTGTGTATAACAGATACCTGGGAAATTTCTGCACCACGTTCTCAGACTGTCCCCAACTGGGGACATTCCCAGGACAATGTGAAGGTTGTTTGCACATTTATTTACAAAATATTGCCAGACACTCTCTTTAGCTGGGTTCACGCCATCTTTAGTAGCTTCATCTCCAATCTGGCTTAGTATGCTGTCTTTTTCATCATCTGGAAAAAGGGCTGGCACCATTCCTGTAACATAAGGACAGAAGAATGCTAGTGAGAACAACCAGTAAGAGAAAACCATATGGCTGGGGATAGGGCAGAAGAGGAAGCAAAGACACAAATGTTAAACCTAATTCTGTGAAAATAATTCCGGATAGATTTGAATGAACCTATTAACCTCTCTGTGCTTCTCTTCCTCCCCTCAGTCCCCATGGAAAATCGAGAGGCAGTACTGAGGGTGATGCAAGGGGATTTAGAAGAATAATTAATTCATTTTTGTTTAGGTTTCAGCAACATATACAAAATGTCACAAGAACATAAAGCGCTTTTAACTCTGCAAAGAAAATCATCACTAGTGTCTACAAACCATCAGTTCACATTTTCATTCTCTCAATCACATGGCAAATATTGCATAAGTTACCTAATGACAGACATAAGCAGACCAGGAACAGGGAAAACTACATCAAGGAATGGGATAAGCTCTAACACATCTGTTTTCAAATCAGACTGTGTAGGAACTTCTATGGAGAGGGTGGTCACACAGTGTCAGCTGCTACTCATTTCCAGCTGCTGCGGACACTAAAAGATTTTAGGACATATACCATATGTGCATAAGCAGTTGCTGCAGTTCAGGTGAACACTGTTCAAAAGCCACTGGCACAAAAGGTGACTTTGTGGCCAAATGCAGCTGAAGTTATACCTCGGTCTTGGAAGAAATCTGAGACTCCTGCAACATCATGATCAGTGTGAATTAACCTTATAGCCTTCCCAGACACATATAAATGTCTGTAAGAAGATGCCCAAAAGCCATTATTAAGGTCATGATCATTTCAGGAAGTACTGAAAGGTGTAACCAACTAAAGCAGCAGAAGGCACACAGTGAAACAGTAATAGCTAGATCAAGGGTGCATTTGAGGTTATGAGGCACAAACAGATACCAATCAGGAGTAACTGAGACTGCCTGCATCACCTGAAGTTAACATGTTATTGATGAGTTCCAGGAAACTCTCTTCTGCTACATGGGATTCTGTAAACAAGAAGACCATTGACTTGTTCTCAATACCCAGCTTCTGGTACAGATTTTTCAGATCTTCTCGGAAATTATTCTCTCCATATCCTCGACTCAAGATGATCTCAAATACCTAAGGATGCAAAGACCAAGTCATGATGGTAACTTTGAATTTCAATTAGACTGGATCAAGTGTTTTGGTTTGGCTTCTATCATCAGTAACTGTGTAAGTATGAAAAAAATTATGCACTGCATGATTTTTAAAAATTATATTTGTAAAACTATTGCATCTTCAAAATTGCTTTGTGTTCATCCTCCTTTTTTGTTCTTCCCTTCCAAGCCTCTGTAAGAGACTGAAAGCCTCACTTACAGAGGAACACCTCCTGCCTGAAACATTACAGTATCAATCACAAAAACGTTCCTCAAGCAGCACTGGAGTGCTGCCACAACACAGATCAGTAACAAAAGCAGTAGTTAAGGTCTACTAGTTACCACCAAACCCAACCTTGTTTTCTGTCCTCAGTGCCAAAACCTGATTCAGGCACTGTGAGCTTCCTGCCCAGTTCACCCACAGTCATTATCTTAGACCTCCTGGCAATCACCTCCCTGATTTTCAATCCACAGGAAAGAGATGTCAGCCTGATCCTACCTTGACTGACTGACTTCCCTCTCAGACAATTTAATCCTGATGACAATATTGTTTTCCTTGTCTTCTTTCCCTGCAAAGATACAGGGTCACTAACCTCACATCCAGCAGTATAAGCAGCCAGTCTCGTTAGAGACTGCTTTCCTGAGCCTCCCACTCCTATGAGCAGGGCATGCCCATGATCCATCCGTATGATGCGATGTACGTGGATTAAGTGCTCCAAAGCATCATTAAAAAGAACCAGATTCATTTTAATATTAAATTCATTATATTCCTCCAAAATTTCCTGCAGAGAAATGTGGACAGAATGTTACGAGGAGACCAATGAAACAATTAATAACATGAATAAAATGAGAACCCAAATGGGTAATGGTGCACTTAAAATTCTATATGCAGAGAAAGAGAACAGATTTCCTACAGTTTGAGGCAGGCTCCTGCCTGTTCCTCAGGCATAAGGACAGAATCAGGCCCAGTTCCAAGCTGATGCACACTACCTCAAAGATAGCTTTTGCTGCATCATAGTCTTGGATATCTTCATAAACACGAGGTTCTCCTTCACTCAGTGCCATTCTGAAATCTCCAAAAAGAACGGGATCCCTCATGGCCTGCTCCAAGTCATCTCTGAAATTCACTTCTATAAGGTTTTTTATATGACCTTGTACCTTCAAAGGAAATGAAATGAGTCAGGCAACACAACAAAGCAGATGATTCTGAATCCAGTAACACTTGGAAGGGTAATAATGCAGATTCTTGCTCAAATGTTGACTGATTTCAAGGGGATAGCTATGTCACTAGAACATACAAAGACCATAGTTCTATGTATGATCTAAAATGATCTAATAGGCAGTTCAAAAACCATTCAAGCCAGTGAGCTGCAGAACTTCAAGTCAGAAAAGCATAAGCCTGTTAGGAAAAAAACCTTCTTATATACTGGTGAAAATATTATATAATAAACCTTCCTTTTCAGCATTAGGCATTTCTCACAAATCTGGTAAATCTGAATTAATGTACAAATACAGAAAAGCTGTCCCTTCCTTCAGCAGACTGGCTCACTTACTCTGCCATAGCATCTTTAGTTTAGAAAGAAAACTCCATGGGCCACGTTGTAAATGAATGGACCAACATAGCAGTGAGACAAATCTGCAGCCTGACTGCAAGATCTGAGTGCAACAGTTGGCAATGTTCCTGTTGCAAATTAGTTGCCATAGTAATAGTCAGTGACTACTAAAAAGTGAAAGAAATTACTCACCAATGCTTTGTCTGCTTCATTAATCAGCCTGTCATGGAAAACCCTCAGGCATTCATTTCTCCAGACTCTCACCATCTGGGTCACCGTTTGAAACCTACATGAAAATTGCAGTATCAGACTGCACCAAAGGAGCTGATGTGATTCCTAAGGCCATATGGTTAATAGCACTGACCAAAGTCTGCACTGACTTTCTTTTTTTTTTTACTATTATTTGGTTTTGTTCTTTTCATAAGGGCAAATAATTAATTTGCTTGCATTTTTACCTCTGGATATCTTAGAAAGACTAATGCATCAGTGTTTGTCATCAAGGGTAATATCACCATTTAGGATGTTCCTGAACACGTTCTCATTGTGGTGATAGTTTAATGAAAAGCAACCAAATGTGACTGATTTCATGCACCAAATCACCGTATCTTCACCCAGATTCATCCAATATAAACAGGTGTAGGACCACTGAAGACTATTTTTCTATTCTTACCTCTCTGGAGTTGTAAGAGTAAGTCCATTATAGACCCTGGAAAGATCCCGCAGGTTAAAAATGTAATGGAATTTGGAAGGAGTAGGGGGTAGGTCACGAATAATCTTTTTATAAAGCTCCAAAGTACACTCAGTAATCTTGTCAGAGATGGCTGCTACAGACTCATTAAACATCTGCAAACATGAGAAAGAGATGTTTTCACGAGACTACCCAGAGAGAAACCAATGTTATTAAACACATTCCTGCTTTCCAGCTTTTAACCCCGCTGGGTATATTTCAAATAATTGAGGGCAAACATTTCAGAAATTCATATTTGTCTTTAGTATGAACATTCTGCAGTTAAATGTTTTGGTCAGGGCCCATCTTCACTCCTGAGTTTGCGCAGTGCTGAAGACAACCTCAAATTCCACAGCTGAAATTTCCACAGCACTCACTATAGCAGAAAAAATGAAATGTTCTTTTCCTATATAATGTTGCAGGTTACTTGCTAGTAATGCAGTCTACTGCATTATATTACATTTTGCACTTTCAGGAATGATGTGTGTTTGGTTACAGGAACCATAACCAAATTGTTCACAGGTTTCAACCTATGGAAGCACCAGTTTTATGAACTATCTGCTAATTTGAATGTTTACACATTACTCAAAAATTTATCAAAACAGTGAGGAAGGGAAAGGTTTGCGTGAGGTTCTAAATAAGAAGAAAGCCTGATCACAGAAGACTCCGGGTCTTGTGATAAGACAGAAATAAATGTCTATTTAAAAATAATAAACTAGTTGAGCAATGCTTTAAAAAACAGTGAAATTACCATGGTGTGGCCTTTCAGGATGGAGGCATAGATCAAATTCAGTGATTGCTCTGAAGGAAAAGGTATGTTAAAAACACTGAAGAGGGAGATGAATCGGGGGTCAACTTCATTCCGACCTCCTCCAGCTTTCCCCATGGCAGCAACAAAACCCAGGTCTCGAAGAAGCTTGCAGTTCATCTCCTTACCACGGTCGTACAAGAAACCTTTTTCTAGCAGCAGCTTCAACAGTGCAATGGGTTGTTGTGTGCCATACTCATCAACCTTTGCAATACAAAAAGAGTCAAAATATTCAGAGCACGGTACATCAGCATGCCAATCACTGCCATAAAGGTGGAAATACTGTGCTCCATACTCAGGAGAATATGACACTTTGTAAAGCTCTAGCATCAACTGTGAACATTCATTGCAATGTGTCCTGTGGGAAAAGTGCTTCTCCTCTGAGATAAACTAAATACACACGTGTTCTTTTGCCCCATTTGTAAAGAGAGAGATGGTTTTTACAATGCACAACCTGCAGCCAATGTCAGGCCACAGAAACATGATTTTTATGGCACAAACAAATGACCCAATCACATCTGTCTTATATATAGGATAAATATTACAATAGGCAGAAACACCCCCTTAGTGCACACAAGACCAGCTCTTCTCAAGATCCTACGCTGAAATCCAGTTCTGCACTTACCAGGAATCTCCTTTGAGGTTCACTGGATCTATGTATGAAGGGACCACTTCAGCATCACCCCAAATGCTTCTATACTACCTTGCAAACTACTGGCAGCTCACCCTTGGCATATTCATATCATCCATGAAGACAATGAGCCTTCTGCCCATCGGAGGGCCGTAAGTGTCTTTAGTTCGTTTCTCTACATTTGTCTCCAGGTTTCTTTGAACGTCCATCGACGTTGTACGAGAAGAGAAGTTAATCACTAGCACCAGCTGCAGAGGGGAGGAAATGGGTAAGAATGGATTTTTATCTGGTTTTTTTTTTTTTAACTACAGCATTCAAAAAATATTCTTTATATTAGACTGTCAGACATACAGGAAACTGTTTACTAGTCCATTTGTTCACTTGAATTATAGACCACAAAGAAAAGTAATCCTATTCTTAGCACTTCAATAATATATATTTACTTTATAAAATTTAATCTGTACATGGTAAAACGGAACAAAACACCTTTAATCCTGAAGGATTCTGAAATCATACACACACTTTGCAGCCACGTTACCAAAGTCATTATCGCTACCCACAGACCTGCTCAGGCTTCACAATGCAAATTTAACACAAGGACAAAGAACAAAACCACAGCTTTACAAAACGCCTCATACATACATTAAGGTCTTTGTTCAGATTGTTGAGGAAGTTTTGTGTCGTTGCTGTTTTAGAGGTACCTGATTCACCTACAAGAACAACTGGGCGTTTTAGTTTTACCATCTGCTCAAGTAACCAACTAGTGCGTGTTGTATCCACTGTGGGCACTGGAAAAGATCATGAATATGATAGCAGGTTAAATTCAAATGCAGTACAGCTACAGCCAGGGGATTTATATTTATAGAATAGTGCTGGATCAGACTCTCAAGGTATTAACATGCAGTTCACAAAGACATAATCTGAAATATCAACTCACTAACAGCACTGAAAGAACATTTTAATTGCTCAACCATCTCTTTTCAGATTTTATCTTTGGGAACTTTTCTCCTATAGATACATTTTAAAAAATGATCTTTCATATGGAAGGGTCACGCACAGGTTAGGCTCCTTTTAATCCCTGTTTCAAGGACATAATCAGGATTTATTTGGATCATGAGCATTTTCCCAGAGATTTTTTTTTCCCTGTGTGAGTAGCCTGCCTTGGGAGCAACATCAGAGATCACATAATTATCTCATATGTCAATAAAGTTAACCTGTGCTTGCTGAAGTATAGTTATACTGCCAAGTAATAATATAAAGTAACCTGCCTTAATTTGTCCTTAACTATGAAAAGCAGCCATCACCATTATACAGTGATTCAAAGCAAAACTAATAACAGCTTTAAGAATGTAGTTTCCATCTACCCAGTACTTGAATCATGGACCTGACATTTTTCCTAGAGTTTCTGGTAGAGAATTCTGTACATGTTCTATTATTCTGGCTTGTAAATGGCATTGTTAGCTCCTAATAAGCCTTGTTAACTGAAACAAGTTTTCCTCATTTCTTTATTACACAGTGCTGTAAATATCAACTCTGTTCCTGCTACACTACTATGACAAGAACACTAAAGAGACTGATTTGTGCCATCACAAGAAACTGAACCAGAGTAGATGACCTTCGGTACAGAAAGAGGATGGTGGCACATTATAAATTAAAGGCATATCATCACTGTATTTTATCTTACACTCACCTAGAATGTCAAGAAATTTCACTTGAGGTTTATGAATATATTCAGGAACAAGATTCATCCAAGGTACCCACTTCTTTTGAAATCCATCAAAATGAAAGTCATACAAAGTTGGCAGCTGACCTGAAAACCATTAAGGAGCCAGAGTTTTTCTAGGACATTGAAATATTTCATAAGAAATTAATCTGATTAAGATGAAAGTGAAGGGTAAGATTCTGGGCCAAGTTGGGCAACGCTGTGTTCTGTTTACTTGTCATTTAACCCAGTAAGACATGAATCAAAATTCTCCTAGTCCAGCATTTGGATCACAGTATTGCTTTTTAAGCACCTTCCACTGGCTTTCCTTTCACATTTCATTTTTCCTTTCACTCTTTATCACTTCAGCTTGGCATAGAAAAGTACTGTTCTGTGAGGACAGACCAGCTGCTGAGAGCCATCTGACATCAGTATCACTACATGGTTTTCAGTGATGGTCTTTCAGAGAGCATATTCTGCAGCCAGGATAGCTAGCTAGAAGGAAGAACAATGTTCTGCCTTGATGGAAACTAACACTTTTCTAACATTATCCGTGGGACCCAGACTAAATCGACAAGATCCTACCTGGCAGCTCCCCTGGCTTAGCCAGGATGTTGCCATCATGAACTGTAGACATGCAGGAAATACGTTTAACATTTTCATCAAATTTAATTCTCCCAGCATCAAGAAGGGCAGCACCTAAGGACCAATACAAAGCTTCCAAGAAAAAACACTCCAGCACATCAGGACCATCAGGCTGTACCACAACTAGTGCTTCCAGCATCACAGTCAACTGCACCACCTGTTGTAAAACAAGACAAAACCGTCAACAGAATTGCCTTTTAGATGCATGAAAACTCTTAATATGTTTTCAGCTGTTTGTTTGCTGATCTTTTGTCCTTACAGGAGTATCTACTGATGTGTGTATTAACGATGGTAGAAGAGCATTGTTAGGAACTGACTGTCTCTTTTGTTTCTTGGTGCTCATCATTAGCAAACTGACATTTCAGCACAGCTACTCTTATGCTTTCTTTGGGAGGTTCTTACTCTCTCCATCACTCCATTTCTCTTTTTAGATAAACCTTTTCAACCTTTATTCTCTGTTGCTTACCATATTTAAATCTGTTTGAGGAACAATGGTCTTCAGCCTTTCTCCATGTCTGCTGTCCACAATTCCCTCTACAATCATATCAATAAGGGAGGGCACATATTTTTCAAAGAGACGATTCAATTCAGTTCTCTCTTGCTGAGGAAGGGAAAGGACAGTAATTCAGCACACAGAAAGCAGGAAAGACAGTTTTTGACAGCACAGCTTCCTAACAATACCTAGCCAACCAAGTACGATCGTTCTTGCAGGAATCACCTCTACCAAAGACTGGGTACAGTCATATGAAGAAATGTGACACATGGACTGGGTTTTTAGCAGGTGAGGATCTGTATCCATCAGGTTTAGCAACTAAGTTGTCTAACTTAAACTCCCTGTGGACTTGAGTTTTTACTCTGAATGTAAGAAACAAGGACCTAAGCAATCTCACTGTTAACTCTTTGGAGATCAGGCAAACTGATTTCTTGGTTCTAGACAACCATAGGTTAGAAAAGCTGGAACTCTCTTTAGCTCCCCCGCTGCAGGCCTAGTGATTAGACTTGTCATCAGAAAAATCAGACTGCCTTTGAAAAGTTGGGGGCTTTTTACAGCTCTCCACAGTTCAGTACACATACACATACTTTCTGAACAAGTGCACACAATCCCACCTCATTTCCTCTTTCTTGGATCCAC
Organism: Todiramphus chloris collaris; assembly: GCA_025345505.1. Lineage (NCBI taxonomy): Eukaryota > Metazoa > Chordata > Aves > Coraciiformes > Alcedinidae > Todiramphus > Todiramphus chloris. Next base: position 3,881,154 of record JANVCC010000060.1, on the reverse strand, counting down.
TTCTGCCAGTAGGGTTTATATTTCAGGTTTTTAGGGTCTACAAAGACCATTCCACAGCGGGATACCGTGGCAGGAGATGCGTACTGTAAGTCACCAACCTATAAAAGAATTATACAAGATAACCACACACTTAAAGAACAGCCACAGCTTTTCAGGCATTGTAGACCCATCTGTATCTAACCCTTCCCATGTATTGAAAGGTACAGTCACTACCTACCTCAAACAGCAGCGCACAGTGGGACTGAAGTCTAATCCGCTCCCCATTTGCCAGGGTCAATAACTTGTTGTCATCCATGACAGAATTCATGTTTTCAACCCAGAGAGCATCCACATCTCCATCAAAAAGAATGTACCTGTGGATACAGGAGCCAAGGGGCACCAACAAACCTCTAAGGTTACCAAGATATTTCAGAATTCAGACATGCCATCGGTGGTGTCAATGTCAGTCTAAGGGTTTTGAAGCCTGCCATTCATTTTTGATAACTGCACAGTTAGTTTCCATCCATCTCACTGAGGCTAGAAACTCACAGAAGACAGAAAGACCCCTAGACACTTTCTATTTAGTCAGCATTTGTTTTTTAAATAGTGCAGTATCTTTTTTTTTTTCAATTGATGTAAGACTCAGTATCTAAAAGCGATCACAACGATTTCTGGCTGCCTACCTTCGCTCTTTCCTGTCAGTAGGCCTGTTGATATCCCGAAAAATGTTTGACAAGACTCCATCTGTCCAGTCTCGTGTGGTGGGGTCAAGGATCCCATACAGCTCAATCACACTCATAGCTTTAGGGTTCAGTGTGTAAAGCTTTGTCAATAATCCCAGCCTAGAGATACAGCAAGAAAAGGAATATTAAAATGACACAATCCCATCTCGTGTTAACACAAGAAAATATTACAGGCAGCTGTTTATCTTGCCATGACTACACAGGGCTGAATAATGCAGTCTATGCCATTCCTATGCATCACAGTCTATACTCACTTGGTTTGGGCCTGGCACAAAGCATTAATGACAACTGACTTGCCACCTCCAGTAGGTCCAACTACCATTGTAGTGTGACGAGTTAACATTGTCTCATACATCTGAACAACTTTATCCACCTGGAAAATAAACACTGATTTAATAGAGTGCTGTCCATAACTCTGGAAAAGATCAGCAGCTGGTCTATAGCAGCTGAGCTTTCCTGAAGCCACTCCAGAGTGCAGCAATGCATGTCCAGACTAATCTTTAGAACAAAAACTCAAGCTATTAACATTTTTCATACCTGGACTGGTAAAACAATATAACCCCCTTCTTCCAGCACTTGTTCTACAGCATCATTAAAGTTAGGATAGCGGACTCGAGGACAATCCAGGCCAGGAAAGAGGTCAGAGATTAGGCCCAGGAAGAGAGGTACATCTTCAAACACAAATTTAGGAAGATTCATATCTCGTAGAGCTCTCATCAGTACAACTTCCTAGACAAAACAAAGGAAAATCAATCTTTACTGAATAGATAACCAATTGTCTAATACATAGTAACTTCAAACATCTCTAAAAACTATTGCCTGATTACTTTAGTACAGCTTTGAGAATGTTTTCTTGGCACCGGTTACTAGCAGAAACAAGTTATTTTATAAGGTTGAAGCACACCAATAGCTGAGAATAATACATTTTTTCTACCATATTAACCAAATGCCAAATGTCTGGAGGGGCCCAAACCACAGCTTCCCTCATTTGATGTTAAAATAACCATGTTTTACAAGCATACCCAAATTCTGCAGTCCCCTTGAGAGCATTATTTAGACCCCAAGTTCCTGACAACCTGCAACATGCATCTGTACATAATTTTACAGTTTCCTTCACCTGTCTCCAAGTATTTAAGAAGAATTTTGGATAAGAATTTCCCTAGGCAACTGGGTATCACAACTGTGCATAGAGAAATAAAAAATAGGTATGTAAGAGAAAGCCATAAAAAGCAATGCAGTATTGAAAACCATTTGTAAGCTTACTGTACTGCTTTTGCTATTCATCCAGAGACATTCATCTGGCTATTTGCATCCCGGACTTAAGAAAATATCTCATTTTCTATAGATTTCCCAACTTTGACTTGAATTCAGATGGTAACTTGCTGGCAGAGGCTGTGGTGAAACTCAGTAAGAACAAAGTAAAATAACAGAAAAAACCAAAACACCAGTGCTCCTATGCACAGCACAGACAAACTACAGCAGATGTGTAAACACATCCCCTTCCTAAGGAAAAAGATGGTCCACCCAGGGTAACTAAGCAGCAAATCTACCTCGCTGAGGTCTGCTGATCCTCTTTTCAGTTCTCCAGCCATCACCAGCACTGACTTAAGGGCCCGCAATCCAAAATCATAATGATGTTGTTTAGAAAGCTGTTCCTTTGCCAGCTTGTACAGCACTGTCATCTTTTTGGCAAGGATCTGTTTGAGATTTAAGTTGGAGATTCACAGATACGTAAGCTGCATAAAACACTGGCCAGGCATGCAAGGATGCGTACATGGGCATGGGTAGCAATAAGATTTTCATACCTTTGCCATCAAGAACCCTTCAGAAAAGAGCATGATTTCACAGATTTGCTGAAGATCTGGTACAATAACAACCACAGGCCTGAATAAAGCTTTGACAGACTCAGGGAGCTCAGTCCGGCCAGCATAGCCAGGATTCATCGTAATAAAAATGCCCATTCGGCTGTCCAGGGCAATTTCCTGTCCTTCAAACTAAAAGCATAAGACAATGTTAGAACGATGTGTGTTTGAAATAAATAGTACTATTTGCTCAGAGAGAAAAGCAGCACAACTGGAGCACTCACTTGGGACATGTTCAAATATTCAGGTATAGATAAACATCCAGTTACATTCATCCCACTGTTTGCATCTTGCCTATAAACATCACGACATTTCACACTTCTCCATGAAATTTTCTGTCCAATAAAAGTCAGTAAATAAAGCCTCACACTCCACATCAAGTTAAGTTACTTCTCTCCCCAATTCCTACTCTACTATCATCCCATTTACTTACTATTATCCTATTTAGCTTATTTTTATCCCACTGCACAAAGGAAGAACTCACAAAGGATTAGGAAATCAGTGAGGATTTAACATCTCTGAAACTGAGAATATATATTATACCCTGGAGTTTGAAATACTCAGCACAAATGAATTACAGAAGCAGCAGCTTTCATCTAATCTAATTTCATCCTGAATCCTGGCCTAAAAAACAAGATCAGCTTTCACAAGTACTCTTCTTTTTTAATGTTTACCTGAAATGTTTTCAACTGATTCATTAAAGCAGTTCGAATGGTCTGAATCTGAGCAGAAATGACTGAAAGCACAGAAGCATCAATACGATTGAATTCATCGAAGCATCCCCATGCTCCACACTGGGCCAGACCAGAGAAGATTTTACCAACTGCCTAACAACAGCAAGAAGAAAAACATCTCAGCAATGAATAGATAAAACATTCAGCGTCAGCAAACTTTGGGATATGTTAAAACTCTTAATGAGTGGGTAACACCTCCGGATATTTATATCTGCAGGAGCTAGCAATCTGTTGTGAGGTCTGGCAATAATGACTTGCCAAGTGCAGATTGCCTGGGATGAGTTTAAACACCTATCATCTAGTCATTGCTTCCTGTGCTCTGAAAGCACCTGAAATTTCTTCAGGAATTTATTCAAAATTGACATTTTTTACTGTATTTCATTATCAATTAGCATGGTATCTCTAAGGGAGGTACTTATGCAGAAGTTCAGAATATGTACTTAGCACTGAAAAAGAGCAGTAACTGGTACTTTATCAGAGACCACCAATCTTTAACACTTACTTTGAAATCCATGCCTTCTCCACAGTTTGTCACTACACACAGCAAGCCCAGTGCTTTGGCCAGATCCTTGGTTGTTTCTGTTTTCCCTGTGCCTGCTGGCCCTGCTGGTGCTCCTCCCAAAAACATCGATAGAGCCTTTGGAGACAGACCAAAAAGCAAAGGAAAGCTTGGATTATATTTATATTAGGTTGGTAGCCAAATCCCAAATGAACCATTGGGTACAAAAAGCTTTACATTTATCTGTGAATGCAATCTACATGAGCTTTGAGGCAATCAGGTTAGAAGGATACCACAACTGATCTCAAACACATCAGCCTTTGGGTTGGCATCTAAAAGATAACAGAAAGTGGCAATAAAACAATTTACCCAACTGCCTGGAAGCGTATCTTAAAAAGGTTTGTTAGTAAAATTCTCCTTGAATATAAATATACCTGTGTGAGGGTGAGATAAATCCTATCTGTAAGTGGAGTGATGACAAGACGTCCGTTCAGACCCATATACTCATAACCATAGGAAAAGGTGCCCGTGCACTGCCGCACGCTCAGCTCATCCGGCTCCCGGTCCCAGTAAAAACGCAGCTGGCTTTCCCACTCGAACTCCTCAGCCTGCACAATGCTACACAAAGCACAAAGGAAGAGTTTCCTGAAGAAACTGGACATTGAAGTTTATCCACAGAGTCTGAGACCATTCCTTTTTAGCTGCCTGGAAGCAAGGTCATCGGGAGGAAAAAAAAAGCATATTTGCTTTTAGTTCAGACCAAAAAAAAAAGTAATAAAATAAAATCTTTCCACCACAGTAGGATCTAGAGACCACAATCAGGACACAGATGTAACTGTACTAACATTTTACAGAGTAAGAGACAGATTTACCTTCAAGACAGAGTCACAGCCAAATACAACCAGTTGTTTAACAAATAATCAAAGGGAAACATGGAGAACAGGAAAAGCATCCTTAAGAACATATTACAGGGCATTCTAATTTAAAAAAAAACAAACAACAAAAAACAACTTACTCAGAAATAGTTAAGATTAATTAAAGTCTGAGATACCCACTGTCACCTGTACACCTACTACATCCATTGAGATGATCAGGAGACTTGTTCAGTAAAATGCCACCCAATAATTAGGAGGGAGGGAGGTCTCCTCCTGCGTGGTAAGAGTATGGGCTTGGTCCGCTACAGAGACACTGCTAGTCCTCTACTAACATCATTAAACTCATTTCATGGTGACAGGTCACAGCTATTTAATGCAAAGGCCTACAACAGAGCTGACAGTAACTAGAGGGCAATGCAGCCTCTTCTCTCCCCCACCTTTTCTGCATATATGTGCACAGACATCTGTCTGTCTGTGTATACACAAAACAATCTGTCTGTGTATACACAATACAATGTGCAATACTTACTCTTTTCCACAAGATGGAAATACAATTCATGCCTTTGGTACTTCGCAGTATGTTGGGGGGTGGTGTTTACCTGTCTCTTACGAATGTATCAACAATGTCCCTGGCGTGGACGTCGATAATGAGAACAGTGTTGTATTTTTTCCTGTCGTTTTTGCTCAGAGGCATTGTAATGCGGGTAACCAGGTCATCGATTTGCTTGTGCATTTTTTTAGCATAAACTTTCATGGCCTGTTTTTCTCCCTTCTTCACTTTCCGAAAGACATCCTCTACCTGCCAGGTCCACCAGACCTGATTGGCAGCCAGCACCATCATGCCTTGGTAGAGTAACATCCAATCGACTCTGTGGAAAATACACAGTGAAGGAGTCTGAGTTACTGTTTATTCTAAGTAACTCATCAGGAGAATTTAAAAGAAAAAAAAAGGAAAAAAAAAATTCTGCAACAATTACAACACGAGCCAAGCTTTACAGAGACTTACAGAATTCTATCAAGGCAATATTTCAAAAGCCTAGGAAACACTCTGATAGAAAAGCTGCCTATTCCATGTGTAAAGATTGCCAAGTGGAATTCACAGTGAGAAAAAGATACAGTGCACACAACAGCAAAAAGAAAAACTTAAGACTTAGGACATTGCATACAATAAATAACACATTGTTTTCTGGGCAGTTAAAATACCACAGAGGGAAGTTTTCACATCCCTCCACATACAGAAATACAGGCTAAATTGGGCAAAAATGAAAAAACTAAGTCTTCATTTTTCTGTATCACTACAGGCTCATAGTAACACATAAGGTATTTGTGTTATCCTTGACTCTGCTTCACCTGCTTCTGTCTTCACAGTATCGAAAAATAGCTTCCTTCGTAAGGAGTCTGTTCGTCCTTCTCATTTCTGCCAGCACTGCTGTCATCCAGTTCTCCACTCTACCTTCTGCAGCCACAGCCTGCCGGAACTCCATCACCTCCCCCTCTGCTGAAACCATGGCTGTAGCGATTTTCTCCTCATTGTCACCATCCTGAAACCTCAGGGAGGCTATGTTATCAAACATCTGAAACGGACCAAGAAACTCACTGGCATTTTAGAAACGAAGCTTCAGAGACATAAGAGTGTCCAGCCCCCATTTAATCTTGAAAGAAAATTTCCATAGACTGTAAGAGAAATGGATCGGACTCTAAGTAACCAAATACAAATGCTGATATACAGCTCAGCAGCCCAACTGGCAGAGTAAACAAGCAGATGATCAGGCCCATGCTTCCAGGATGCTGCTGTGCAAAAAATATTAGAGCATCCTTAACAGCATCTACAGTAGTCTGTTAAACTTTTTAAAGCACCTAAAAGCACAAGGCACTGTGGAAAGACAGACATTGTACCTTTATCATGTGTTCCTGGACACAAAGTGGATTACTGCTGCCAAGGATACTAAGCAACTCCTCATCAGATATAAAGAAAAATCTTGGGAAAGCATTTCTCTTGGAATCCAAATAATCATTCAAGCTTTTCTGACATTTCTCCAGCACATCATTTATATGATGGAGGTCTGACAGACGATTTGGAGCTTCACAGGAGTTTTTAATTGTTGGTTCTTTTGCAGTTTCATCCATTATCTACACAGGGAGAAAAGAAAATACTGAACAGCAAAGGATTATACTCATTTATATTTAACTAGTGACACAAGCATTATAGGTTCTTACAGGAGTGAGTTAGAGTTTTAAATCTGGTTTCTTGTTGCTACAGTGCTGTATGAAAACATGAAGGCAGTAGTTTTCAAAGCTGAGAGCACAGAGATAGTACTGGAAAAGCAAGTGTTAAAAAAAGGTAAGCCAGTCTCCCAAATCACGCAAGCACAAGCAGATACCTGACTGCTCCAGTACACACCAGTACTTCCAGTGAAGGACAAATGTTGCATTTCAGAGTCACAGCACTATCTCAGTTTTGCAGGTGGGAAAAAGAAAAGGAAGCCATATTCATACTGGGAGTATGTGTTAGTATGGCAACAGTGGCATTATACCAGGAAAGCCTTTTTACAGTGTGTGTAGGTCCTCAACCTATAGAAACACATTTAAGCTTCTTATTATCATGGTAAAGGTAAAAAGATGTATCTAATGAAAGGAAAAGGGGATTCTGCTTGCCTGGTACTGCCAGTCAAGGAACACACCTCTGCACAGCTTAGCTAAATCAGAAGTCTTCCATGTATGATAAGACGTGAAGTAAAATAACAAAGTTCCTGGGTTCCCCAATCTCCCATTGAATTCATTATAACCTACCATTCTCAGTGTTACAAATACCACAGAAGACTACAGAGAACTAAGAAACTGGAAGCAAAATGCACTAAATAATGATGCTGATCACAAGTCAAGTCAGTTACTTGCCTTTTTAAATATCCTGTCTACGCTGTCAAATATTTTGGCTTCCTCTGGCAGTTGTGATCTGATATCTCCACCAATAAAGATGCTCTCCAGGTACATCCATTTTCTCTGAACCACCATCCAGATCTAAGACACAAATGTTACCATCAAAGAAAAAAAGTACAATAGAAAAATGGGATTATAAATAATAACCATTAATTATTTAGTCCAGCATTTTTCTCCCTACCTCAATTACTTCACCAATCAATGAGAGAGTTTTTTCCCAGTGGTGAACAGTTGAAAGAAAAGGACCCACGAACCGACTGCTCAAAACACTCTGAAGATTGACATTGTTGTCATCAAGAATCTCTAAAATTTCATCTACAGATCCCAGAATAAAGCCTCGCTTCTCAGTGCCTCTGAAGTACATTTGCACCGTGAATTTCAGGTGTTCCCATGTTTCTGCTATGTCCTTCACACCCTGCATTTGAGCATAAAAAGGTACACGTTTTATTCTTCAAAATCTATAATTTTAGCATAAAAATAAAATCAAATAGTTCAGCCAAATTTTTGCATAGATTTTCTAGCTCTTGTTTATAAAGAAGGGTCTAGTATTATGATAGAACAGAAAGAATCCTTCTTCAGATGCTTTTTCATAGGCCAATCTCACTTACTGTAATAACAGAAATCCAATACACTGCTGCCAAAACCAAGACAGCTGGGACTCTGTGCTACATGGGAACTGGTTAACAGAGCTATTGATCTTAGCTGCCATCAGTTATAACATGGCAGCTCCCTGAAGGTGGCTGAACTTGCTGTCATCCCAATATAAAAACCTCAAATAAAACACAGGCTGTTGTCATCTATGTCTTTTTAGTTTTATTATGATTTTTCACATTACCTTCTCAATGCTAAGTTCCTTAACAGCAGTTCCAACTATTTCACTGATAACATCTGAGTGTCTGTGAAGTTCCATAGCAAACATATTCTCCAAAGTGAATGTTTCTGTTGTCATCTCAAAACTTGTTCCTGTTCTCTCCATAAGGTCTTGCCAATGCCTGTTTTAAATTGACACATCAACAATTACACCAACCACCGTGATGCAGTAAAAATTAAAACACTTGCAATGTAATATGTAGCAATGAAACCACGTTTGGCTCTCTACTGTTTACACAAGAACTAGCATTTTGAATACGTAAAGTTTCCTAATCATCACAGTTAACCTTGCAAGCTATTACACAAGTTCATTCAGCAGAAAGTGAAGTTTCAAGCTGCAGGACACAGCATCACCCCAGTAACCAAAATTAAAAGTTCTAACAAAAATAACAAAATCTTCCTATACATAGAAAATGGATTTAAATAACTCAAAGCAAACCTTTCTCTTAAAGCTTCATTTTTCAAGTCAAGCAACAAAGGAATGGAGTCTCGAAATGCCTTCAGTTTTGTTTCCAAGTGGAAGGCTACTGGCATGCTGCGTACTTGCTTGGGCAGCTTTCGAAGGGCTTTAAGAAATCCCTCGATTCCTTCCTGAAGAAACTGGACATTGAGGTTTATCCACAGAGTCTGAGACCATTCCTTTTTAGCTGCCTGGAAGCAAGGTCATCGGGAGGAAAAAAAAATCATATTTGCTTTTAGTTCAGACCAAAAAAAAAAAGAATAAAATAAAATCTTTCCACCACAGTAGGTTCTAGAGACCACAATCAGGACACAGATGTAACTGTACTAACATTTTACAGAGGAAGAGACAGATTTACCTTCAAGACAGAGTCACAGCCAAATACAACCAGTTGTTTAACAAATAATCAAAGGGAAACATGGAGAACAGGAAAATCATCCTTAAGAACATATTACAGGGCATTCTAATTTAAAAAAAAACAAACAACAAAAAACAACTTACTCAGAAATAGTTAAGATTAATTAAAGTCTGAGATACCCACTGTCACCTGTACACCTACTACATCCATTGAGATGATCAGGAGACTTGTTCAGTAAAATGCCACCCAATAATTAGGAGGGAGGGAGGTCTCCTCCTTCATGGTAAGAGTATGGGCTTGGTCCACTACAGAGACACTGCTAGTCCTCTACTAACATCATTAAACTCATTTCATGGTGACAGGTCACAGCTATTTAATGCAAAGGCCTACAACAGAGCTGACAGTAACTAGAGGGCAATGCAGCCTCTTCTCTCCCCCACCTTTTCTGCATGTACGTGCACAGACATCTGTCTGTCTGTGTATACACAATACAATCTGTCTGTCTGTGTATACACAATACAACGTGCAATACTTACTCTTTGCAATTCATAAATTTCATAGATCTGTTTTAGACCTCTCATATCATTCTGTGCTTTCATTAAGTCAGGGTACACTGTAACTGGCAACTCAAAAAGTTTCTCAACGCTGCCCAGTTCCTGTCGATTTTTTTCCAGATTTTCCACTTCTTTTTCAAAAATAGCCATGAGTTCCAGTCCTGGGAGAGGAGAGGAATTTTTCTAGATACACAATCCCAGGGATCACGGGGAGTAAACAAGTCAGTATTTGCATATAGTCTATCAAAATTATGTATAATACTAAAAATGTCACATTCTTGGTTGAACCATATGTATGTTATCGAGAAAAGCACAATTTGCTTGTGTTACATAAAATTTGAAGAATTGTCCAAGGACTAATAGTTTTAAGACATCACTTTATGCACATTAATCCATTTACCTTTATCAAGATTTTCTCCAACAGCACCAGGCCCCTCAGTCATGAATTTATGGAAGAAACCTTCTATTTCTTTGCTGTAGTCCTCAATTTGTTGCTGTGTAATCTAAAGAGAACAGTGCTTAAATTGTTTTCCTTCCATTTCTACTTTTTTTTTCCCCCAACATTACTTACAAATAATACCTTTGTGAATTTTCTTTTTATGCCTCCGAGGTTGTGATCAACTTCTGATGCTTCAGAGAAGAGAGTCTCCCACTTTTCCCTAATCTTGTCAGCCATCTTTTGCTCTTCTTTAGCTACCTAAAACAAAACAAGTAACATCTCTCATGAAATAGTCACAAGAAAGGGAAGAATATGACCTCACATTATAAATATGCAAAACACAAACCCAGCATTGAGGTGATCCCAATCAAATTTAAATACATGCAATACATCCATTTTAAAGTGGAGATACTGTTCTGAGAAGAGTGTTTGGACTAGACAGTCTCCAGACATCCCTTCTAACCTCAACAAGACTGTGATTCTGTAAAATGTCTTAAAAGGAAAACATTTATTTGTTCACGTGAGGCATTTGGGCCCCTAGCTCAAATCTGAGATATTTTATGACACGTGCACTTACTGGAATATTGTACATTGCAAGAGTTCTGTATCTCTCACAGATGTCTAAATATTTCAGTTCCACCTTGAAGGACATGCCTTTGATCTCTGCAATTGTGCCAAGGACAATTTTGAGATCTTCCAGGGAATCAGGAGGTGCCTTCAGACTCTGCGATAATCTCTGTAAAAAATAAAAATGATCTCCAGAAGCAACACTGACAAGGCAATTAGGTAGACTCATAATGATGAGTCAAACACAATAAATTTGTTTTCAGTCTCTGTGACAAAGATAACAAAACCAAACTGAAAACACCTACCTGAATCTCCTCCTGAAGACCAAAGAGTTCCTCTCTTGCAGACTCATTAAGCAACTTTCCAAGTGAAACCACCCAGCCTTTAGCATTCTCCTGCACTGTGTAGGCTAAAGGAGCCAGCTGAAGCCTGATAAACTGCTCATCTTTAATCAAGGGCTGTTGAGTCACTTCTTGAGCTACCTTCATATAGAATTGCAATTCTTCATCAACGATGACACAGGCAGGGTTTTCTGCAGCTAACCTCTCCATCACTATGCCCTTGTCTGATTTCCACAGTCGGTGGTACCTCTGCCACGGGTTCAAATGCTGGCTGAGAGACGCTAGGGCTTTGTGGACATTCTGAGTGATGAGAACAACCTGTTCAATTATCAGAGGGTTCTGGGAGATGTCACTGTAAAAGCTGAAAGTGGTAACTTCATCTTTCTTGACATGCTGAGGAGGGCATTCAATACACGTACCATGCATCCATCGTACAAAATGCTAGTTTTCAAGATAGGGTTGAAAAACAGTTACTTTGTAGAGTCATTTTAGTAAAATCACTCACAGAATCACAGAATCATTTAGGTTGGAAAAGACCTTTAAGATCATCAAGTTCAATCACAAACCCAGCACTGCCAAGTTCACCTCTAAATCACATCCCTCAGCATCACATCTATAAGGTTTTTATATCCCTCCATGGATGGTGACCCCACCACTTCCCTGGCCAGGACTTGAAAATCCTTTCAGTGAAGAAATCCACCATTATTTAGAAGACTCAAATTGCTTTTCTGGCAGCAAGAAAAGAGGTTACGCTTTTGCATAAACATGAAAGAAAGAGTTCATTTCATCCTAACAAAACCTTTCCATGCATTACTCAGTTTGTTTTTAAATTCTCCACTGAGGAACAATATAGCGTAACACAGAGAAATAGGTATTAGATCAAACAGGCTGGATGCAGCAAATCTGAGCAGAGGAAGCACATTTAATCTACATTTACTCATTTCAGGTGACACTTGGAATGACAGAATCACTATGGTTGGAAAAGACCTTTAAGATCAAGTCCAACCATTATCTACTCTACCAGGGCCACTACTTCACCATATTCTTGAGTACCCTATGTAGATGGCTTTTAAATACATCCATGGATGGCAATTCACCTCCTGGGGCACCCTGTTCCAGTCTTTGATAACCCTTTAATACAGAAGTATTTCCTAATGTCCAAGCTAAACCTTCCCTGTTTTTTCTGCTGCTTTTGAGGAGAGCCATGATACAGAGAAGGCTACTCACATCCCCTGTTCCACCAGCTGATTCATACATCAGAAAGCAACAGCTGCAGTGCAATCTGAAAAGCATTTCCTTCTGATGTATGCTGAATTATAGAACCAAATCATGTCCTTACACTGGCAAAAGTGCTGTAAAGTAACAAATATTTTGCCTGAGTAAAAATTGCATGAAGCTTTATGGCATTTTTTTCCCTTTGTCAGCAGTCTGTAAAATTAGGACAGCCTTTAAAATTAGAACAATGCACTGGATATTTTGATTTCAAGATAAAGCAATATAAATCTTCCCTTTGACATTTTTGCTTGCCCAAACATAAACCAAGATTAATTCATTATAATTGCAAGTAAATCCTTATCAAAAATCACCTTAGTGACCTCAACACAGTCTCGAATACTTTGTGCAATCATTTTGTCAATCTCACTGGCATCAGGTTGCAGGATTATCTCAGGAACAGATAAAATAGCTTCTGTTTGGAACAGTGGCACATTTGCAAGAACAGCTGCATTAAAAGCTTGCAGATTCCTGGGAAAGGGAAAAAGAATCTTGTCAGAGATTGTAACAAGCAGGTGCTGCCCCCACGGAAACACCCAACAGTAACTGCAGTTCTCAGCGATGTGCTTTCATAGCAGATCTGTCTGAAGGCAGCTGCCACTGATTTCAGCTGGAAACACTGGTGTACTGGAGCTAAAGTGTCCCACTAATACCAATTTAATGCAAAAGCTGGACCAGCTAAAAGAAGCTATTGGAGGGAATGAACAGGGATACCCTGGTGCAAAAGGACCCTGAGACTATGGTCAACTCCACTGAAAGAGTCCAGCCAAGAAAGCACAATGAAGTCAGCTTGAGCATGGACCAGATTACAAGGATATGGATCATGAGAAGAGGAGAAGGCTGGGAAGCTTTTATAAGCCTGCAATGGTCTATTGTAATACTATCTTATTTATAATATAAGCCTCTGTAATGTCTTGCTACAGGAAACTCCCCGTCCCCAGCTGCTGCAGAGCAGGCAAAGTAAAATCCAGCAAACCTCTGCTCTTGTACTGGTGTCCCCTGCACCACAGGGATGCATCTGGCACCCAGACACCGAGTACTCAAAACTGTATTCTTTAGTAAAACAAAACTTTCATTTTAAAAATAAACCAGGGCTATGCAACTCCACATGCTGCAGAAAACATATCTTACTTCCCTCTTCTGCCAGCAACGTGCCAATACCCATTTTCTCAGAATCTGGGGTTCTCCTGGGCCTTATTATCAGTTCTCCATTCTTCACAGGGAAAAAAAATAAAAGCAATACAAATCTGTTTCAAACTACAAATCGCTGAGGTGTTCAAAGAGAATATCAGAATACTTAGTGATCACCAGATCCAGGAAAACCTGAAGATGAAAGACTGAAAAGCCATTAAATCGAACAATTGACTTACTTCACAATTAACTGTGTCAACACCTGATAAATCCTATTTTCCCAGTATGGGTAATAAGAAGTTAATTTTGGTGATTTGCCACTGTTCGTATTGGCAACTCGTCCTTCCACTCTTACTAGAAACTGTGGAATGGCAGAGTAAGTTCTAACCATGTGTGCCACATCCTTTGCTCTTTCACACTTCACGTACTCAAAAAATTCTTTCGCTTCTGCAAAAGATACAAAACTAGGTTTATTAACTGCAAAAGACTTAACAGACTTGAGTAAGAGAATAATCAACTGGGTTTTATTCGTGAACGTGAAACGGATCTGGCATACTGGCAACAAATATATTTACTTATTAATGCTTAATTTATTAATATTTCAGTCCTCTGATTTTATATGGATTCAATTATTTAATAGCAACCATTAGCTGTGAAAGTAACATTTTTAAGCACCAAAAGACATTTGATCCATCACCCACTCATTGACTGAAGTGACAAGGAGACCTGGGAGACAATCACCACACTGCAGTTCCCATCTGAGGAAACCAGTTCCGTGCCAGCAGCCCAGGAGGGAGGTGACACTCCAAGCAGGCTGCCACTCTAAGACTACACTACCGCATACAAGAAGGGGAAAGATATCAAAGCAAAGCTAAGAGGAAAGTGATCCAAAGCCAGGTAGACCAAAGTCAAGTAATCTACTTGTACACTCATCTTTATATTTCTCTCATTGACACTGTCAGCTTTAGGATACTGAAGCTCTGCTTGTGCTTTCTCTGTTACACCACGAAATACTAACGTAACTAATTTGGGTAGCAATTAAAAGGGTTGATCTTAGCAACTAAAAATGCAAAGCAGCAGACAGAGCAAAATAAAACATCACAGAGCTTGGAAATTAAAATATAAAGACTTACTAGGAAGCTCATCACCACTTTTTGATAGTGGAAACTTGAAGAGATTTGTTGATTCTATGAACAGCAGTTTGTCGTTTATGTCTTCAGCATTACGATGAATCTGATGGACAAGCGATTCAAACTTCCTGATGGCTTGTGTACATTGGACAATAAAGTCACCAATACCTTGAAACAAATCACAACCATTTGTGGTTTGGTTTTTTATTTTTGGTTTAACAAATACTGCACCAATGCAGTGAAACTACCAAAACCAAATGTGGTGTATCTCTGAGAATGAACTGATGCTCTGCAGAAAGACAGAGTAGGTGATTCCTCACCTGGTCCTTCATCTAGCTCTGTTACAGCTGTTATCTAAGGGTCTCTATCCATTTCCACTGTGTTTTAAATATAATAAAAACATAAGAAATATCCTCCTGGATCAGTGCCTAACCTACTGGCTCTGACCAGTGGCAACAGGATGCACCATTTAGGGATACATTGCTGTCATAAGGCATAGAAAATAAGAGTGCAGAATCAAAGAGATTTTTTTTAACTGAAAAATCAGTAAATAAGGCTATTTAAAAATAGTATCTCCATTACCTACGCAGTTCCAATTGAGTCTTCTGTGTCCTGATTTGAATACTCCCCAGAGTTCTTGAATATGGTCATCAAGAAGTTTAGTTTCTGCTTTATTCAGTGATCCCATCAATTTGTCATAGTGATCCAGCATGGTTTTCAATCTGTTTGTATACCTATTGTAAGAAACACAACAAAACCAAAACATAATCATTTCCTGGAAATACAGCTCTGAACTCAGACCAAATTGCAGATCATTCCATCACTCCAGATAAAGCAAAATTTGCTGTAATTTCATATGGCTCTGACAGTAGTTAAACAAATCTCTCCTGCTCTAACTCAGAAAAAGTTTTAAAGACAGCCTCAGTTTGAAGGAAATAAGTGAACTTTCAAATCTTAGCAGCATATCTGTGTGCTAATTGTCTGGGATAATTCAGGCAAAAGCAACTTATCCAAAAAAGCACAAGAAGAAAGCAGCCGTGAGTTTAAATGTGAGCTGAAATCTAAATGACACTAATAATTCACTGCAGAACAAATTACTTTCCTTCTTTTTTTCTCAGATTTGATGAGATGTTAATTTGTATGACATAGTCCTGCAGGGTGAAGGATGCAGACAGCGCCAGAGAAAAGCTTATTACTGTAACACAGCCATTAGTAATTTTACCCTTAATAAAAAGTAGTCAGTAAGTGCTCTCACATTTCCAAAATGTAATGATACAGGGCCAACTGTGCTTTGGAGTGAAATCACTTGAAACACTGCCGTGTGTGTAGCTGTCTGTATGTGAGCAGATATTCTGTTACAGCCTTACCTAAGATATAGGTTTTCCTGAAATGCTACATATCTTGCTGTTTCTGGGACTGGAAACCCTAGTTGTTCCATGTACTTTGTTTCAGTGATAATCTCTTGAAGCATGGGAGAAAAATTCACAACAAAGCGGACACTTTTCTCTGTGGTAGCAGGCTCCTCTGTTACAGAGCTCTACAACACATGAAAGAGCAGCAGCAAGAAGAGGAACACCAAAGCATTACAATGCAAGGTTTCAGTTCTTCCCCACAGAGAAGTCTGGTCTATGATCTTCCTAAATCTCACCTGCTCACAAGTCTCTGCATTAACATGGTTTGCAGCCCCACCAGTGATGACAGTTAGAAGAGTATTTCTCAATAACAGGGGGAGTATCTGTTCTGTCGCATCTCTCCACTCACTGTATTTATGATCTTCATACTCCTTCATCCTCTTGGCCACTTGAAGATATATTTGTTTTACCTAGAAAGGAAAATTCTGTGTACGTCATTTTAAAGACCACAAGAAATGTTTGGCTAACCTGGATTAATATGGGTTTCAATATGGTTTCTTTTTTCTTTTCTTTTTTTTTTTAATTAAATAAGAGGGCAATAATGCCTTGGAATTAATGCGGGCAATGGAGAATCTAGGCTTTTGAATTCTGTCATTGATTCTGTCACTGTCTCTCTGGGAAAGAGTGGGAAGGTCCCACTCAGCTTTCCACATCAAACACGGCTGGCTGCGTGCAAAGACATTCTTGGAACTTCATCTCACATAAGAGCACCTGCACATCTTTAGAAGAAAGGGGATGGAGAAATTATCTCTTCCTTCACTAAATATCAAAAGAACCAACATACTTTCTTTCCATGTTCACTAGCAAGCAACTCCTCTACTTCTTGAAATCGAATAATGGTGTGTTTGATCCGATAGAAAAGAGATCGGGACCAGTATATTGCTCCAGCCACGGGAGGATGATTCTTGTACAAAGGTGGATCCTTTTGGTTCTCAACAAACATTTCCTCAATATTTTCGACCTAGAATAGAATGAAATATTGCAAAGAATCATTTCTCCACTTGCTTTTCCATGATCAGTATCTAATGTGGTACACAGCACAAGCTCTGAAGCTAATTCCAGCAGCAGAAGGAAAACTATTTTTTTATCCACGCATCTCCTGTTTGCATTAATTGCATTACAGAGAATGTCTCCTTTCCTGTATCTTGTGGAACTGCTCTTGTGGCAGTGTTTTCTGTAAGATTACATATACAGATATAGGCACTCATTTCAGCACATTAACCACGCTATTTTTCCAACAGGCTCCAAAAAATGTGAGAGCAATTGTTATGTTTGCTTTGTAAAATCTTTCAGTCTTTCCAATAGCAAATGACACTATAAAGGTATTTAGACATATACACTGATTTTCACTAGGTAAAGAGCTTCACATACTACACAAGAAATCCTTAAATTAAATACCTCTTTACAGTATTGGTCCAAAATATCATTGAACTTCATCATCATCTGCTTATTAATGGTTTCACGAGAGCGAATGTGTTTGAAGTTTAACAGCATGTCAAACGCAGCTTCTGCTGATCGAAGGGTCTTAAAAGATTCATCTATAAATTTTTTGGTCTCTTCTTCAATTGCCTAAAGAAAGGAAGAAGAGCAAGAAATCACCTAGAGATTCACCTTGCAAAACCAAGAAAGGAAGGCAAAATGAGAGTATTTGTTAAACTACTGGTCAAGTATATTTTTACTATTTTCTGTCTTAGAAACTACTAACAAACTGATGGCCTTCCAGTAACCTGCAGGAAAATAATGTTAATTAACATGTCTGCTGAGCAGGTATATAAATCACCAAAAATCCACTGTAACAGTTTGTACTGTGTGGGTATTTTTAGCTGAGGGGTGAAGGACTGAATGAATCCAGAAAAGGAAGTTTTACTTCTTTGTAGGACATGACTGAGACATGTCAGCACATGAGCACAGGGAGGTCATATATAGGTTCTGTTCATGCTGTAGTGACTCTGCCAAGGAACAAAAAATGTGCTTCACCATTTTCAAGTGAAACTGTAAAGAAAACCAACCTGGAAACAGAATACTGTCTTTAAAAAATTGTCAAATTCCTCTCATTTTCATTTACATATTTATTCATACCCTTTTTTTCTTTCACAAAGCGATGTTTTCTTTAAATTAAAATGTTGATATTCTAGAAGGAATTTGTATATAGGAAGTAAGGGGGGTGGGGGGTATATGGTACTCACTGAAACTTCTGCTCTAAATTCTTCCATAATTAATTTCCAGTCATGGGCACTTTTGATGCTAAAAGGGTCAAAAGTCAGTCCTTCCATAGCACTAGTTAGCCCATTTACTCCTCTCAGTAGATCATCAACACGCTTTGGATCCCCTGTGACAGCTTTCAGTTCAGGACCAAATACATTGTAAAACTCCTCAATGACCTATTTATTCAGAAGAAAATATCAGAAAGTTGTATTTTTTAATGTGGGGTTTTTTCTGCCATTTCATACATCCTCCTTTCAAAACTAAAACCAGCTCAGACAACGATCAATTTGTGCTGTGATTTACATTGCAGATATTTCTGTACAAGACATTAAGTAGCTGTATGGAAAAAACAAAACAAAACAACACTCTACAGGACCAACACTTTGGTTTCTCAGATAGATAATACTCAGTTATTACTCCTTTTCATTCCACTTTTTACATCATAGTCTGTAACATCTGACTATTGATGAACCACTAGTACTCCCAGTTACCCTGACTGCAATTAGCCTCACCATAGCACCTCTCCGTTCATGTTATCCTACAATTGATCTACTGATTCCTACATGGTCAACTTTTACAATACAGTGTACTTCAGTGGTTATTTTATCTAAAGTTGTATTATTAAACCAGTAACCCGTGAAAACTGCAAGTTTGGGAAACAGTTGTGACAAGTTTGCATGCTGACATCACCAGTGTACACAGTAATATCCTTCCTCATCTGGTATCTTGAGAAGAGTTATTTCATCTCAAGAGTTAAGTGTTGGAAACAAAGACACAGCTCAGGTCTTAACACAAAACCACCCATAAAACTAAAGGCTGTTAACATTTCAACAACCACAGTACATAAGAATCTCCTCTAGAGCGTAAGACACCAGTCACATAATGTCTTTATTAATTGTCTATATTACTACCTGCAAAATATCATACAGATCTTGACAGACTGAAGTCATATAATCTGTTTTTTCAAATAACTGTTTTCGGTCAAATTCCCAGTGTTGCTCTCTTCCTGATGCTTCAATTTGGGCACGAACAGCAAAATAGCATTTCTTCCATTGTTCAAGAGTGCTTTTGGCTTCTATTATTTTCTTTTTGGCAGCAGCTCTATCTTCTCTATTAATCAAATCAAAACAGTTAAGATATCATAGATAGAAAATGATCTCAGCTGGGTTAATGTTCCCTGGGTTAGCAGCTTCTAATTATACAAGACCTTGGCAAAAGTTAGAACTGTGAGGTCTTAATTTTCAATGTCACTGATTTGGAAAGGAGATGGTATTTCAGGAGTGGTTTTGATTATATTTATGCCACTTTTCTACCACTGTAATTCTATTGGGTTTATTACTTTACATCCTTTTGAGACAAAGAGAAGACAAGCACCTATTTCTTCAGGGCTGATTCAGTCATTTATGAAAATTACAAAATAAATTGACTTTTAACTGAGCTTCCTATACAATTTCAGATAGTGTAAAATGCTGAAACCTACTCGAAGAAAGTGTAATCCACTTCACTTCGTGCAAAAACAAGCCAAGCTTTTAATAAACACAGCCCAGCTAAACAGGAATGCAGCACTTACTTAAACAGTGTGTTTAAATCCACAGCTTTGTACACTCTGGCTGAAATTTCCCATGCAATTCGTTCCATGAGGGGTACCATCCATTCGTCCTTGTTGTAATGTCGTGAGATAATCCACACCATTCTCAGGGCATTCATCAGCGAAGGAATTGTGTCCAAGACCACATTAAACCCAGCACCATAGGTTAAATTCTATTAAATGTGTTATAAATATTGTGAATAAGACATGATGAAAATATACAGATAGATATTCTATAAACCAATATTTATTCTGTAGCTATCTGAAGGTTTGTTGATTTACAAACCAAGCTGTTCACACCTCTGGGCTTCGGCTTCCAAATATTAGAACAACTGTAACTCGAATAAAATAAGCAAGCCTTTTTTTAATTACATATAAAAAAGCTAGAGTATATCTTTACTGCTGATTAAAAATTAAAATTAAACAAGAGGTGATTATATCAACATAGAAACCGAACCACAAGTAAAAATTCACAAAGCATTCTTTAAGGACACGTACCTTCAAATGGTGTTCGAGAGTCGAAAGAAACTTAACACTATCTAGAGCTTCCTCATGCTGCTTTCTGAGGTCACTTAGGACTACCTGTAGATCTCCAATATTCTCAGATTCAGCTTCCTGTAATATTTCCAAGACTTTCTGCACTTCTGGAAGCTTTGTCTGTTCAGTAAGAGCACCTAAAATATCCTTTCTTTCACGCCAGAAGTTAACCTCTGCAAGTGGACCATTCCCCTGCAAGTAACATGGAACAAGAGTAAAACCTATAACCAGGACCATATTTATTCCTTCTTTTCAATATGCTGTATGCTGAGAAAACCTGATATGACTCAACTATGCAAAAAAAAAAAAAAAAAACCCAGACAGAAGAAGATCCTTGAAATCAGAAGAGTTTTACACATGGTGATGGGAACAAACTGCTCATGGAGGGGTATAGTCCTGAGCTGGAGCTGGGAAGTCCACACTTTCAAAGGCTTATGCACAAGTATCTTTGCAGCCATGAGACTTCTCAGTATGTTTAATGGTATCAGTCACAATATAGTTAATGGCATTAGTCAGATGTGCAAGTGTTTGCAGAATCAGAAGCTTACAAGTGGGGTTTTTTGTTGTTGTTTGAGAGAGATGACTTTTTTCAAGCAAAAATACAGTGGTCTATTTGGGGGAAAAAAAAAAAATCACTGCAGCTTTTAATATTTCCTGTCACTTTAGAAGAGTGCAGATAACAAAAGCACCTTAGTTTTCCACAGTTATCCTGTAGGGGTAGGCTGTACTAAAGAATACTTTATATTCTATTTATATTCTATTTCCCAAAGTCCCACAGTTCCTCATACTGCTACTGTTCTACTTTACACCAATTAGTTAACAGCCTTCCAACAATCAAACATGAGGATGGATTAAAAACGAGCAAAAACAATTCAAAGAGATTCTTGTGGGGAACTGAAGTAATGTCTCCAGGAAAAAAAAAAAAAGAATTTTGGTGTTCTAGGCAACATTATCTGTGCAACCTTTTTCAGTTGTTCCTCTAGAGCTGTGGATATTAATTTCTGCCAGGTCATTGCACAACTTTCCAGAGCTTCAACCACTTCTGGAACTGTGGCAAGAACAGTCACTTCTCCATCTAGATTTATAGTTGGCATCTCCAGTTGAGTATCTCCTATTGGAATAAAAGGCACAGAGAATTAACTGTCTTGTTCCATCAGCACCAGTATAATAACATCACTGAAATGGTTTATGCCTTCCATCTTGTTAGCTGCTTGAGGACAGTAACATGCCACCTGCTCTGCCTGTTTGAGGACAAGGCAAAATACATCCAGTTGCTTGACAGTTATCAGAGTGCAATCAAAGTTACATTCATTTCCCCAGGTCTGGAGCTTCCCCAGAAGTTTTACATATTTCTTATTCTGTACAAAGCCATCCCTAGGTGATTCTCTTTCTACCACCACGCAGTCTCAACACCACAGTGCTGGTACAGGCAGAACGCTTGCCTTCTGCTTGTTGTATAATCTGCTGAGTAACACTTAGGAATTTTTGCCTGTTCATTTGAGTCTCAGTCCTCATCTAAAAATTACCGTATTTCACGGGCTGTTCTTTTTTTTCTGTAAGTTCAGTCTCAGGTAAATTTGTTTTTTCATTTTCTGTGTTTTCACCGTCGGGATGAAAGGAAGTTTCCTCAGTCTGCTGCTGACTAGAGGAGAGAGCTGGTGAATGCACCTAAAATTCAAATAGGTACCATAGGTTAGATGGCTTATATTAAACAAGAAAACAATACAAGACAGTCTTGCTTAAGCATTGGATATGTTGTTCTAATCATTTAAGTGCATCTCCTTCCATTTCACCTCGTTAGCATCATTCTCTCTGCCTCAAGTTCTGCAGGGGGATAGCTCCAGCGTGCTTTTACAGAAACCTGGCAGCACAGAAATAAAGGTGCCTGGCATCACACACTTAAATGTTTCTCATACAGAGCCAGGCAATGGAATAATGCCCATCTCCACATCTTTACAAAAATCTGGGAAAACAAATATCAAATAAGGATTAAGAAAAACTTTGTTTTGGCATATGAAGGTTGCTCGTTAAATATTAGTATTTTCTACGCACAGTCCAGATGGAACACCAAACAGGCAAATCATTCACAGCAACACTCCAGACTCTGTATATAAAAGCCTTTACCTGTGAGATGGCATTCTGTAGCATCAAAAGAGTCTCATCTGTCAGCACACCAGACTTTATCACTTTAGGAAGAACTTCATTAGCTTCAGTCAGGTCATTAGGTTCAGTAATGCTTTCTAAACAATATACAAACAATTAGCATAAATCTAGCACAAACCCTTCTTTTTTTTTACACAGTTGTAGTAACTACATCTTCTTAGTCCCTCTGAGCACAGCACAAAACCTTCCTCCTTGCTGATAAAATGCAGAATATGTGTAACTTCCCATAAATTTCATATGAAAAGCATTCCTGATTTATGGCTCTCTTCTGAGTTTTTCTATCCAGTTAATTAAGCTGGATATGCACTATCCTGAATCCTCTCACCCTTTCTCATTTGTTTAATGCAAAAACTGTAAACACTGAGCTTGCAGTTATTCAGGACGCATACCTTCGGTTTCTCTCAGAAAATATACAGTAAAATCTGACACGAATTCATCAGGAATTTCATCAAGAGCCACATAGAAACGCACTTGGTCAACTTTCTGTTCTGGTAGCTGAAACAGAAAATAAAAAGGAAGTATGACTATTACTATTTGCTGCCATGTTTCTTAACAGCAAGAAAACTTTTGCCTGCTATGAGCAGTAGGACAGAGTAATTAGTTTAACTACATTATCATCACAATGCTGCCCAAGTAAACTACTAACATAAACGCAATGTTACGAAATCACTCAGCTAACAGTAAAAATCACCAGCTTTGGAAACAACACTGATTTCCAGACCAACAGGACTAAAAGACTTCGTGCTTGAAATGTAAAGAACCAGAAAGCACTTAAATGCCAGCCCTCCTCATACCTTTCAGAGAATGTGGAAGCACCTACTCCCCTTCCACCTGCATCTCAGTCATAAACCAAATTTATTTAGAAACCCCAGACTCCATCCTGACCATCTAATTATATAAAATACTTGAGGTACAAAAGCCTTTGTTCACTGTTCGTTAAGTGCCCACTCCACGGTGTCTTTACCTAACAGGTACTCCAACTGCAACATTTCTTTTACAAGCAACTCTGGGAATAGCTAATGCAGTACCTGAGTAACTCACTGCTGCACTTTCTCACCAAAAGTCAGCATTTTGCCAAGTAAATTACCTTTGCAATGTCTTGTCTGGCAATGTTGGGGCTATGGCAGACACCACAGGCCACTGGATTTGAATGGAAACCCCTGTTCTTGTTCTGAGCACTTGCTCTGTGCTGTACCTCCTTAATTGGCCTACCAGTTTAACTGAAACTTGTGCCTCAGGAAGCCAGTATCTTCATACCCACAAAAGAACAGGGTGAAATACAACAGACCTACCTGGGGTGTGTGTTCCACACTGCCAGTGGTAAATCTTTGCTCCAGGTTACTCAATTCAGACCCACTAGAGAGAGCTGCTAAGTGACCTGACACGATTTCATTGCCTGTAGCTGGCAGAGAGAGCGTCGTGCTTTCCCGAGTCAGCTCTAAGGAAGAAAGGAACAAGAGAACTCAGTGAAAGAAGAGGTATTCCACGCATATAAGGTGGATCCTTCCAATTTTCTTCTCAAACTACATGACACCGAGCATTTTCTTCCATCTTCAGCATCACCTTTCAACAACCAGCTATCCAAGCTTGGTGTGAATTGCACATTTTCCCACAGGACAGCACTATTGCTGAAGAACTGAACCCAAAGAAGCGACTATGGTGCATTCCACAGGGCAATGATCTTTAGTTAGAACATCCTCACTAGATTTTTCATGGCAAAATAAGTAGATTAGAACATTTCAAGATGAAAACCGCTTTGTAAAAGGAAATGCAAACAAGGGTCTTGTGCCAGATCTATGATGTGGAAAATGTTTGTAGTTAAGTCATGCCCAAGAAGCGACAGTGAAACCACTGTAACACAAAAGCAACTGCATGAATTCTAGGGCCAGTCAAGAATTCCAGACTTTATTTTATTCTGTCTTTCAGAAGGTGCACCATGTCTTCTTCTCCTCCTTCCAGCACAAGCTTCTAGACACTTGAAAGTAGGTGGGAAAGGCATAGGTGCATCTCCAGCTGGATCCTTTGTGTGCTGATATTATTATCAAGCAACAAATAATCCTTGCTGTCTTACTCTGGTCAGAGGTGCAGGGTGGGACACTGAATTGTATCATTCCTTTGGTCTGCTTACACCCACACCAGGCTTCAGCACTTAACTTTCGAGGCCCTATCTTTTTTGCACGGCATGATCAGAATTCTTTGATGGATATAAAATACCAGGTTGTGACTCTTTGCTTCTGCAAGTCACTGTTTCAGAAGCTTGGGGGAGTTCCACAGATACTAACAGCAGCGAAAAGAATTGAATCTCTGAGACACGAAATTCATTGTTCTCTTCTGACACCCTTTCTACCTCTTTTCCTCTATTTTTTTTTTACAATTTTTTGTGAAAGTCTTCTCTGTAACACTGCTGTTAAACTACTGGAGTAATCTTAATTCTTTACGGTATCACCCCTTTCATCCTCAACATGATACATCACAATAAAGAGGAGAGCTTGTAACTCTTAAGACAAGTGGAACAAATTCATTCCTGCTAAAGGGAATATAGTAATTTTATTTATTTGAATAAAGTTCACCTCTAAAAACCTGAAATTATAAAGTCAGTAAAAGATGTCACAGACAAAGACTGGGTAAAAGATTTGTGTTTGCAGGTTGATTTTGTTCATCCCAGTCAGCCTCTTTCTTTCTATCTGTTTGGAAAAGATCAAAGAGCCAAACTAGAACAGCTTTCTTTCAAAGGAGCATCTTAACACAGAAGCTCTTTAGAAAATATTCATTAGCCATTCTGCCCAGCACCCTAGCCACCAAATCAGCTCTATTTTCCTAGGAAAAGGAGCTGTTCATGTTACAGATACTGCTGGGTCTGCTTCAGAGAGACACCTCAGCCAGTCCCACTTCGCCCCCAGGGCAGTATGGCCTGCAGCAACTGCACTTTGGCTACTCAAGCCACCTACTTCCCTCCAACAGCCTCCACAGAGGAGGCAGTTTCAGTCCCCTGCTCAGGAGACAGATTACCTGGGCCTTCCTCCAGCTGCTCGTCTGCAAGTTCATCCGTGCCACCTGTGTCTGCACACACACAATGGAGGGAAGCGTGAGAGAACCTCCCGGCAGGGGGAGGGGGTGCAAATCCCACCAGGGCACGGCCAACGAGGGGAGAAGCCTGGGAACGGGTGGGACAGAAGGGGAGCGGGAGGCCTGGACACAGCCCCGGGGGATGGAGAGGCAGGGAAGGAGGTTCGGACTGGGGGAACCGCGTCAGCGCTCAGCAGGTGGGACAAACAGGGCCCAGGGGAGGGGGAAACGGGGAGCTGGGGAGGAGGGAAGGTTTGCGCGAAAGGGCTGGGGGCCTGGCGGCCTGGCAGCGCCCGCGGGAGGGCTCGGCGGGGCCTCACCCGCAGCCTCCTCCCCGCCGTCCCGCTCGGCCCGCAGCAGCAGCAGCCCCGGGCCCGCCTCCCTCGCCTCTCCCCTCTCGACGCCGCGGCCGAAGAAGCGCAGCACGGCCCTCGCCGCCTCCTCGGCGCCGCGGTGCAGCAGCTCCTCCAAAGGCGCCGGATCGCCCAGCCCCAGCAGGGCGAGAGCTCGGTCCCGCAGCCACTGCAGCCGCACATCCTCGCCCAAGCTCATGGCCGCAGCCCCCCGGGGCCCGCCCGACGCCTGGCGGTAGCCACGGCAACAGGCCGGGGAGGGGCGATGGCCGCGGCCCGCCCGCCCCGCGAGGCCTCCGCCCGCCCAGCGGCCCCCGCAGGTGCCGCTTGTTGCCCTCGGCCCCGGCGGCCCCGCGGGATGATCCTGGCCAGGGGGACCCGGCCCTCCCCTCCCCTCCCCTCCCCCTGCGGCGTTGCCAGGGGCAGGAAAAGGGGCTACTCCAAACACGAGGGCCCGCTCTGAACGGCGCAAAGGAGGCTTTTTATTCGGAATTCGTATCAAACAAGTGCAAAATTTCACTTTTGCTGTTCATATGGCACATGTTAAGAACACGGTACTATCCCCACTTTCACACTGGTACAAAAGAAATAAAAAAAAAAACCCAAAACCCACGAAACGACCCCTTTCCCCCTACTGAGGATAAACTTTGGTTCAAGAGCAGGAAGCAGTGCTGCAGGTGTGGACACACAGGATCGAGGCAGATTCTTTAGTCCCCATGCAAAAGCTGTGCCTTGGTGTATAAACTTTGCCTGGGACCACACTGTAAAAATAGAACCCAGGATAAAAACAGTTTGCTTCTTTTGTTTGAGTTCTAAGACTTTCTCAGAGGCTTGGACCCAGCAAAGTCACATTAAGTGAAGGGCTGCACACACCTCTGGTTGCAGAAGAGCAGCTCCTCACTCTGGGGAACTAAAACTGATGCTTCAAGTCGCCACAGTTCTAATCCTGCCTTTCTCCATAACGTTAATCAGAGTGATATTTAAAGTAATAACTCTAGGCAGAACTCAGAATATAACAATTAACATTTTTGGTGCAGTTTTAAAGATGGCCAAAAAGAGCACATTGCATCGCTACGTACAAATTTACATTTCATAACCCTTCTGGAATAGATGCTGAAAACATTCAGTGCTTCTGTTGCAGTGCTGGCTTGTTCCCAAAGTGCACAAGGTGGGAGCTTGCTTAAGTATGGGATTAGTAATGCATGTTTAATATGATAAAGTCTTTCAGATAACTTAAAAGTAATCATTCGAGAAAATAAACAGCCTCAACAACAAAAAAGCCTACAATGATTTTAGGACAAGCGAGAACTTTTTTTCTTTTTAAGAATAAAATTAATTTACAGCATTAGTTTATCAAGAAAAATGTACATTTTCTATCTATATACTTTACAAGATGCTCCAGATCTGCTCCGTATTTCTGTGGGAGGTATATATTACAGGATTATTTGGCTGCAGTATAAGGCAATCAGTGAAAAACACTTTGTCCTACAAGAAACCATTTGTGGGTGAGATCCAGTCACATGATTATTTGCAGACAATTCCAAACTGACAGCAACCAAACTATGCCATATTATCTTTATTAAAATGTAAAGAAATCTGCTTGAAAGAGAAAGGCGTAAACTTGTATCCTCCACCAGAGTAGAATTTGTTCTGAAATTCCACCCTGAAACGAGACAAAAACCAACAGAATCTGTCTGTTAATCCAATGTGATCAGTTGTCAAGGGGCAGAACATAAGAGGCTGAACAAAACCAGTCCTGATCCCATCACGTATGCTTTCTGTGCAGCTCTTTAACCCTCCTATCACAGTCCCAGGCAAATGTCCTGTTTCTCAAGAGTCCCAAATACACTCACATCGGGCTGTAACAGCTCATTTCTCACTGGTCTTGCTTGATTGGTTTTTGAGTTAGTTGCAGTTAACTGTTTTGCAAACAGACAATATCATGAGAGTACTCCTCTGTAATGCACAGAGCTTTGCCTTTGTCTGTATACTATGTCTGCTTTTTCTTACACTGCAACTTGATGAGATTTCAAAGTAAATGTTCTCCAAACCCACTCCAGTGTGCAGAGCTCATGACATTAAGACTAAGAACGGACTAAAATACTTCAGA
Source organism: Todiramphus chloris collaris (assembly GCA_025345505.1). Classification (NCBI taxonomy): domain Eukaryota; kingdom Metazoa; phylum Chordata; class Aves; order Coraciiformes; family Alcedinidae; genus Todiramphus; species Todiramphus chloris. The sequence continues at coordinate 3,852,969 of JANVCC010000060.1, read as the reverse complement.
GTTGGCAGCCACACTTCAGCAAAAGCTTTTCCCACTAATACAAATGTTCTGTTGAAGCGAGTAAGGAAAACAGACTGAAGACGCCCCACGATATAACCAGACTGAAATTAAAAATACTTATCCACATTACTAATATTCTACAGTATGAAAAGCTGCACTATTATAAATCAAATGTAGTCACAGTCTGCAGCAAAATCAACCCTGCATCATAAGGAAATATAATATTTTAATTGACTGACAATATTCCAGAGGAGCAATCACATTCAACTAACATGCTATTTATTTAATGTGATTAAATAAATCCATTACAATAGCACAAAGCTGTTGAATTCTACACTTTTTTTTTTAATAACACACCTAATATTTTGACACAAAGATTTCCTCAAACTAACCAGTGTAAGCTGAAGCAGTATAAAGAAAAATGTAACTTACCAGTGAAGTCGTATAGCATGGAGAAAAGCAGAAAGCCCCTCCATGACCAAAAGAATAAAAACTGTTAGCACAGCAAAACAGGCCAGAACAGGGACTAGCAGTAAGACACCGTATGTTGTATCCACACGAAGACCCACTCTCATCACCATCTGCCACAGAACTTCGGATAACTCTGGTAAAAAGAAGTTTTCCTAATGAATGTTGATATGTTCACCCAGTGAGCTGCTCACACTGACCCTGTTCCAGTTGAACCAACATCACAGAATCTGCTGAACGGGGGAACTACCAGCAATCCTCCCCCACTCCAGTTAGTTGCCTCCCCTCCCTCACACAAAATACTTAAAAGTTTCAAAATAACATCTACATTTTACACCACGACATTAAAACTTCAGCAAGTGCCTAAATACCATCCAAACTGGTCAAGCAATGGAAAGTAGGACATGACTGTGACTACTGATGTATTATTATGGGAGGTAACTGTGCTCAGGTAATCGGCCTGCTTGCAAAGAGCAATCAGTGGAGAAAATCACTAGATTCCAAACAGTCACAACTTTTTTTCTGTAAGTCAATCACTTTAAACACAGAATTTTTTTTAAATTAAGCAAAACATAATGCCATAGGAGTATCACTTTAACAGAAACTAAGTATAGGATCGAAATTAGATGCTCTAACCAGCATTAAAAAACCAAGATAGATGAAATGAAAGAGACAACCAACAAAAAAACCACCACTTACGTGCATGAGCAAGACTTAATGCCCAGAGTCTCAGGTATGAGGCTGTATTAGAAATACATCCCAGACAATATTCAATAGTATGAATTGCTTGATTCATAAAAACATCTGCAAAATCCATCTAAAATATAAAAATACATTTGGATCCATTTAAACAACGTAGTGCAGCATGAGAGAACAAAAACATGCACCTGCAAATCTTAAAATACAAGGAGAAAAATTTCAGTAAAGGGTCACACATTGATTTAATCTCAAAAAGATCTGCTATGTTTAAGATCTTTATTACAGACAATTGCTACCTTAGTTAAGCAAGTACTATAGTCTGCACATTGTGAGATTGAGCTATTTTTTGTCTTTCAGTTTACGTGAAATCAGTGGAATGAGTGAAGACTTTTAAAACTTTGTCCAAACCAAAAAGCAGCAATAGCTGGAGACTAGAAATTCTGCCCACATCTCCCAGCCTCCATTAGCAATAATCCTCATCACAAGATGAAATCTGTAGACATAAGACTTTTGCCTTGATGAAAAGCCAAGATTAATTAAGAGGAAGCTGGGCAGTCATCCTCTTGCTGTAATTTTAAGGCTCCATTAAAAAAAAAAAACCTAGGATTTTTATCCCACTCTTCAATCTAAGAAAATATATGGTCTTAGATGCAAGGTCTATAGATGCAAATAAAGGACTCTTCCTGATCTCCACTACAGACAGATTGTGGTTTACTGTAGCAATCTGAATATACCAAGAAATAATTGTAAACCAGCAAGAAATAAAAACAATAAATTGCATTCCAGTGTCAAGGTCTTTGTAAAGGCTCAGCTGATTTTCTCAAAACTTCCCAGGGACTCGCTGTACAGGTTATCTTCTTGGTTTTCCACTTCTAACTTGCTTTTATGAACACACAAACTAGGGATTAATTAAAACCATTACCTCCTCTCCATCTCCCTCTCTGTGCCCACTGTCCACATGACTGCTTCCTTCTTCCACATCGTGACATCTCAGCAGAGAAAGTTCTTCTTCGCTTTCCTTCCGAATCAGCTTGTAGCCACTCTACAAAATGAAAACACATTGTGTCTTCAAGTGGACTGCCAGTGTCATTTTAAAATTTATTTAAAGTAGTTGCAGGCAAAGGCAAAAAGAGAGCCAGAGGAACAAAGTATTATTATGTGTTACAGTTAAAAACTTTCCCAGTAGAAATATTTAGTAAGACATTGCTCTATATGCAACCCAACAGCAGCTGAACTCTGCTGCACTGCAGGTGTGTGTGTCTCTCAGTACTTACCCTGTACATCCTAATGCCTCGGCCTCCACTGTGCATCCAATATAAATAAAGTGGTTTACCCAAAAGCAATACAGGAACAGAAAGGAAAGCAACGCTAAGTAAAAACTTCTGCAGAGCAACCTGTTTGTCAGGGAAATAAAAAATTGGACCACAAAATCAGAAGTAGGAAAAGCCTTCTTGTTTTCTCTTAAAATCCTATTTGAGTATAAGAAAAATACTACTTCTTTCAGTGAGCGTGTGCTCCAAATTGAACATGCACACAAGTATTTTAATTAATCAGGCCCTTAAATTGGACTACAGACATCCAGTGACTTCAGGACTGAGTTCTAGAGGCAATACTGATACCCAGTAAGATTATTTACAGCACATAAAAAAGCATCAGAATTAGAAGCATGTAACTCTGTTCTCTAGCCTTAATTTTAACCTGGGCAATTTTGTTCTAAAAACAGGTATTTTCACCAGGCGCTACATAAAATCTTACAACCAATTAAAGAGTAAATGTGCTATTTAATCATAATGGTTATTCAATTTCCCCTTAGTCTGATACATTCCCCTTCCTTGGGGAACACTCAGCCACCAGCCTTTCCTGACTGGTAAAGTGTTATCTGCGTAGGGAACACAGGATCTTCAGAAGCTGGTAAGAACACCACTGACCTACCTGTCCTGTGTAGAAGACCTCTGTTTCACCCCCAGTAAAGAGGAACATGTTAATAAATTGAATCAGGATACTAGGAGCCGATGTAGCATCCTCTGCAGAGTATGCCAACCATTTAAAGAAGATCAGAAAGACAAGGTAGCCGAAGATGCACATCATGAATAAAAGTTCAGGAAGAAAAACCAAATAAATATTATACTTCTTCTTGAAATGCCTAAAAGATTAAAAATGTGGGGGAAAAAAAAATTAAGTTTTACAAAAGGAGATCAAGATAAATACATGGCCCAAGAGTGATTTTACAAAACAGAACAGTACCCAGCACTTTTAAACAAGAAGACTACAATGCAATCCAGAACTGATTTCTTCATATTCCGTGAAATTGTAGTCAGGTATTTCAGTGGAAATCAAGACTGTAAGAAGCACGTATCCCTGTTTAGCAACACATGAAATCAAGCCTTGTATTAATCTGTATCTTCAGATTTTTTTGCATGATACTGATCTATCATAGTTATGTGAAGGAAGACCTGTCTGTTACTGTTTTTTTCTAAGAATGGTTTTCACAATTACTGTTATTCTGTTTTTAAAAAATTGTTACAATTTCTCTTACCAGATTAACTGTTGTAATTCAAGACTTGACAAAAATCTACATCAGTGTTACCTTAAAATCTACATCAGTATTACCTTAATATCATCTTTTACTTACAAGTGGTTAAATACCCCCAGTACAACTCCAAACGTCATGTGAGTCACTCCAAAAATCACAGACATTTTCATTTTGAAAGAATTTAAAAAACTGAGGCGGTTGCTTGCCAAATTCCATATCTGAAGAAGACAAAACCAGCATTAAAGAACAGTGTCACAGAAGGAATAAAACAGTAACCTTTCTCTATGGGTGTCCAGAATCACCTCAGGGGTGACAACTGAGAACTGCGTTTCACGAAAATAGTTAGATCTTTCTTTGACTCGTTAAGGGAAAAGCTCTTTTTGAATGGAAAGCAGAAGGGTATTTTTTCCCATAGTGAGATTTATTTTCATAACACACATACCACAATCTAACTGACAAATGACTGATGATCACAAATGGACAATTTAAAAGAAAGAAACTAACCGGATCAATTCCAAAGGGATAAGCTCCATTGTATACACCAGTAACGTTTGGATCCAGTGTTAAAAATTGATGAGACTTCAGATCATCAAGACTGCAGAGAAAGAAAAACACAATGAGATCTGACATTGTTTAAACATGGTGACAAGAGACTTTCAGTTCTGCAGGCCACTGCTCCTGCTTTCCTTTATAGGACCAGCTCACCCACAGGCAGACTTTAAAACAATAAGAGGATTTCTAAGCACAAAAAGCCTGGATAATAAAAACAATAGCAAAAAAAAAAAAAAAACAAACCCCAAACAGTCTAGAAACTCACAATCTGGGCTTAATTCACACCACCTGTCTTTGAAAGGACAGTTTCTGGATTTTATTCCTCATTGCCCCAGAATGGAAAGTTTCCTTTAAAAAGCTTACAGTTTGCTTTTGTATAAAATTCACTAACAAACACCCAAAGAATAACTGGCATCTTTTATCCCTTTTGCATTTGGTTGAGTTTCCACTCTTAACTTCATATAGTTTTTCATTAACATAGCACTCACAGCCTGTTCACACTTTAACTGAAGTCAGTGGTTTTGACTGTACTATTTTAAGTCACTTCCTGAGAGGCAGGCTGTGGTCACTTAGACACCAAAGGGTCACGACACCTCAAAACACTGAGGTTATCCCATCTTGTGGAAAAGGAGGTTAGACAATTCACATAACTGAAAGCTGTGCAAAGACTGCTTGATAGGCAATTAATTAATTTAATTAATTGTTCATTTCTTACAGTAGATGCTAATGGTGCTTGGCTATCCATTTCAGAAGCATGACCTAGGAGAAACTTCTCCAAAACTAGCCCTGTGTTTTCTATTCCTCTCAAAAGCTGATACATACATATATATATATCTATCTATATATTCAGAGACCTCTCCTGCTACACCTTACTAGATTTTCCTTGTTTTTCACTGCATTTACTTACTGCTGTCAATAAAAGGATGGTTAAAACGGGTGAACAAAAGAGTTAAACTGCTGCAGGAAGTACATTTTTGATTTAATGGTATAGAGCAAACAGAGGCATGCTACTCACCGCCAAACCTTCTGTTCAAACATTGCTGAAACATTCCATCCAGACCCAAATATATTGAACGACTTTGAAAAACAGTCATTATAGATCAATCCAGTGTATACAGAAAACAGACCCATTAATAAAATAACATATCGGCCTTCGAATAACATTTTCAGTATCTGGAAGTATTGGAAAGAAGAAAAAAAAAATAGAGTATCTAGGCTTTTCTATCAGATTTTTTTTTTTTTATATACAAAGACTTCTAAAAACTAAAAAAAAAATCTTGTGAAGTCATTAAGGAATATGAGGAAACTTAAGGCTAACCAAACTGTAACACAAGAGAATTTTGTCATGAGGATGTGAATATACAATTCACAAATGTCAGTCATCAAATAGATGCAATTCACATCCCCCCATTCACAGTTTTCTGTCCAGGCATTTATATGCAAAGGTTTATAAGCATTAGGAAACAGAACTAGCAGCAAGAAATAGTTTTCAAAAAGTTAGACATTTGAAGCCATTCTTAATTAAATACGATTCTAATGAGAGATGCAGGTGTTCCTACATTCCAACCCCGTATGATTAAAAAATGAGTTAAAATTTAGTTTAATTGATTTCAAACTACAACTCCTTTTCAAAACCAGTAAAAGATGCTTTTTTTCAAATTCCATTTCCTCCTCACATGAGCGTAACCACACTCTGTAAAACACACACGTCACTAAGTAGCCCGAGCAGAAGACAAGCCCAACAAAAAATCAAATAAATTCTGTCAGTCTTTCATTCCAACTTGACTATTTCTGCCTTTTTGAAAACAAAACTGAATAGTTTGTTAAGATACTACATCAATGCCAAGGAATATGGCAACTTGAAACACAGAAAATCCCAATCTAATACATGTGCAATGAATAGTACTTCTCAAACACAGTAGCTATTCAACTGAAGTTATCTTGCTGGATGGGAAGTAAATTATCTGCAGTTCCTTTTACCTCATCTTGTGATCTTTGTAACCTAGGGTGGTTTTCATACAGTATTGTCAGGAGTGCAAATATGAACATTAGTAGACCATGTCCAAAGTCTCCAAACATAACGGCAAACAAGAAGGGAAAAGTGATGATGGTGTAGAGAGCTGCAATGACAACAGCACGGATTTCAGACACGCAGCACAACACAGGACATTGCAATATGAATTATGCCAAAGCAATTCAACTACTTTAACCTCTCAGACAATTGTCAGCTTTAAGTTTGAAAGACATTTCACCATCTACTACGAGACCTTTCCCCCACACTATGAATTTAACTCTGTTTAAAGCTTGCTTATTGTGTATGTTTAAGTAACAACAACTGCACAGTCAAATCAGTAGCTGACAATTCTGAAGATAGTACTAGCAGCCTGGGAAATCAAAACCAAACAGTTCTTCCTCCGTGGCTATTTTGGCTTTGTATTATAATGTACATTCTCTTGTACAGCACGACACAGTCAATGTAGCTGCAGAAACACATCAGAACATTGAACTAACTGGGCTGTACAAGCTGGGTTTTTCAAGTGATGAGCTCCACACTTCAGTAAGATCAACAGCCATTATCAAAGTCAGGGGTTTTTTTTTCCTCTAAATATCTTACCTTATCCAAAGCAAAGCATATAAACAAACACTACACAGCTGTAATCAGCATGTTTAGCCCTAAAATAACTCAGCAAAATGTAAAGTCCCATCTTATTGCTTGGAGCATCACTGTACTTTCGATGAGCTACTGAAGTTTTAACCCTAGAATAACTCACCAAAAATGTAAAGTCCCATCTTATTGCCTGGAGCACCATTTGTGCTTTTGAAGAGCTACTGAAGTTTTAAACCAGCTACTAACGAGCAGTATGGTTGTCACTATTTTGCCTTTACTGGTGCCCAGTTCAGCAAGGTATTTAAAGGCATAAGGCAAGCAATAATGACAGCACAGCTCACAGTTCAGATTTCAGAAAGACCAACCTGGATTGACTTCCCCATAGTTTCCAACTCCATAAGCATCAACAATGTTCTGGAACCCTGAGGTGAATTTATTGGTACGTATCAAAGTTGGAGGAGGTTGTGTTGTTGGGATGGTGTTCATGAATGAAGAAATTGTAGCTCCGCTCTTCCTCTAATTACGGACAGAAAGAAGATACATTAATACAAGAACACAGTTGATGCTTAACCTAATCGAAGTGAAAACATTTCCTCTATCAGCAGTTTAACTGATCATGAAGCATCCCTACATTAAGCCCCCAGTCTAACATTTATCCCTTTGTGCCTTCCTAAAAAAAACCACAAACCCACCCCACAAAACATTAATCTGTTCCTTTAAAACCACTGCTTATGTACAGTGTTCTAATCCTTACTTTATAGGAAATATCAGACAAGACTCATCACTATTATAAACCAAAGATTTGTTAGTAAAAATTCTCTTTATAGAACAGCAAGACAGAGCTGCACTCAACACAACTAACACAAAGGAATTGGCAGCTGCTACTTGACTGCAGAGCACTGTGAGCCCAGTCTGACTTGGGTCCAACACAGTAGATATTCAAGGAAAAAAAACCAAAAAAACAAGCATGCACAGCACTAAACAAAGGCCCTGCTTATAAAGAAATGTCTGATATGAGTTCATAGAGACCCAGATCTGCCCATGCTTACTTTTAGCCTATTTTCTATAATTATTTTCTTTCCTTATCTGTATAGTTATCTCAAGACAAAAGCTGTAACATCAGTGAGGGTTCAGCTGACTTACTGAACCTTCCTCCAACGCATGGCGCAAATTTTGCAGATCAGCCACTGGGCACCAAACTTCAGCAATTAAACATTTATTCGTGACATCAAAACTGCACAGGTTGAGTACATGATAAATGGCTTTCATCTTCTTCACTTGGATAACCCACGTATAGATGGATTCAGATGCTTTACACAGGATTTGGCGTAAGTAATCCTCAGTTTTATGCAGCACCTTTGTCCAAGAAAAAAATAAATAAATGAACAAACAAAAAGCTTTAATTGAAAATGTAGCAGTGGTCACGTTAAGCACAGGCAGAGCATCTCAGGTTTGTTCAATGCTTGATCAAATCTGTAGGAGGGCACATGAACCACTGCTGAAAACAGAGGGCAAGGCCAAGAGCCCTGAACTTTAACAGATGCCTCCAACAGGAGACCAGGAACATGACATACAGTCCAGTTCACATCCAAAACTGTATGTATTTTAGAAATGTATTTGTGTATTTAATGCTGTGAGTCATCAAGTGATTTCCCAGGGTGCAATAACAATATTCCCTTTACTCACAGTATGAAGATCCTGAATACGAACGCTTAGTCCTTCAACAACTGCCTTGCGCTCCTCTGTGTTGTTTGGATAGGGATACACGTGACAGTGATAGCTACGGGAAAAAAACAACACAAATTTCTGCTAAATAACCAAACCACACCACAACAAATCACCCAACCTCACCCCTAGTCAAATCTGCAACACAACCACAGGACAGATTCCATCTTGCCTGTACCTAATAAGGGCTGCAGATAAAATGTTTATTTGTACATCATTTAATTATAAACCTAGATGCAGTGGGAGGAGAGGAACAAATTTAACTTCAAAATCCTTGCCTAAAAAGCAACACTTAAAAGGAAGGGGAGTAGGGGGGAAAACTAGCAAGAAAATAACCCAGATATAAAGGTATATAGTTTTACTTCTTACCAGTCACAAATCTTCTTAACTTTCTGGCCAATTTGTTCACCCCAATAGGACACTAAAAAAACAAACCACTTTGTGGTGTCGCCCTAAAAAGCAAAGAAGTTAAGTTGATGAAGTTTGTTCTTAACAAACAACTCCAATGTGATATAATTAGAGTGCAAAATACCAGAGCTGAATAATTAGAAAAAGCTGTCTTCGTAGCATTAGCCTTCCACCATTTTCGTGAAGACCAAAAAATAAATTTCAAGTGTGCCAACATCACTCTTTTCTTTGGTATATTAGAGAAAACCAGAAAAAGTTTTCAGGGAAAATAAATGAGATATTATATTTTACCATCTCAGAATTATTAGTAACAAAAAAAAATATATATAAAATTTATAATTCAAATGTTACAAATTAGATTTGAAGCAAAATTTCAAAGTGACAGATCAGGCAGTCATAATTGTTCATTGGCAAAAAGGGAATTTTATAAGTTCAGAGGAAAAAAAAAACAAACTTCATGGAAGACCAACTGTACTCCAGACTTTTTTTCCTTAACTGATGAATGAACAAATAAAATGACTCCCCAAAGCTACCGCACTGTACAGAGCTAGTTAATAAATATCCAAGCAGCCATTTATGCCACGTATTTTGATCAGCAATCATAAAGTCACTACTATTCCACACTGAAGTTTTGCACTCATTAAGCTGAACCATGATAAATTAATTGCCACTTCTCTAGCTAGGGTGGCATCAAAACCTGTAATTGTCAAGTCTTACAAGTTCTAATACAGTAAAATAGTTTCCCCTCCAAGGGCACTGTGAGATCATTTACATTCCTTGCAGGCAGACCTGAGCAGCAATTCTTCCGAGTCTTACGCAAAGTACAAATGAAATAAACTGATAGTTACAGTGTTTACTCACTGTATCTGGATCTTCCAGACACTCATCCAGCTCTGCGTAGGTGAGGATTGTATAGCCTTTACAGACCCTCCATAGCATTTTTTCAAATGCTTCAACTTTTGCTATGTGAACTAACCCAGATATGAACCTGTGGAGAAAGAAAAATTGGTAAAGCTCAGATTCACAGGTAATTAAAAACTCAGATTACATCACCCTTGGGATCACACAGTCCCAACAGTTTAACATCTGCCATCTCTAGAGAAGGAAGCATCACCCTAAAGAGGAAGTAAGGAGCTTTATAAAGACTCAGTTTCTATTTGGAAAGTAAACAGACCGTAGGCCTGAGCACAAAACTAGAATTATATTCAACTTCTTTTTCTTTCTGTGATGGTTAGGTTCTTCATTTTTTTTTGGTAATATAGCCTCTCATAACAGCATTGTAGTTTCCATGCACTGTTTTGAAGGCAACTAGGCAATACCATAAATAGTTACAACTGACAGTGCTAGGGGATTAAAACATTGTGTGTTTTAACACCAATCCAAACAACAGAACAAAGTACTGACTTAGAGCATTAGAGATTTTTCCTTAACACATAAACTTGGTTAGATGGAAGTTTTGTAACAGTATTTTTGGTGCTTTCCTACTCATCTCTTCAAATAATCCACTTTTGTTACAAAGGTACATTTAGGGCAGATTCCTACCCTGTCTAAAACTGTTTGGCTCACCTAGAGGCAAATCACACTACACCCCATCTTTGAGGAAAACAGCCCATTATTTACAGCAGCTCATCAAGCAGTTCTGAAACAGCAGACACTGACACCCTGCCATACCTGGACTGGGCCATACCTACCCCAGCTTGGCACCCAGCCTGTGCATACAGTTGTAATCCACTAACGGCTCATTTTCCACCGATGGAAATTCTTCATAATTTGCATGTAAACGGGACTCGTACTAGCAAGTAAAAGAAAGATCATTCATAACTTTCAGGAAAAAACAATACAGAATTCGTTTCTTATTCTAACAAAAGAAAGCTAATTAAGTAAATTATTTCAATAAAAATATAACCCCCCTTCTCCCATGTTCATTTCATACAAAGACTACCCTGGGATGTCAAGTGCACTGCTCTCAGCACTTACACTCAGTGCTGCAAAGTTCGCATGCTAAATTTCTCAGCACAATTTATGCATCAAAATAACACAAATAGGCCTTCGTTCTCAGACGGTTATCAGCAGTAACAATCAAACAATTCAAGAGAGAAACCACAGAGCTCCTTTAAGCCCAGGGCTGCATTTTGTGCCTTTGCACAAGAGCTCGCCTGCCAGGTTCTCAAGCAGTAACAAACGGCGTACGGCGCTGTAAAGCCCGACGCCAAGCCATGCACTGGAACCAGGAACGCTGTGCCACTAAATGCCACACGACGCACAATCCTCACCCAACAACACCAGCAGTACCTCAGCTGTTCTCCTGACAAATCTCTGCGTGACCTCTAACATGCATGTGTATTCTGTCAGCTCAAGCAGGTTTCTCTTCAATTTTTCTTTGTTTTTAGTTATTTCCCTCAATTCTGTCTCCAGCTTCTGCAACTGTTCCTAAGACACAGAGGAAAGAAAAAAAAATGATGTAGAATCAGTTATACTGTTCTGGAAATCAGGGAAGGTTGAATTTTAAGCACATGGTAATTTGCTGCAGTGATGTGAGTTTCCCCATTTCTTAATTAACTTAAGCTCCACAGATTTTATTCCTCAGTCTGTGAAAGACTGCTTTGTATCGAGTACACTTGATCCTCCACTGGCATCTGTTAAGTCTGCTGTTCTGACCCTAGTTTGTGTCTAGGTGAAATAATGCAGACTTGGAATCAAAACTTCAGATAGTCCAGGGTGCAAGAGACATCTCACTTCTCTTAACAGAATTACAGCAAAACGGAACGTCATTCAAAAATCATATCTGCATTTTATAAGCTTCTACTTCTAACATTAACACCCAAAAAAGCATTCAGAAAAATCTTTTGCTAGGCAACCAGCACTGGAACATGCAGAGACTGGGGCGTAATAAAACTCCCAGACACCCTGGAAATTCTGGATGCACAAAAAGAGCCTTAGGTAGGTCCCAAAGCAATAAATGGACTCCACCTGCAGAGAACTATTTGACTGGAGCAGTGTAATAAGCCAATCCATCAAAATAAAACAGGTGACTGCAAACCCCAAGAGTTTGCCTTGACCCTTTTGCAGGAAGTTTGTGTTATCAAATCCTCACTGGAAATCTTTGAACTAACACTGGGGAAAAAAAAGCTGGACAAAATCGAAAGCGAATGGTTCTCCCCTCCTGCCACACCCCTAGAACTTTAGTCAGAGTTAATAAGACAGCAAGTAATTAAGTTTGAACTGAGGTTCCAAGATCCAAAGCTACGCTTCTGGCGTCTGTTGTACAGAAAAGTTACCTGGATTTCTAAAATGTGTTTCAGCAAAGGGGCAGGAGGAGCAACATCTCCTTCAGGAAGTGGAATATCCGCCTTTTTAATTTCTTGTACTAAATACCCTGGAATAAGAAGAAAAACAGCATCAGAAAAGGCATTTCCTTATACCTCCTAGAATGCTGCAGAGCTGACCTTCAGCTGTTATTGATGGTGCTGATCACACTGCAGCATCAGGCCCTAGCTACTGTATTCATCTATTTTCACATCACCACACACACTAGAGCCTTCAAAACAAGGGGCTTACGGAGCACTGGGAATCAATACACAGAACGGTTCTGACTTGGAGGCCTGCAGAAATCAGCTGTCTTCAGAGTCCTCTGGCTGAAGTCTTCCAACCACAAGCACTTTTTAAGAAGCTTTTAACATTTCACAGTTTCTTTTTGCTGCTGGAAGACACTGCTTGCTGCTAATTGTGCCATCTGCCAAAAACTGACATTCTGCTCGGTGACCCATGCTTGGAATAAAAAGTGTTCAAACAAGGCAGCTTAAGCAACCTTGACAACAAACGCAACTCACGCCGGGCAGGGAGTTGCTGAAATAGCTGCTGGGATGGTTTGGCATGACCAGCACATGCCTCTGGTGAGAGATTCCAATCAAAGAACCCTTTAATGGTCACTTTTCCTTGGGATACATTGAAGAATTCTGCATCCTGGTTGCAATGCTCTGCATACCCTTCTGCATTCATTAACTACCACCTGAATACAATTAATAACTTTATTTTTTCAATTTCTGAGGGTCCTTGGAAGTTCAACAGTACTGAGTTACAGAACATGAAAACCAGGGTTTGCCTTATGGTCAAGGAAATATCCAGAGTAAAGCTTTCATTTTCCTAGCAGAGTTTTAAGCAGTCAATACTGAAATGGTCTTGACTGCTTATCAGCAAACACACTAGCAACTCTTCACCTCGCCACAAAAATCAACCTCCATTTAGCGTGTATGTGTCATGAGCTGTAATATTTACTGAAAACAACAAAACCAAGAACCAGAGACCTGTCGTGAAGCACTGAACAGGCTGCCCAGAGAGGCTGAAGAGTCTCCATATTTAAAAACCCATCAGACACAGTCCTGGACAATCAGCTCTGGCTGCCCCTGCTAGAGCTGGAGGCTGACGAGGTGATCTCAGAGGTCCCTTCCAACCTAAATGATTGTGTGATGTGATGCAGATTAACATATCTGTATGTTCCTACACAATTTAGTGCTACAGTCAAGTCACAGAATCACTCAGGTTGGAAAAGACCCTTGGGATCATCATGTCCAACCATTAGCCCTGCTCTACAGGTTCACAAGTCATCTCCAGCTCCAAAATTCTACACAAAGACTGTAGCTGTATGTGGGTATACGCATGCATATTTATTCATACATACTTAAGTTTTGTAAGGCTCTACAGCATTCAGAGCATACAAGACTGGGAAGATTAAAAAGCCCCGTAGATAAAACCTTCAGCTCCAGCAATGTAAAGCTTTAAGGATGCCACAGACAAGAAAGGGCAGACATTAGAACAAAGCTCACCAAGTATTCTTTCCATTTCTTCACACTTCTTTACTTCATTCACAAACTTCCTCTGAAATACACTTACATTTGGGTTGAGCTGAAGGAGAAGGACAAAATGCTTATTAGGTATTTAAAACAGGAACTGTTTCTAAAAGGCCATGGCTGTTTCTGTGGCTTCATGAAGACAATTCTGCACGTGCTCTCTGTGCTTTCTTTCTACAAAGTGCTTTTCAGCTAGGAAGGCATAAAAATCTAAAAGGATGGAGAAGTCTTCAAATTGCAAGGTTTTATTAAAGCAGAATTATCAATGCCCTTTGCTAGTTTTACTCAAATAATAAAAGAAGTAGATCCACTAGAGAAGCCGTTCCTGATCCTATTTCTACAGTTTTAAAATACTGCTTGATGACTTAACCTTTCTACAAGCAAATTTCTGTGATGGATTTCCACGGGATCTGTGGAAACATCAAGTTTTGACAGAATCTTTTTCTTTGCATCCCCGTACTATGACTGTGCCATGTCTCTGATTACTTACTCAGCTTTTCAGTCAGGTTTGAGAGTAAGTTATTTCTGGAATAAACAGTGTCAGATACCTGGAATGGCATCAACACGGTAAACAACACCCATGTAATTATTCTTACAGGTTTGTCTCCTCCTACCTGCCATATTTACTAACTGGCTGTTAAATTCTCCCAGCTTTCCTTGCAAAGGTTTTGCAACCTACATTTCTGAAGAACGCTTGGAAGAAATTCCAAAGTCTCTGTCAGCAAGCAAAGATGATACAAGTACAATGAGACAGTGCAGAAACAAGGTTAATTACCCAACCCAATTTTATATTAGTCAGGCATGTAGTTTCCTCCAAGGTGAATTGCTCCTCCAGGAGCAGGTATGTTTCACAAACCAGCGCGCTGTAATGCTGAAAAAATAAACCTACAGAACTGCTAAGATGATTCTATCAGTGTGTCAGTGGGGTGGGCATATCTATTAACTGCGCATGTACGCTCAGGCTGAAGTCAGTGGGGCTTCAGCTGAGTAACGGGCTCTCCCATAGGATCCCACTGCAAAAAAAAAAACCCAACAACAAACACGTTTAAGCTACTTCGGTGAGAGAGGTGGGATATAGCTATCCCAAAACACCCCTCCAGAGGGTCTTGGGGAGGCTAGAGCTCGACAGCAACCTTCCATCATTCAGACCTCGCTTTCAGGTGAATACGCTGTAAGTTTTATAGATATAGATGCAAGGTCGGACCAGATGATCCTTGAGGTCCCTTCCAACTCGGCATTCTGCGCTACATCTGCAAGTCAGAGCCGGGGAAAGCTGGGGCTAAAAGCGGGCTCGGGCTCTTCACGCCGCACCATCGGCACGCCACCCACACGCACCTTCCCGACGGCAACCGCTCTGCCCGCCCGCCGGGCCCCTTCCAGGTCTTTTTCCCTCCCCCGTTCCCCCAGACAGCCCCTCCGGGCGCCCGGGCCCCGTCGCCGCTACTCACGTCTCGGAACTCGGCCAGGCCACGCTCGCCCACCTCGCTGAGGCACTCGTAGGCCGAGCCGCTCTGGAGGAAGAGCTGCGCCAGGCACATCGGCTCGCCGCGGAACAGCGAGCCCATGGCGGGAGGCGGGAGGGGAGCCGAGGGGCTCAGCGAGGCGGGTGCCGATGCGGCGCGGAAAGGCGTCCGGCGGGAGCCCGCGGTCCGGCGGCCATGGCCGAGCGCCCCAGCCCGCCGCCCGCAGCGCGGCCAGCTGCTTCCGGGGGCGGGGCGGGGCGCCGGCGAGGGCGGAGCGGGGCGGGCCAAGCCGAGCCGAGCCGAGCAGAGCGCGGCAGGGGCCCGGTGCCGGTACCGAGGCCCTGTTCACGACGGTACGGACGGGGCGCGGCTGGGGCCCGCTGCCCCCCCCCCCGGCGCCGGTACCGGCTGGGGCGGCCGGAGCCCGAAGGCTGTTGAGCCTGGCGCACCCCCAGCCTCGGGGGCTGCTCATCGGTAGTTCCTTCCGGGGTGCGCCCTCCCGCCCCGAAAAAGGGGATGGAATGGGCGCAGGCCGAGGTGGATTCACCCCCGTGAAGGGATGTACTGGAGAAAATACATTACTAAGAGAAGATAAGCTCCGAATCACGGGGGAATCCCAAACAGAGCAGTTAGACTCCATGGCCTTAAAGGTCTTTTCCAACCTAAATGATTCTGTGATCATTTGAAGAAAGTCAGTGGTAAATGTTTTCTATGTCCTGTGTAGCCCAGATCAGATACATGTTGTCACTGCAAACCATTCAGTGGAAAAAAAGAACTACAGATCAATACATGAAATATTTGAACCATTACTACTTTTTAAAAGAGCAATTACTATCTGTCCACTGCCCCAAAACCAGGTGGGCAGCCTTACTGTAGAAGGGAACCGCTGCCGTGACCTGCTACAGCACCAGAGGAGAACAAGCTTGACAGGACAATAAGCTTGACAGGACAAGGGTCCATCCATGAGGACAACCCCTTGGGTTCTGCACTCACCCACATGCAGCAGCTCATACAGAAGCCACTTTTTAGTCAACTCTGCACTCCTGCTGTTCCAAGCACAGAGCCAAGCACTGAGACATAATTCTGTTACTTTATTTTAAATAATCACCATTTTCTGTATACTGTTAAGATAGTAAATGTTTATATAAAATATCTACAAAATCCAAGAAGATTTATCTGTAACTTTTACCCAAAAGTGCTTAGAAATACTAACAGAAAGGGTTCTCTTGACATCAACATTTTTAAACCAAGGAAGTATTCCATAATTTAGAAAACCAAGGGTTACTCATAATCACTGCAAGTAAAACAAGAAATGCCAATGACAGGCCTTTAGCAAGACACTGGGAATATGGTTCTCCTGAAAGAGAGGAAAAAAAAAAAGAGTGTAAGTATACAAGAGCTAAATATTGGCTTGGACAACAACCCACAGGATACAGATTAAAGTCTAGGCATAGCCTGAATAAAATGAATAATAGAGTGCATCACAAAGCAAGGAAGCAAGGTGCTTCATACTTATGAAACTTCATACTTTGTGTAACTTTAGTCCCTGAAGTGGTGCAGATTAACACAGGCAGTTGCCTCCGTGCACACAGCTCCCAGCACAGAGTGCAAGTGTCTTGACACCCTTTGAAACGCCAGACATTTAACCTACTGAGTCTCCCACGAAACACCATCCGACACCGTGTTACACAGAGGAAATCTAAAAATTAACTCTCTTACCAACCAGGCAAATTTTCTCTGGAACTCGTGGGCTGACTGAAAAACACATACTGGCAAAGTGAGAAGCAAAGTCTCCCTCCACCCTTCAAGAGCAAGGAGATGCACCGACAACACTACAGTTAGAGTAGGAGATGGGAACAGGCCAGTATCATAAAGCAATACATTCCCCTCTCCCCTAGAAAACACACTGCCCTCCAGACTGTATGGGGGAGCAATAAAGAGTCCCTCCCTGATTAATAGATATTCACACATTTTCAGTCTTGTCCACAAAATATTCCTAATAAGTTTTTCTTCTACTAATTCTAATTAAGAAACTAGCGCGTTATCAAGGAAAAAAAAAATTAAACAGACTTTTTGGACTATGCTTTCTATAAGAGGAATTTAACATTCCCTATAACAAAGCATTCTTTCAGACTAATCTCCACACACCCAATTATGTTTCAAATATGGCCAGTTCATGGCATTCCACGCTGCTTATTATTTTTACCTGTGTAAAACCGTGTCAATGGATAAAAAAGTTGCGGCCAGCACACATCATTTCGATTGCAGTCAAATTCTGTATAATTCATCTGATACCTGGGGGAAAAAAACCCACAACACAAAAATAAACAAACAAACCAAAAAAACAGGTTATTAACTCCAGTACCAGAATACTAGTACAAGTGGGAAAAACACAGTGAAAAAGTTTCCAGAGTACAGGAAAAAAAAGAAAAACACAAAAAAAAACCCCAACAAACCTAAATCACAAGCTTCTCATTATTCTCTTATGACTTTTTTTTCCCCCTCTAAGAAAAACAGAAGCCTCCCCTCTACTCCATTTTTGGCATTTTCAGTCACTTTGTGACGAACATTTGCAGACAGTGGATAGTTGAGGAGCCTCACTCAGCACCCTGCAGACAATGCAGAAGCTTTTCTGCTAAAACCAGACAGCTTGGCAGAGTAATTTACAGGCCTTCATGTTCTTCACGCTCCTGGGGAAGACTATCACTGACACAATTGTTACTCAGGAACTCTGTGAACCAGGCATTCTTGCTCTTTACTCCACCAAACCAAAGTAACCTTTGGATCAATGCTATTCACATTACATCTGCCTAACGTAACGCGAATATTGATGTTTCTATAAAAATTACCTTGTCAATGGAATGGGTGGCTGAGCTGGCACTTTAATGAACTGAACAGAAGCAGTGATGGGAAGAAAGCTGGTGCTGTTTTCACAGATAAGCCCACACTGGAATTGCCATATGACTGTTGAGTAACTGTAAGAATATGCAGAACTGTTACTTGAGGGCTGTAAATGGAAATTTAGAGCCTAAAGATAACCATGAAAGGACAAACTACACAGTATTTAGGAAGCGACTGATGATCTTTTCAACATCCTGCAGGAAAAGAACTTGCAAAGCCTGGAAATGAGGTAAAGTGGAACAGAATCCCATGTATTTGATTGGGATTGATTTGGGGGGGGAAAAAAAAATGCCTTTGCCAAGTGAGGATTCCCTGATCAGGAAAGAACAAAGCATTTACTACAGCTCTCAAGAATAGCTCTACGTGGGTAAGTCAAAACACAGGAAAATGTTGTCACTTCCACCACGTGACAAGAAATTAAAACGATCTTCTGATGGAATGCCCTGCATATGCCTACTACTGTCAGCATCGTGAATTTTACCCAATATATCAGTGAAGTAGAAAGATTATCTACTTGGAACCATTAATTATTTTTTCATTTTCAATTCAAAGGGAGAAAGGCAAACCTGTCTGTGATCAAAGGAATTTGGCTTGCACACATAAAAGCGTGTAGAAGAATCAGAAATATCAAAATAACATTTTTATTTGTAAAATTTAATCTGTATATGCTAGGTAAGCAAGCCTCAAAATTACACATTTATTGGACAAGTATCCAGAGACACAACAATCTCTACCTGATCTGCACAGCAAGAATCTCTTGACGGGGAATCCCTTGTACTGCACCCACATCAGCAAAGATTATGCGAATATTCAGATTTGCAGGAATATCTGGACAAACGCCTTTTATGCTTCCAGTGCTCACACTGATACCAGAATTAAAGGGCTCAGGACCTAAGGAGGAGAACAAAGTTATTTAAATGGAAATATTATGCAAAACATTATATTTTCCCTAATTATATTATTGTCATAGTCCAGTGAAATACTGGTAATGGTCACACAGGAACACAGAAAAACGTGTTTTCTCTCTATAAAATATAAATAAAGAAAAGTAGTATTTTATCCACAGAGAACTAAAATACCAAGTCATATGTGTACAGGCTGGCAGTAATATGTCAGTGCAGCATCCAGACATGTACTGACTTATATGTGTGTGTGTACACATAGATGGTTGGATGGATCCAGACACACAGGTCAGTACCTTCAAGCATCTGAAATTACATTTTGGTTTTATTTTGAGATGCTTTATTCATCATATGGGCATATTTAGACTATAAACAACAAAACAAAGCTCACTTACGTATCACTTCCACCCAGTCATTTAGATCACTGTAACTTGAGTTGGCCCTCTTTGCAACATGAGTAGCTTGTATTAATGAATCCAATTTCTCAGTTACATTTCCTCTGCAAAATAAGAATGTAAGATTACACAAAACATAAATCTGTACTGTCTACCACTCTGGGTTGCAATATTATCATATCATAAACGTTTCCTCAGAAAGCTTTTATCACTCAATAAAAACAAACTTGAACTATTGAGTTATCTATTGAAGGGACAAAATAGCAAAGGATTCTGCCCCAACATACTCCTCATTTGAAGACAGAGAGATCCTAGTGAAATCATTATTTTAATTTACCCTTTAAAATAAGAAAAGTAGGACTATCAACAATAGAAAGCTGAAATACATCCACAAACATTTAAAAAGAACATGACAGGGCTGATCGCAGCACTTGTAGACAATCACGTGACAAGCAACAAGAGGAATCCAGGGGAGAACAATTCAGCAAACATAACTCACCTTAAAAAGCTGCAGTCTTCATCAATACCAACTTCTAGAATGCACCCAGAGAATGAATCTAGTCCGAATAAAACTGGTGTGTAACTTGCCGATGTACATAAACCTCTGCCAGCTAAAAAATAAAACATCTTACTTCAGCTTTCCCGTAGCAAGAGTTCAATCACTGGTTTTCATTTTGTGCAAAAACAACATTAGGATGCAAACCACCACGTGGTATAGTTCAAAAATAGACATTCAATTTAAATTTTCTCACTCATTGAAGTTTGAAGAAATGCTAGGGAATAGTCTAAAAAACCAGAATTTGTCAGAGATTCTTAACTACAGTATGCAGACAGACACAAAAGCATTTTAGCATTAAGTACAGTTGAAGTTGCAACGCCCCAGGCCAGTACCTGGCTGCCAAATGTTTAGGCCTCCAGAAGTATCAGAAGCATTCATATTTGCAGCTCTCACTGGCTTTCCAACTTGATAACCTGAACATAGAAGGATAAATCGTGAGCATAAGAATCTAGAAGCATTAGCATTGTTTTAATAATAAATGTAATCCATTTTGAAGTAAATGAACAGACTTTTCCATTACAGTAGGAACACACTCACTTTAAAGAGCCAATAGCTATACAACAAAAGCCTAAGAACCAATTATTGCTCTTTTAATTGTCAGTGCATGAAGACAGGAAGGTGGGGGCTAGCAACATGAAGAACTATATGAGAGATATAGAACATAGTCACTGTTAATAATCTGTACATTATACATTTTTTTCCTTTCACTTTTAAGAGGCAAAATAAAGTAGTATTACCTGGATTCCCAAACAGTTCTGCTGCATCAGTATTCTTTAAACTTAGAAATCTGACTGTGAATCTTTGTGTCAGTATTTCTGGTAAAAGAAAATTAAAAAAACACTTTACTTCCATCCTTCATTAGTAACAGAAAATGCAAAACAATACAAATTAATGGAAATCAGCCCAGTACATTTTTCTCTCTAGAGTCCAGAAGAAATTCTTTTAAATTATTAGTAAATAAGAGCTCCTATCACAGAATTTCCATGCTGAAGGAAAAAGAAAATCGTAAAAGAAATTTCATGATACCTCCATCACATAAACTTCCAAGGAAGACTGTGACATTTATTTGCTCTATGTTCTTGTCTTTCCACATGAAGGTATAATTCTCTGCAAAAGTTACGTTTTGACACAGAACACCAGTAGCATGAGGGTCTTCTGGCAGGAGGAAAACAAATAAAAAATAAAAGCCCACCATGAAAAGCACTGCTAACTAGAAAGTTATGTTACTGTAACTGAAAAAGTATACATTAAAAAACTGTCAAAATCCTGGAAATGATAACATTCATCTTTTTGAGAACTTCTTTTACTGTTTAAGTCCCAGTTCATCAGGACAGCGTGACAGTACAATTGCCTAGTTTATCAGTATTTTAACAGCAGCAGTTCCAGGTCCTTTTGTAAATAAATCTCTCCAGAAGAACCCAGCACTGTACTTCACATCACCAGCTGATTCACTTCTCTGCACTCAGACTCTCCCTGCTTTCATTTCATCCCTCCCACCACTGCCAAGAAAGACCCATTAGCTTGGATTCCTTTACTTGAATTTGTGCTGCATTATCCTCCCACTGACTGGGAAACACTTACATCAAGTAACTGCCTCATTAGCTAAACAAGGCCCTTAAAAAGGCATGAGAGCTTACAAACCAGAAACGACTTCATCTGCTTACAGCCTGACCGTCCCACTTGCATGCTCGTCCTGGAGGCTTTAAAGCGGTTTTTGTATCTTTATTTTTATTATTGTTTTCTTCTTCTCAAAAATTACTTCTAACGTAAGCTAAGGAACCTGATTTCTCAACCAGCTTTAAATGAAGATGTGGTAAATTACTTTCTGCTTTGCAGTAAGGCATACAGATTTTTTTTTTTGAATGCTACATAACCTACAAGATCCCGCCTAAGAATTGCGGCAGGTAAATTTTTTAGGCATCAAAACCATTTATTTCATATATAGTCCAGGTTAGGTAAGAAACGTACTAAAGGAAGAGACATACCATTTTCAGTGATGAATTTGCTCATATCAGTGATGGTCCTGTAGATGACATTTTGTTGGATGAAGTCTGAGAATGAAAAGCAAACACTGCAGTAACGCTGACTGACAGCAGAGACAGACATGCTGTTTTCATATCCAAGGTGAAATCCTTTTTCTTATGAAAATTCAGTAGAAAATTATTTAGAAAATTAATTTTGTTAAAGGACCAAATGGTTTATGTATTTTTGTATTACATTTATGTATTATATTATCTCTGGGGTAATATGGATGAAGAAAATTAGATAATTACGAAGCATAAAATAAATCATATTATCTCAAACTCCACTACCATACTTCACAAGTATATGCTTTTGTAATGCAGAAAGTAACCACTTCTCACCAGTTCTAAAATGATGATACTGCACCCTCTTGGCAGAAAAAGGGCTCTGCAACAGTCTGAGAACAGCAACTGGGAGAGATGCTGCTCTGCCACGTGTAGCCATAACCAGTATGAGTCACCAGAAACAGATTACATGGGAAACAAAGGGCAATGCCCCTATGCCTCGTATCCGAAATCTTGGGAAAGAGTGGGACACTTTCTAGAAGGTCACCAGAAACAGGACATCCCCAAATGCTGAATTAAAGCCATCAAATAAAGATATTCCATGCAGCTACTATGTCAACAGCTCTTGGGTTTGTTCTGTTCTAGTGACTCTGAGAAATGCAGAACACACTTTGGTTGGGGTGTATGCAGCCTACCTCCAGTACCGCTGTTGATCCTCACGTCATGGGGCAGTCCTTCCTTGTAAGATGCTAGATTGGTAAGGCACTGGACATCAAAGTTCTGGAGATAGGCTACAGGGGCATTTCCAACACACTGTCCAGCCATGGATTGCTGCAGGTAATAAGTGTGTTGAAGTAAGTATATTTTCTATCTCCTTGCTTTCCATTTGAAGGTTATTTGTTAGCGAAATACTCTAAGTGTACTTGGAGCCATACACAACATAGCTACATGCTGTGTACAACAATAATCTGACATTATCAAAATACCTCAATCTGTAGCAAAAGAGAGGCAAAAGTTTTTAAAGTACAGCTTTGAAAATAGCATCAATGTAGAGTATGGCTTCATCCTAATTTGTCAAAATAATTATAACCAACAAAGCTTTCTAAAATGCCAAAGGAATTTGAAAAAAGTACAAGCAGATGACTAAGATTCAAAAGCAAAACCAACTATAGTGCTCAATAAGGCAGCAGGTAAATCAGAAAAATAGAGAAAAATGGTAAGACGTAAGCTATTCACTGAGATAATTTTACTTCTTGAAATAATTAAGACATTACCATTTAGAGAGATGGGCAGGGGAATCAGGAAGGGTAATGTTTACTTTTAATAATAATTTTGTGCTTTTTTCTTTTGATGAAAAATATATTCCACCCCTTCACAACAGCAGTTTCAAGAATCTGGTTGCAAAGCTATAAGGAGTGTGATACATACAGAGTATCAAACAGACCAAAAGCAATCACAAGCTCCTAAGCACAAAGTGATTACCTGGGGAATGGTAAAATACTCATTTTCTTCTGTCATAATTGGATCACCATGGCTGTAACCAGTGAAGAGTCTCCCAGGAGAAGCTTGCAAATGGATCTTAAACGAAGGTACTTTGGGTGTAGAACTGCAAACAAGTTTAAAAATTAAACAGTTCTTTACCTCACATAAATAATTACACATTTGCTTTTATACCTCATGTTCCTATATAGCACCGATCACATCGCTGCTTTTGCATTTAAAGTTCACACCCTAAAATTCCCATTTCAAGATAACTTTCGTTATAAAACCAGGTTATATTCTCAGCAGCCTGCCTGATGAGTGTGTTGAGAAAATTAATTTTCTTAAAACTTACACAGAGCCATGATAAAAGTAGCCAAGAAATGGTGTATTGTTAAGAGAAGACTGCACACAAAGGAAGGGAAACCACTCAGGGGTATATTCCATTGACTGAGAAGAGCAGAGCTGATCAAAGGGCGGGTTCACATCCCCACCAAACACTCCCGTGAAACACGATTCAGTGAATAACTCCTTCAAGTCCGGTGTACACTCCTGAAAAGGAAACAAATGGTCACTTTTTAGCACAGTAATTATATTACCATAGACACTACAGCCATACTTACAGGTAAATCAAACCAATTTTGTAGAGAGAGGTCATATTTACTATTAGAAACACTGGAAAATCCAGACAAGCTCTCTAGCCCCACCTAGTTTGAAGCATTCAGTCCCTCTTTCTTCCTCCAGACAACACAAAGAGCCTAGAAATTTGAAAACACTTAATCAAAGTTTAACATGAGATAAGTACCTGATCACAGCAACAACGAACATCACAAGCTCCAGCTGTCAAGTCACAAGGACAAGAGCCCAAGGGCTGAAACACCTGGTTTGGGATGATAGTTGCATTTTCTGTAAAAGAAATTTAAACATAAATAAAAATTGGACCAGAATCCAAATAAACAGAACACGCACATTGCAGTTTATTATGTGTACAAACAGAATTCTGTTAAATTGTTATTCTGTTAAATTCCATTAATGATTATTCCATATCTCTTACTGCTGCCCAAATCCCGATTTTTACTTTTTTCATACAGAGAGGAACAGAGCAGCCAAAATGCCATTTCTTCTTTAGCATGTCATATCGCTTACCTGACACGTTCCCTGTAAAGGAGTTGTTGGCATAGATTTCAGCTTGAATCAGGAGACGAGCCAACACCCCTGAGTCACGGCAAGCTAGGACCTGAAGCGTTTCAACCACGCAGAGAGGGGCCGTGCAGCAGTCCGTGGCGTTGGGCAAGCACAGCTGCAGATTTCTGTTCAAGTTTATAGTCACTTTAGAAGCGTTCTGAAAAAAATAGAAAATAAAGTTTGACAGTTTCGATGGCTTGTATTGAATTACTCTTATTCACATCACTCAGCAGCTTCTGAAAGAGCTTCCCTAAGAAGCTCTTTCCCTAAGGAATTGTGCATCACGTAATGCTGAAGCCAAGTCCAGTAAGTGTAGATGTTCCAGAGCATGTGATGTATAAAACCACCAGGATTTTAATTTCTGTGAGCTCCTTCCAGCGGATCTGAAACAGTCTCAAATGCCACAGACAACCAGAAAGTACAAGCAGTTCTGGCAAGGAGGAGGAGAAGGAACCAGTGTCACAACTGCACCCCAGCATCTCCAGCAAGGGCGTCCACACAAAGGGATACACCAAGGAAAAAAGGCAAGGGGAAGACATTCAAACTGAGTTGTTTGAGCCTCTGCAGCTCTGTGACTGCCAGTTTAGCATGTGCTCTGAATAGATTTGTTGCTATTTTATTAACAGAAATGCTGCCTATACAGTTTCTTTTGTCTCCAACGAGAAGAAAAATCAGGTCTTTAATCTATGATCTTCAGCTCCCTTGCCTGGAAAAATTAGATCAAACCACTTTGTCCACCTCAAAGTCCCTTACAAAAGCAACTATTATGACTGGTTTCCTTTAATGTTCACATAGTCGGAGAACAGTCTATTAAACCAGCGTTTTCTCTACCGATACCTATCGCTGCACATATTTGAAATGTATCTGCCTATTTTCCTAACATCTGACATATTTTTGTGTTCATTGTTCCCCTACAGCAGATCAAGCCGGACACCGCAGCGCTTAGTTTTGGCTGAAGCCCCAGATAGATTCTGCCTACAGTAATGAGAAGGGGGGAAAGTTGTTAGTACATTAACATTTTGCTAATATTTAATTATCCCTTGATATGTAACAGTTCACTCCTTTCAGTTTTAGGGAAGAATCAGTATTTTACATACCACGCCAGGCGTTACGTTCAAATTCCAATCACCAGCTCTTTCACTTCCACTGCAATTTGCAACTTGCAATTTTCCTATATAAAATAAGCAAATAACTAAATAAATAAAGTATTCCAGTGTCAGTTAGGAAAGACTGGAAAATAAATAGTACATTTAAACTCCTTGAATTAGGCACACACTCAGACACAGCAGACAAAGAGTCAACAGAGGACCCAGGACTTAATCAGCAGAAGTCCTTTGGAGTTCCTATTTCAGTAACTATTAAAGTGCTGCGTGTTGAGATTTCTCCAGCAATTTTAGTGTCCAACAAATATGAATAATTCAAAGATATTTATTTATATACTATTGAGGGAAGAAGTGAAGTGTGCTTACCTGTCTCTTCATCTATAGGAGTTACAATTATAGAAAAATTAACTCCTGAAGAATTTCCAAGAAAAAACGAATTGGCTCTAGGACCTGACACATGGATAAAGGAAGGCTGAAAGACTGAAAAACAGAGAAACAAGACTTAACACACTAACTGAAGAAGGCAACATCTGTAAGACACATCTAGCACTTACTAGATTCTTACCTTGGTATACTTTAAATTGTCACCAGGAGAACAAAACCACCTTGTGATGCCCACCGCGGGGCTGTATTTACATCCCTGCACCGCGCTAGAGCACGGGGCTCGCTGTAGCTTTCTACACCACGAGTTCACGTTTGTTGAGCTGCTCAGTAAACACACACTAGTGCAATATTAAAGCAGGGACCACAGCACTTACTGGCCCACACAAATACTATACAGGTCACACAATATATTTAGCATTTCTCGGTGACTTCAGTTTATGCTTTTGAATGCCTCGCAGCCGTGAAGGGAGCACGGGATTTACCACCACTTGTATCTCAGAATTGCAGACTACTGCCCTGGCTACGCAGGTGTAGTTTCAAGTTTAAGGCTCCACGCTTTAAGTTTCGCTGGAATTTCCTTTCCAGCCTTCACCCAAAGTTGAAAGGGCCACCATACCCAGCTCCACTTTTCCCCCAGTACTAACTCCGAGGCCAGCACCTTCGGGCTGGGGCAGGGCCACCAAAGGCCCCCGACCTCACAGCCCCTGGAGCCCCCTCGGGCTCCCCTCACACCCCCCCGGGCAGGACCCGCCGCAGACCGCCCGCCCTTCCCCGCACCCCCGGCCGCCCCCTGTCCCCTCAGCAGCCTCCCCTCGCCCACCCGGAGACCGCCATTCACAGCGGCCCCTGACGCCCCGCACCCACCGGGGTCCCAGCCTCGCAGCCCGGGGCAGGGTGCCGCCGGCAGCAGCAGCAGCAGCACCCGGAGGAAAGCAGCCGCCATGGCGCTTAAGAAGAAGGCCGGCGCGGGGGCGGCTGCCGCGCGGCCGCCATCTTGCAGCGCTATCGCGGCGCCATAGCAACGGGAACGGGCGGGAAGCTCCCGCCTCCCGGGGCGGGCGGAGCGGGGAGCGCAGGCGGGCGGCGGGGTCCCGGCCCCCGGGGCCGCCTCTCGGCCCCCTCGGGCACGGCGGGAGCGCGGCCCAAAGCGGGATCCAGCCGGACGCGGCCGCCCCTCATCTCCTGCCCCCCGCGGTAGCGTTAAAACTGTCAGTTCAGCCGTAAAACTGCCGGTTCTTACAACAAATACCGTCTGGAAAAAAGAGCAGGTTTTATTACAAACGTTTGTATACAAAGTGAATTATAAACACAGCCTTCAAACAAAACGGCTTTCGACAGACAAGCCAGGAAAGGAGCGGCTGCAGAGCTGCGACAAACAACGGATCAACTCATCACATAAACACCTTTAGGCAAAAGAACAAAAAATAGTCTTTTTCTCTGTAGGAAACAATTACTCTGCCTTCCTTTCGGGAGAACATCAGTTACTAGCACCACCTTGAAACGCCAAACTAGACAGTTTCTCTTTAGATGGTTTAAATGAAAGCCATGTTCAGAAGTACACACCATACCGCCCATGCTCTGCCATAAAAACACCAAAACAAAAGCCTTCACTCTTACTTGTCAAATGTCAGATGTAGAATAAATAATCACATACTCCAATAAAAGTGTGCCTGTATTACATAGAATTACATATTTTTGCTTTCCAGTTTCAAAATACAACCTTAAAGACTACCCAGCTAGTCTGCAATTACTGAAATTATTTTAAACAAAGAAGGGCCTTTTTATTCACAAATGAAGAGATAACCAGTCGAGAAAGAAACACCACAAAGACAGTAAACAGTCAAAGGAATATGAATACATGTGAGTGCACATGCAGAGCAACTAGCACCTTTTTCTTTTCCTTAAGCCATCTTGAAAAATGTTGGCTCATTTGTTTTGAAACCGCTGTTGTTTCAGTCGAAAAATTGCTAGCAAAAGCTAGAAGTTGAAGTTCCTGAATAATACAGTGCTAAGGCTCTGACCCTACATGCTAGAAAGGGTCATTCTTACCTTTACACCAACATACAAAAAGAAACAGAGCTTTCTCATCTTTGAAAAGAACTTGATGTCAAACTTCACAGTGGCCATAGCACCTTCTACTTCACAAGATGTATTTCTTAACAGGCTGTAGCTTCTGATTCCTCTCACAATTAAGAAATAGTATCTAAGACAGAACAGGTTACATGGTAATACAGTGATTTGTTACTTAAAGGGTTGTGTAGAAGGCATAGAATTTAAACATTTATCCCTTAAGAAGCAAATAGTAACACTGCCTGCAGTTCTCTTTCATATCCAGTAAAAAGTGCCATCAATTTCTCAAGTATATTCCATTTCATGGAATTACTGGATGAGGTAACGATGCATCTAGATAATGTTGTTACACAGCTAACTTCAATTTCTTCTTCTTAGCTTTCATGACAGGTGGCAATGATATTTTGAAGGCAGTCCTGAAAAAAATCATGAGAAAAGGAACTGTCAAATACACCAAATGTATTTCCACACCCACCCTTGAAATAAGAGGAAGAAACACTTACTCGCATGTGCTGCAAATAGGACTGAAGTTGCAGAATACTGGAAAATAAAATAATTGGCTTTCACTAAAACAGTTCATTTTAATGCAAGAAATCACTCTTAAATATTTATAAACTTACTTGACAAGCACACAGAGCACACATAACCAATTTCAATGAGATTTCGATGACAGAAGCACGCAGCTCTGTAGTCAACATGAACAGGAGGTGGAAGGACAAGCTGTGATCTTTGCTCTTGATCAGGAAGAAATACCCACTGCGGGAACAAAGAAGAAATTTTGCAGATTGGCATGGTCCTGTTGTATTGCAGGCTTCACATCTGACACAAGACAAACACTGAAGCATTTTTTAAATGACTTACCAGCAAATACTGCAGAAGAGATGGCATGTGGGGCACTTTCAAATATATACCTCCCGTAATATCACAAGCCTGGAAAGCAGAGATAGTGATCAGATTATGTTTTAGGAGACTGACAGGAAATTTTAAGTATCCACATACTACACAAGGCTTGGATGTTGTAACTGTCAGATCCACTGAACATATTTCTATACCCACTCTTGAAACAAAGGAAAGAAGAGAGCTTAAGAACATGTCAAACTACCTAGCATTGAGTATCAATGAATAAATGCAAACAGCAAGTAAGAGTAGAAAGCCCGTACCTGTTGTAGAAGACCCGAATCAGAGTCCAAGACACAGGCATCGATTAAGACACTCTGCAAGAAAAGAGGTGAAACGTGAAAAATAAATTCAGCTGGGACCAATGTGGCCTCATCAGCATTACTGTCATGACCTGTTTCTGCTATAAATGCCCTCCTCCCCATATAAACATATGTGGTTTTACAGCAGCAAGACCACCACAACCACAGGGAAGCACTTTCATTTGATCAGAATATAATTAGAAGAGAAATTAACAACTTTGTTGTCTTTGCACGTTAACAATGATAGTACATATGAAAAAAAAAACCCAAAAAACCAAACCCCAGCTTCACCTGTTTCTGTGCTGCAAAGATTACATTCATGAAATTCATATATTGCAATGCACTGTCTTCTGCTGCTTTTATGACCTAAATAAAACAATTTAAACTTGTTAGGTTACATAGTATAATTGGATTTCAAGACTAAAAGAAAACTCAGAGCAAAGGTTCTTACCAAAATCCTTGATTTCATTTCTTGATTGACTAAATATCAAAAAAGAAAAATAAATGCATGAGCACGTTGTTTCTATCACCTGTCATTTTCCTGTATCATCTAACATTCAGAATTTCCTCTCAACCTCCAGTTGTTTAAATTTTACTAGCAACAGAAAACCAGAATAAGAATGCGAACCAATGGTCAAGCCCTTTACTTCTCATTATCACCCAGACCTAATTTAAACTGGACAACTTCAAATAATCAGGATAAACCTGCACCTATTATTGCCAATCGTGGAAATGAGGGTGTGTCAAGATTTGTTTGTATGTACATAAGCATATCTGTTATTCTGATTCAAATCATTATCTAAGTATCCAAAAGGGGGGGGAAGAGGCATTACCTTTTACCTCCTTGCTCATCTTGTTGATATCTGCATTAGGTGACATTAAGGAATCCACATTCTATTCTTGGAAATAACTCCAGTGCCCACACCACGTACTCACCACTTTAGCCAACGCACATTTTAATAATCATGACACACAGTTATTAGGCAAACATTTCAGTTTTGAGTATTATTACAGAACAGGAAAAGTAAAACTCGATATTGTAAGAAACAGTCTTAAAAATACATAAGAAAATACAGAAAAATACATAAAGAAACAGCCTTAAAAATACACAGAAATTCAAAGATTCTGTGATCAAAAGGATACAACAAAGTGCTTTAGCAAGTGATCCTGCTAACAAAGTTTCTGTTTGCTCGCCCCTCATGCCAGCTGCAAGACAAGAAAAGTTGCAAAAGTTACTTTTATATATATAAACCCAGCTGCTGATCCTCACCCTACCAAATACTGCAAGTTTTATGTTTGGCAAACTGTTAACACAGAGGCCCGAGGCATCGAGCATAATAAACTCATCTATTTTAAATATGTTAAAATTCACATGATCAAAATAAAGGAAAATTCCTACAACTCATTGAGAGTCCAACTGCTTTGCAATTCTGCATATTAAGCCCAGAATTTTCTTTTCCTTACTTTTTGTCATGAGGTCTTTAATCTCTTCTGCAATTGCATCATTTATTGCTGTTAAGAGTTCATATTTTCCATCCTTGCTGCCAGAGCAATTAGATTCCATGGAACTGCCTCCATCTCCATAGAGATCTGAAAAAGCCCAACGCTTCCCAGGGTACAAGAAACGGCTGAAATGGAGGAAAAACAAGAGGAAAAACTTCATGGTTTGTCTTGAACCTTCTAAGAAAAAATGCCATAAACTAGACAGGTGCAGACAGCAATACTCTGAAGTAGAATTTCAAATAATGGTAATACTTTGGACATTAAAGAGACTTCATAAAGCAGGCAATCTGCAAATCCAAAATGAAGTAAAATCCATATTCACCTCCTCCCTTTCAAAGCATGTCTTAAGGGAACTGGCAAATAGATACCATGCCTGCACTTAAAGTTAAAGCCTGAAAGTCACTAATATCCACTAAATAGGAAACTTCTGCCACTTGTATCATCCTGTTTGCCTCAGCTGCACCATCCTCTCTCTCCCTCTCCATATATTTTTAAGGAAAAGTCTATTTAAATCTTCTTCTGTCTTTTAAGCCTTTTTGTTCTTTAAGACGCTAAGTCAAATCATTTCTTTCCTACACTATTTCAGTTAACTTCCTTTCTTAAGGCAACAATGCATTATGTGTTTTAAGCATGGTTTAGTCACATATTCCAATCCAACAAGAAAATCAGGGGACAGACACAGGCAAATGCACTCCAAACCTTTACTCTGTTAAGAAGCAGCTCTACCTCTCTTGCGTGTGACTCGCTATTACCGCGAGCCTGTTGGTGCGATTCATGAGCAAGTGTGAATTTCCCAGTACCATCGCTGCATCGATGCATTTTGACAGGGTGAACTGCTGGGGAAACAAAGAAGAAAGGAAATGTGGCACGGTAACATTCATGATGAGGTAAAAGAAGTTTCTGAAATAACTGCAGTCAGAAGAACTTGAAGATGCAGAAAGAGCTTCCATGCTTCGTGGGAAGCATTTAGAAATAAAAGCTTTGAAAAATACACAATGCTTGGGAGCTATTTTTAAGAAAGTATTCTAAAATCCATTATCTCTCTTGTAGCAGGCAACATGAGCACAGTTCAGAAATCAAAGACTAATCCCATCTGTTGCCTATTCACTAATTTTAAAAATAAACAAGTTATTCCCCTCCAGTAGCTTTCCCTCAGTATTATTTCCCTCACCAACAGTGGCTCAGACACCCAGAAGACCCAGTACCTCGGCTTCTCCCTGCGCCTTCTTTCCCCACCAGATCGGGTTGGTGTCAATGACGATGACCAGCAGGCTCAGCTCATCATCTGAAAAAGCGACAAGGCAGCAGTGTCACTCAGGCCAGGCCCGGTGCGAAGGCCCAGCAGCCCCGACGGCCGACCCCGAGCGGAGGGGCCCGCCCGCATCCGCGGCGGCAACGCGGGGACCCCGCGGGGCGAGCGCCGTGGCCCTGGCGGAGCTTCCTTGAGGCGGCACGGGGGCGATAACGGCGCACCCCGAAGCCCAGAGCTCCGTTCCCAGCCTCCGCTCTGCCTCCTCCGGGAGGGACCCGCGCAGCCGGAGCAGCTGCTCCCGCCTCCCGCCGCGACGCTCCCGCAACCCCGCCACCGTCTCACCCGCGCTCATAGCGCCACCCGCAACTGCCCGCGCCCCGGCGCCCGGAGATGACGTCAAGCACTACATACGTCATCAATCTGCGACACGTCACCCGGTGGGCGCCACGCCCAGGCGAGGCGGGCGGGGTGGCGGCGGTGCGGGCGGGGGGGAAGCGGAGCGGCTGCAGCCATGAGCACGGACGGTAACGGGAGCGGGGGTGGGCGGTGCGGGGCAGTGCGGGGCCGGGCCGGGCCTGACGAGCCGCGTTGCTTTGCAGATTTAATCGAGACCTTCAGGGCGCAGCTGAGGGACGACCCCGATGTCGCCTCGGCCGTGGCCGCCATCCGCGCGCTGCTGGGGTTCCTCAAGCAGGACCGAGGTGGGTGCGGGTGCCCCCTCAACACCGGGTCTCGCCCCGGAGTGGGTGAGGCCCCTTGACCTCTGCCTGTCCCCTCAGGGGAGACCATCCAGGGCCTGAGGAGCAGCCTGCGGGCCGCCATCGACACGCTCTCCCGGGTGGACTCCTCGGTGGCCGTCTCCTCCGGCGGGGAGCTCTTCCTGCGCTTCATCAGCCTCACCTCCCTGGAGTACTCGGTAAGGGCAGCTGCCCCCTGCTCAGCCGCGCTGTCTGCTGGCGGGGCCGCTGCCATCCGAACACGAGGAAGAAGTTCTGTCCCATGAGGGTGTTGGAGCCTGGAACAGGCTGCCCGGGGAGGTGGGGGAATCTCCCTCTCTGGAGGGAATCCGCCTGGATGCCATCCTGGGCAGCCTGCTCTCGGTGACCCTGCTGGACCAGGCGGTGTTGGACTAGATGATCTCCAGAGGTGCCTTCCAACCTCTACCATCCTGGGATTCTGTGACCCTCCAGCCTCACAGCTGACATCTCTTGTGTTTTCCAGGACTACTCCAAGTGCAAAGAAATCATGATTGAGCGTGGGGAGATCTTCCTGAGGAAAGTCTCTCTTTCAAGGAACAAAATTGCCAAGCTGTGTCATCCTTTCATCAGAGATGGTGCCGTAAGTAGGCTGAGACAGGGCCACTCTTGTGCTCTGCCACTTGCACTAATGGAAAAACAGAAGGGGAGGGGAGTGAAGTTTATTAACTTTCACAACAGCATTGTCTCATAGTGGCTTCTGCAAATACATCAGCATATAATCACCCATCTCCCTCTCTTCAGCTTCCATTCAGTCCCACTTTAACTCATGGCCTACTTCTAAGGGGTGCTGAGGAGTCACAGTTTCAAATTTCCATCCATACTAGATCATCACCACTCGGACACGTAAAGTCCAGCTTCCAGAGTGGTTTGCTATCCTAGGATTTGTAGAAATACAAGTGACATATGTTATTTAATGTTGATGGACAGTTGCATGATCAAATCCACGACACCATTAACAAAAGCACACGTTTCCCAAAGCTCAGCAACAAGTAATGTCTGATGATGGGGTTTTTTTGACAGCGAATATTGACACATGCCTACTCCAGAGTGGTCCTCAGAGTGTTAGAAGCAGCTATTGAGTCCAAGAAACGATTCAGCGTTTATGTGACCGAGTCACAGCCAGATCAAGCAGGGCAAGTACTCGCTAATTTGTTTCATCTTGGTTAATGGGGGGCTGTTACAGCTGGCAGCACATCTGTCATACCTTAAGAAAAGCTTTTGGGCCTCTTTGCAGCATTTTAAACAGTAACCATCACTAATATCATGTTGTTCTGAACAAGAAGAAAAACCAACTTGACTTTTCTTGGGTTTGTTGTAATCTGTTTCTATTTCTACACATGAACTTATTTTCTCTGAGAGGACTACATCATAAACCGAAACTAAAGGCAAGGGAACATGAGCATTCATGGGTTTTGGTCTTTCAGACAGTATTTTTCTAGCATTGTCTTTAAAGAAAAGTATTTTAAGCCTCAAACACGTGGTTTTTTAATAGGCAAAAAATGGCCAAAGCCCTGAGGAAGCTGAACATTCCTGTGACTGTGATTCTGGATGCTGCAATTGGGTAAGTCTGGTCGTTACAGCTTAATATTCTTCATCAGTTTTATTTTGATAGTGTTATAGGTAAGTTTCCTAGAAGCTTGTTCAAACTGCAGAGGTTATTACTTTGTCATAGCTGTCAAACAAGCTAAACGAGTTACACCTTTAGGAGCAATTAGGGGAGTGTGCTTGTTACAAAACAAGTTTGTGTGTTAGAATGAGGAAGGAGTCAGGCCAAAGCGTAAAACTTCAGTATATCTGCCAAAAAGAACCAAGGTGCCACACAAAAAGGCTATTTTTTCCCTCATTTGCATGTGTGTTATCATTTGGGAGTTTCTTAAGCTATTTGCTAAAATTACCCCTGCTTAGTATAAGTTCAGAACATGAGAAAAGAAAGGACTGTGCTAAATCAGAACCTCAATTTGTGCATTAGTGCATGGTGCCCAAGAGGTTGCCTCCAGGAGAACACGTACCAGTCTGCTCAGCGAGGCGCCCGTCCAGGGAAGAGAGAGGCTTCAGTGGACAAGTCTTCAAGTTCTGTTTAACACCTTAAGTCTATTAAATCACTTAGTTGGTGGCTTTCTTTTTAGATCTGTATTTTCAATGAACAAAACACACTGGAGGGATGTAAAGAAAGGGGAACTGGATAAAGAGCATCCTGTGTGTATGGCCAAGGTTACCACAGTGCAGCCACACTTCACTGTGTAGTTGGTACCATATCACAGACAGCAGTATTCCTGTAACTATCATTCCCAGTTGGATTGCAGACTTTTCCAGCATTTACACAGTTGCTGAGGTCAGCTGAGGCTGGAGATGACAGAGTTACTTAATATTTCTGCCCAGGAAGCAGATGAAAGCTCATTCCAAGGATGTGTAACAGCACAGGGCTTACACAGTCCGTTACTTCTACCAATGAAACTAGCTCAGAAAACTGAAAAAATGTTTGAGTTACTGATTTCTGTTCTGTTCAGTGAGTCATTTGTCATATTACCCAGTAAGACTTGGATTTTTTTTCCCCCCTTTGAACAGCTACATTATGGAGAAAGTGGACCTGGTGTTAGTTGGTGCTGAAGGTGTAGTTGAAAGCGGAGGCATTATTAACAAGGTAATAGGTAGTGAGTTTATTACATCATTCTGTAAACTCTAGACTTTTAGAGTTTGGTTTCTTTGAAGAATTCAAGGATTTTTGAAAAATCTATTCTGTTTGGACGTTACCCAGCAAACGTCCATTTCTTGTTGGAAACTGGGCAATATGGTATCACGCTAGCACTGAATCTCCCTGTTGTTTTCCACCTCTCTCCACAGATTGGCACTAATCAAATTGCTGTGTGTGCCAAAGCTCAGAATAAGCCATTTTATGTGGTAGCAGAAAGTTTCAAGTTTGTAAGACTTTTCCCTCTAAATCAGCAGGATGTCCCAGATAAGTTTAAGGTAAGAGAAACTCAATTACTTCTTACCCAATTCAATTACTTCTTACCCAGCTAAGATGCACACTTAAATGTCTGTGAAAAGTTTTCCTGTAAGCATGTCTTCAGTGATCTGGATCACTCTACTAGAGCTTGCTTTACATAATACAGAGCTGCTCCATGTTGCAGCCACTTGCCAGACAGCCATAATTTGTCTTAATACTAATATTTAGTTCCTAAAGTAGTTCCTTTGGGGCACAGGAGCAGCTGGGGGCAAGAAACAGTTAAGTCAGTAAGTACACTTCAGAACTACAAATTGTACTTTACACACCAGATAAAACAGTTGAGACCAAAGTGGCACCAGCCTGTGTGTTTTAAAAGCACCCGACTTCCTTCGGTTTTACCACAAACATCTGCTTGCGACCGTCGGGCCGCTCTTGCCCAAAACTGGTGCCAACTTGCAGTTGTGCCATAACTAACGAGCTCTGTTTCCTCCTAGTACAAAGCAGACACTCTGAAAACAGGTCAGAATCTAACAGAGGAGCATCCCTGGATTGACTACACGTCGCCGTCGCTAATTACCTTACTGTTTACAGACCTCGGTGTCTTAACTCCGTCAGCAGTCAGCGACGAACTTATTAAGCTCTATCTGTAACAGAGGACTCAGGGCACAGGATCTGTTGTCTTTTTCAGTGATGGTCACAGTTTTAAGAACTTGGCAGATAATACAAGTTCTATGGACATGGTGAGGAGACCGCATGCTAAGGATTAATGTAATTATCGGCCTTCTTGAGTTTTTAAAACAAAATATTACATGTGGGTGGACCACTGTTAAAAAAAAATAATTCCCAAAGTGACTACAGCTTCTAAAGACCTAAAATAAATTATTTTAAAGAGGGGTGGAGTATTTTGATATTGTAAAATAAAATACCTGATGGTGTATTCAAACTCATTCTGAGGTATGTTACTTCCTGGTCTGTGGCACGTAGCTAAAAAAAACCCCACGGGAACACACACAAGGCTGCTAATGGCAACCTCCAGCTCCTACTCACATGAGCAGTGCTTTCAGCTTGACTTTAGGGACACCAGGTCTCCTCAGGAAGAAATGACATGACTTCTGTTCTCTGCATCATTATTTTGTTATAAAAATACAATTTTACTGGAATAGGCAGTATTTTAATGTAAAGCATGGTTGGAATAACTGTCAACCTTCAGACTCCAAGTCAGCAACAGTTTCTGCTTTGGGTCTATTCCGGCTGCCTGTTAACTTCTTCTCAAATTCTTCTTCACTAATTTTTCCTTTTTTTAGTCTCTTCAAGAGTCTCGTGTCATTCAGCAGCTCTTCCATATCCTCATCTTCAATATCAGAGCCCTGTTGGCAGTTGAAAAACACCACATTAAACACCACACCAAAAGCTTTCGAGTCTACACAGCTGAACAGCTGAGTTTACAACTCAGATTTTGCCAGGTGTATCCAAGCAGGAAGTACTACTCAATTTCTACTTAGGAAACTAAAAAATAAAATAAAATACAAATCAAGTACTGTCCACCATCACATGATGCTGCTGGACCTCCAACAAATAAGTGTCTGCTACCTATACTGGCAGCATTATTGACTAGCACCAAGAATGCTGAGAAGTTCTTTTACTGTTTGGCTTCAAAAAGCTGCTCTACTTTTTTTTTTTTAAGCTTTGCCTGTCAAGGTCCTAGAAAGTTAATTTACAGCCAGTTCCATCCAACTAAAATCACACAGTGCTCTGCCCTTTGAAAGTACATATCTCTGCTACAGTAATCACATGCAGTTTAGTAAGACACAATTTACCTCTTCACGCTTCCTTTTAGCTGTTACTTTCTTCTTCTTCTCCCTCTTTGCTTTCTGCTTTGACCAGGCTTTGTTCTTTATAAACTTCTTTTTCCCTTCATTTTCCTGTCTTTCTTTTCTTTGTTGTTCTAATTGCTTTTGTCTCTGTTTTTCTCTATTTTTATCCTTAAATGAAATGGAGTCTGTATTAACAGTCACTGGAGTAAAGTCTGGAAAACATTTTCCTCTTAGTTCAGGCATCTTTGGCATTTTTAACAACGCAAAACCTTTGGCAAGGTTAGCGAAATCCAGGTCTGTTAAAATAAAGATTTTAAAGTCAGTTTCCTGATGGATAAAAAGTTCATTTAACTTGTCAAGTCACAGAGAAAAACCCAGCCTATTATCATATTGTTTGCATTTTATACTTAGAAGTGACTGAGCATTGTTTATGCTTGTGTTTGTTCAAAGTCACTAATTAAATGTTTTCACTTGAAACAAATGAGAAACAAATTTCTTAAAAGTTGGAGTTCTGTGTGAATTTGAAGCTGCAGAAAGTAAATTTGAGCTCAGGACTCAGTAGCTGAAGCTTGTGGACAATTAACGCTCTGTTTCCATCCCAAACCAAATACTGTCTCCTGAAAAGAGCAGTGAAAGATACCAGCCCCTACTGGGAATTACCTTTTATTCGGAAGATCAGATGACATTCGTGTTTGGCGTAAGCCTGCACGTAAGACACAAATGCTTTCATCCCTTTCTCAAACACTGCCCTGTCAGCCAGGGCCATGGACTTCAGCTTTGGAAGAAGATCTAACACGTTTGCCTGTGGTTTCATTTCCTGCATGGGACACTGAAAATCAGAAAAGAAATTAAAAAAAAACCCAACAAAACAAAGGAAAAGTTCATCCAAATGATTTAAAACACACTGAGACTTCGAATACATGCTGCTCCTTCCCCACTTAAATCTTCAGGCAGCTCTGAGCCCCTTTTCCCCTTGGGCATTTCCACACTCCACTACTCAGCCCCACACAGGTGTCCTAGATGAGCAGAAGTGTTCACACACTGCAGCCTGAGAGAAATGACATCTTCAACTCACACCTTATGAAGCTACATTCTCATCAGCAGGGCTCTAGAGAATTTAGACAATCCCACAATTGCAGGACCAGGCACAGGAAACAATCAGAGTTAAACAGCACAGGCTTACTGCTATCAGTACTCCTGCCCCCTTGCTCCTTCCTGCTTTGGGGTAGAACCAAAGCCAACTGACCTTTTGGTTGATGGAGAGAAAGTTAACGTACGCTTCTTCCATAGGAAGCAAAAACACGAGCGCGCTGCCAACGTTGCCGATCCGCGCTGTCCGGCCGCACCGATGCACGAAGGCACTGCAACAACAGGGCACAGAGCTCGCTGAACAGGAGATGCTCAGCCTGATCTGGGACTGTTAGGCAGCAAAAGGGCAAATCTTGTGCAACAGAAAATAGAGTGCTAGGTACTTTGGGATTAAAACAACGGGAATCAGTAAAATGCAATACAAGAGATGTGCAGCAGTCCTGCTCAGGACCATGCTAAACCAAGGGGTACATGGTTTGTGGTGAAGTTTAAGCAAGTTGTAGGGAGAACTATGACAACAGAAGTTAAAATACATGGAAGAGTGCCTTTCATGTGAGCTTTTGATGTACCATTCCTTGGAGAGCCCTGTCCCCACTCTCGTCTCTGCTCTCATCCGCCCTAGCACCTCGCCTCTCCTCATTTAGATATTCTCATACCAAGCCTCACACCAGAAAGTCTCTTCCCACAAATCTAAGTGGCGACCACCCAACTGTCTTTAGCACTTACAGCACAAAGTCATTGCAATTCACAGCAGTTACAACAAAAATTGGAGTGGTTTAACCTCCCTTGTTCATGTGTTGTGTTGCGTGTTCGCTCAGACCCAGGCAGTGACTAAATGGGTTTTCCACAGTTGTGTTCCCAATTTATATCTGAATGGTGCAGAAACTTGACCACAAATAAAGACTGGAAGTTGTACCTTGCGCTGCTGGGTGGGTCATACTGTAAAACCCAGTGTACTTCTGGAATGTCTATGCCACGGGCCATCACATCAGTGCAAACTAAAATCCCACTAGAAAGAAGAAAAAGCATTATTTTCATTAAACTGTCACTCAGTAAAAGCCAGTCTCCCCAGCTGTGTATTCTCCATCTACCCTGGAGAGCAGGAACCAAACAGTTTAAAAATACTTGGTTTTTTTGAAAAGAGACAAAATATTATAAGCTAGTTGCAGCTTTCACTAACTAATTTCTACATAACAGTATGAAAAGGTGATCTACATTACATCATTAAGACTATCACTAAGAAAAATCAATTCCTTACTACAAGTTCTGTTTTCAAATCACCACTGTACCCACCACAGCTGACCATAATGCTATCAATGTTTTAACAGAAGACTTAGGAGACTGCCAGTTTTAGCACGCTGTTTGAAATGGTTGTTCTTCCAGTCTGCTGGCAATTATTAGAATATGAAACACTAAAACTTGGGTCCCATGCAATAAAAAAAAATGATGGCTAACAAGGCAAGAGTCTCTTAACATCCTGCAAAGATGGCAAATACTTTTCTGGAGGTAAATTGCAGTATTATGTTGCCATATCCTCGTTCTTACACTAATAAAATAGAAACCTGAGTTTTCACTCTGCTTGGTAAAAGGTTATTTTCACTACCAGTTACCCAACAGCGATAACGTTTATACACCAAGGCTACTGTGTGACTGTGGCACGTGACAGTACAGTGAGCCCAGTTAAAACAGTAGGACCAGTAATGATGGGCTTCACAGGGCATATGCTTGGCCAGCAAGCACCACAAACTTTAGAGGATTCCCAAATCCACGTCCCTGTGCCTTCTGTGCTGCCACAAAGATTGTCCAAATGAGGCTGGACATGCTCCAGCCACATTTTCACTTTCTTTGTGATCAGTTTTTGAGTACCTAAGCGTATTTTGTGTTACTATAAATACATCCAGAACCAGCTAGCAGCATCCATCTCCTCAGCACAAGGCCACTCTTCTGCACTTAAAGTGGCAGAAGAATATTGTCAGACCAAACAAGATATTCCTCACAAACACCTCTGTTTCTAGACAGTTTATCCCATTCCTGTGTCCTTACCCTGGGAGCTTCCGGAACTCAGTAAAAATCTTGTTACGCTTGTGTTTCATTTTCCCATGAATGCTCATTATTTTTACTTGTTTAATTAAGGATTCCAAAGCCTTCCCATAGTACTCCACACAGGCACACGTGCTGTTGTGAGAAAGGGCAGACATAAAAATTTATGCTGTATTTTTAATCTATTTTAGACAGTTGAGCTAGAGTGGTGTGAGACCTTTCAGAAACACTCACTAGTGCTGACGATGCAGGTGTTTTTATTTCAAATATTTTTACTTAAAATATGTGCATCATTTTTATATATAAACATAAAATCATCTATAATACTTTACTTTAAAAATGCACATAAAATTTCTGGTTTGCTTAATGATGTTCCACAGAATCCTGACAGGAAACAGTGATCAATCTCTTTTCAGGTGCCATATTCTACAAGACAGTTAGTAAAATGAATCACTTTTAAAATAGTGGTCTCCTTATCAACACAGGACACAGTTTTGGAATTTAAGTAATAAATCACCAGACTATTCTCACAATTAAATCCAAATGGAATTACCTGAAAAAGACCAGATGTTTCTCCTGTTTGTGATGGCGAAGAAAATGCACCAACTGATTAAATTTTTCATCTGCTTTGCAGATCTGTACAATGCAGAAGGAAAGAAAAAACAACGCACAAATGTAAGGAAGCAGACTCTAAACAAAGTCATGTGTTGATTTCCTCTGCTCACTGTGCACTGGTAGATGCCTACGGGCAAAATTTCTTCAGGCTGATCATTTGTACCACGGTTCATCGTGTGGAATATTACTTTTATGTATCATATTTTAAGTAGAAACAAATGCTTATGCCCCCAGTCTTCCCACCCCCAACCACAACACCTCTCCCACAGGAGTTTCTCAGGTCTCCCTCAGCCACTTGTCTGAAATTGCCACAGTCTCATCCCCCAACCATTTGCTATGAGCAGGTCAAGTTGCTGCAGCACTGCACCTAGTTTAGGGTTACAACAACTCCACACAAAACTCAGCAGACCAGAACACAACAGGATTGCTAATTGTGATCTTTCTCCTCAGCCTGGGTACTAATCTTTGGAGGACCTGTAAGAACTTTATGTCTTTGAGACTCCTTAGAAACTTATGGAGAGGGAACAAGAAACTACCAGGAAGCACACAGAGGTTCGCACCATATAATAGTTCTCCAGGCGGGTTGGAGTTTTCTGTGTGTTGCTTGCTGCCATTCCCTTCTCTTTCACCGAGATGCGGACAGG
Source organism: Todiramphus chloris collaris (assembly GCA_025345505.1). Taxonomy (NCBI): domain Eukaryota; kingdom Metazoa; phylum Chordata; class Aves; order Coraciiformes; family Alcedinidae; genus Todiramphus; species Todiramphus chloris. The sequence continues at coordinate 3,810,800 of JANVCC010000060.1, read as the reverse complement.
ATTCCGGAGACCTGCTCTCACCAGGTTCTCCACCTCTTGAGTTTGAGTTGCTGAGAAGAGACCCGTTCGTCTCTGCTTGGGCAAAAAGTCCAGAATGGCATTTAAACTGCAAGGAAGCACAGGTAAAACGTAACTATCCTGAGACTACCCTAGGAAAGAGGCTTAATCATTTGAAGTTTACAATCAAAATAGTTTTTATTATCAAGTGCAAATCTTCTGATGAACTAATTAACTTTTGAGAGAAAAACAAAAGGGAGATAGAAGCTTAATTGTTAAAGTGTGTTAAGACATGCTGATGTGTAAATAATGATACTTAAGCATTAATAATGCATGTGACAATATACATCAGAAAAAAAACCAACATTTCAAACTCTGTATTCATCAAGGAGCCACTTTTCCTGATTCTCTTCCCCCTCAGCAATTACTTTATGAGAGATAAAAGAACAAAACGGAACACATCTAACTTCAGCGGTCACTGTAGGCCACACACATTCACACTGATCAACTATGAACTCATTTCAAACTTCAGAAAGTATTACTGGAATCATTAGTTAAATACCTCGCTTCAAAGCCCATATCTAGAAGTCTGTCTGCTTCATCTAACACCAGCACGTCCAGAGACTTCACACAAGTTGCAAGATCCAGCCCGTCTGCTTTTCTTCTGAACAGATCCTCCAAGCGACCCGGTGTAGCTACAATGATGTTCCCGCTGGTGGTGAACAAGGCACATGGAAATTTTGTAACTGGGCAAGGTTAAGGACTTTGGAGGAGCTGCCACCTTTACGATCACAGCACAAAGCTGCCCGCAAGTTGGCCTCATTCTTCAATAAAACAGTTTCATTTTGTCGCTCGGATGGGAGGAAAGCGCTCCGGGGAAAGCACACCGTTTGTGGTAATGGAAGTTTAGAATATGATCAGCAACTCTCAGCCAAAAGAAATATTTGGTACCTCTGTGCAAAAGCCAGTGCCAAATGGGATTGTTTCAAAGCGTCATTATCGGTGTCAGCACCAAACAGTCCCAGAAAACTCATCAGCACAGCCTCGATCTCCGCAGAGCCCACTGCTAGTGCACTATTTGCAAACAAGATGGGACTGAAATATTCAGTGAAGAGTTTTGAGCTCAGCAATCTTGCTCAAGGAAAAGAATCCAGTCACCCCAGCACACACCCAAACACCCTCACACAGATACCATCACGTTTTAGCACAGAAACCCCAAGGACAAGGAGAAAACCACAGCTGCCAGGCACTGATAACAAATCCTGACAATCCACTCACCCGTGTTCTTTAAACTTTTCAACATCTTCCATGGGATTCCTACCACCAATTAAGAGAATCTGACTACAATAAACCAGAAAGATTGAGGTCATCTTTAAGTTTTGCCAGGTCACAAATGTCAAGAAAAAGGAACTACAGCCATGACAAGCCACAAGGTCACTCACCTAAACCTGGGGAAGTGTTTTGTGAAATGTGACAGCACCTCATCAATCTGAATAGCTAACTCTCTCGTTGGTGTAATAATTACAGCTCCAACCTGCAGAGGAAAAACAGAAGGGATTTAAGGAAAACGGCAGACGAGAAGAAAGACTTGGGCAACACTCTCCCTTACAAGCTCAACGAATATGAGCTGTTTGTGATCTTAGTTTTAGACTAAACTTTTCCACAGAAATCAATAAACAAAATAATACAAAATATCTATATCTAGATGGAGATCTGTAACATCTACCTACTATAGCACTGCACACAATTCCTCTGCTCAAAGAGCAGTATCTAATAGCAAGTAACAGTGCAAGCTCTCTGTACATTATAATGCATTCAAAGCACTAAAAGCATTCAAAGACTCTTGTTTGCAGCCCATTGTTGTATTTGATACTTTAAGACATCCTCCTAACAGCTCAGAAACCTGTCTTGATCGTGCCAAATAAGAAGCTGTTTCTAAGTGCAAAGAAAACACCTAAATATTTGTTTTCAAGTTTTAAACAGTTTACTGTTATGGTTATACCAGAGCTGAGCACGCAGTCACTTTATGTACATGCAGTTTTCCTTATTGATACTTCTCCTGAAGACCTCAAATCGTATTGGCACGTCATAAAAATACACTCAGAATGGAGCAACTTAATCTTACCTGCATTTTCTTTAGTTTTTCCTCCCGTCTGAGAAGAATCTCCAGGATGGGAATTACAAATGCTAAGGTTTTGCCACTGCCCGTTACCTGCGAGAAGGGAAACAAGGGTCAGTCCTCGCTCAGCCCTGGAGAGGAGCCAAGAAAAACAACAAACCCGAGCAAGAAAAAGCGCTCACCGCTTCGGCAGCAACGTCTTTGTTATTCATGAAGAGGGGAATGGTCGCAGACTGAAAGGACAGAGAAATATCAGAAGAACCGTTGATACGGTGATGGATTTGACACGGTGAGGTCCATCTCACAGAGGCTAAATCCCCACGGGAGGCATCGAAGCCCTCTGCAAACATTACCCGAGCAAAGCCGGAGATAGAAGAGCCGAGGAACCCAGTGACCGGTCCGGAACCCAGTGACTGCTCTGACCGGCGCCCTCGGGGCTGCCACCGAGCCCGCCGCCACCTCCCGTCCCCCGGCCGGCCCGGGCGCTGCCGCCACCGCTCCCGCCTCCCCCTTCCCCGGGACGGCCGCGGGAAGCGGCCCCTCACCTGCACCGGGGTCATGCGGGAGAAGCCAAGCTCCCGCAGCGCCTGCAGCACCCCCGGGCTCAGGGCCACGGGCAGCGACTCCCAGCTCCCCTCCGTCACCGCCTCCATCTTGGCCGCGTCCGCCGCCCGGCCCCGTCCCCCGAGCGCCGCGGTGCCCCCGCGTTGGGGCCGTGCGGAAACACGCCCCGCGGCACCTCGGTTCCGGCCCCGCCAGACGCCTCCACCCAGCCTTGCTGGGGGAGAAACCGGGTACCAAACACCCCTCATTGGGCACAGCAATAAAAGAACCCATGAAACCCATCGTATGTTTATGGGAAGGAAGTATTCCTGGGGGTTGTACAGCAGCACTCAGACACCCACCCAGAGCCGAGGAGCCGAGCCATCAGTTTACAATCGCCTGCAAGTTCTGCTAAACACCCACAAAGTGGGATGAATTCCTCACCTATGCAGAGATACCTCAGGAAAAAGCTTTGCATTAAACTGGACTTCCTTAAAGTATCAAATAAAAAACCAAAAATGACTTTTTCTTTTTTTTTTTTTTAAAGAATTTGTTTATTTATCGAACCTGGGTCATATTTAGATTCACGAGCAATTTTTAAATGTACATCTTAGAATTCAATTTTAAGTGTTTTACACAAAAATATTGGCACACAACAGTCACGGTAAGGTGTAACAGCCACCTTTCTGAAGAACTGCTGCAAGTGTTTGCCCAAGGTTGAAAAAACTTTACCTGGACCATGAAAACCTGTAACAAATTTTAAATTAATTGTACAAAACTGTTGTGTGTTACTTGTAGAGGCTCCCCCCTGGAAAAGACCCCACCCCACCCCCAAAAATGATTACAACTAATATACATCAGTCACAACAGAATCCTGGCTCAGCACCCACATCAGACGCTTCTTGAATTTTTCAACCAATCATCAGATACCGAGGAAAGGAACTTTATACAAAAAACCAAATCTACATGTGCCTGAAAAAAAAAAAAAAAAAAAAAGAAAAAAAAACCACACCAGTATTTTAGCATTATGCTAATTCTGTTCAGGTAACAGGCAGAGACTGCCACTGAACTTAAATACAAGGGCTGCATAGCATCGCAATAAACCCCCAGGACCATTAACCCTTTGGCATCACCAGGAGTCCAGGTCCTGCCAAGACCAAAGGGTTAACTATGGTTTGCAGAGACCCCGGCTTCCAGAGAAAACCTGCCCAAGGCTAAAAATGTTCGCTAACAAGAGGAGAAAAATGTATTGTCACAGCAACTGCTTCATTTCCGAGAACTCTGGGAGTAAGTGGTAATTAGGAAGGTTACCGATGATGTTCTTTTAAGTAGTAGGAACAGTCGGTTGGACATGGTCAGCTGTCTGCTCTTCACTATCAGAATCGAGTCCAATCGCTTCTCCTTGGCAGTTTGTGTGAGCGAAGAAGGGATGATTTCCATTCCGTAACGGGGTTAACGATGGCAGAAGCGCCAACGGGCCCGGTAGGGCCTTTGTACCGAGTACTTAGGAAAACAGGAGGGCAAAAAAAGGGTTAGAAAAGACAGCGACATCGCTTGTTACTACAGCCGAGTTACAGCGTTTGCAGCTTTGCTTGGACCTCGCGTAGCGTACAGACTAGGCAGATTGAAGTGAAAAAAAGGTATGCCAATTAAGTGACAAGATTTCAGCACAGCTTTTGCTACAGAAGATAGATAAAAACGATTCATTTTTAACTAGGAAGGAACAGAAGCAAAGAATTTTACAGTTCAGTAAAGAGGGTTCAGAAACTAAATGACTTTTTTTTTTTTTTTTTTTTTTTTTTTGTGACCAGGATGTTTGGTAGACAGTGAACTGAAATCCGGGACCAGAAAAGTACTCTTAAACAACCCTTCGGACTTCAAAAAACCTCTTCAGATAGTAGATTTGTCCCAGTGTCATGGCAACTAGTACGAGAGCTTCAAAGAATGACCAAAGAACCACTCTGCTGTTTGTGTTGTCATTAACTGTTGGGGGGAAAAAAAAAAAGAAAATAGTAAGTAATAAAGCATTTAAGCCAAGCTTGAAGCACACCTTCACTGGAAATACTGCACGTTAACCACTGGTATTTGCATCGTGTCATCACGAGTGTCCCAGGAGGACTCTGCAGTCTCAGCTAAGAGATGAAGGGGGGTATTTTTTCAAACAGTTTGAAGGGTATGAAGCAAGCAGATGCTTTAGCCCCAACTTGGGACACATGCTGTGCAGCATCTCTCTATTCTGCCACTTCAGAGAGGCCAGAGAGAAGCCTAGAATCACCAAACAGAAGCCACTTGCCCTTATCAAGCAGCAGTTGCCTACTACAGCCTCTAAGTCAAGCGAGGAATTTCTCATCTCTAAAAGTTCATCATCTTTGGTTCTAAAAACTGAGCATTTTCTTGCATCAGACCGTTAGTAACAGAAGTTGCAAAACTGGAGATACCCAGGTCAAAAATAGGTTCCAAAAGTTGAGGGACCAGTGATTTAATAAAATGTATTTTCACATTAAAAATATTTGCCCTTTATTCCCACAGGGCTTCCCCTTGGTGCTCTCAGTCATACTTTAAAGCTGCATTTCAGAAAGTGAGGGTTGTGACTGGAGCATTAACCATACCCTCTACTTGGAAATAGCAGGAGTTCTGCAATATTTCAACAAAATATTTTAAAAAAACCCCCAAAACTCAACAACTTTGGCTCAATTATTAAGCCACACACACTTCAATGATGAAGTAACAGTTCAACCCAAGTCCCTCCCTGGGATCCCTATCATTACTGATATTGTCATGACTATGCCAGTCAAAGAATGATGGAATTTACACCAATTAATCAACGATTATTTTGCATAACAGTTTTCACTACACGAGGTAAGTCCATTTAAAGAAGACTGCAAGCATCGTTATGGTATGGGCAGGTCCTTCACAACTGGGTCTAAACTTTTTAGTAACTTGGAATAGCTTCCAGGGACTTGGCTTTCAAATCCCACTTTGTAAGTTGACCTGAGAAGGCATTGAAGGCAGAGACACGTACTTGCTCTATGTATTCTTTCACGAACTTCCATGTACTCCTGTTCATGCTTTACAGCCGTCATGGCCACTGCTAACTCGTTAATCATCTCTTCTAGCTTGTTCTGATGAGCTGTGGAATAATTTCAGAAAGCATCAGAAAGACTGTTATTGACTGAAAACCCAATCTGTTAAGATTAACAAACAGTTACACTTAATTTCCTGTCCCAGAAGGTGTGAAAAACGCAGCCTGCACAGCTGAAAACTTTGTCCTTATGGCAAAGTTTAGTTTTAACGCGCTCCTTTTCCTAACATGTCTCTCTGGTAGGTAACAAGTAGGGAAACATCTTTCTCCACATCCGACTACAAGACAGAAGACACAGAATTTAGAGTCAGCAGAGAGCACCTAGTTCAAATCTGCACATACTCTTCCACTAAAACAGAAGAACACCAGAGATCAAAACCACACACAACTATTTCACCAGCGTCACCCCCTATATTCCAAGCAATTTATCTTAACATTACAACTTTTCCCAGTTGTTAAGCTTGCTAAAATAGCAACGACTGAGAATTTAGCTGAAGATCATGATGCTGGCAAAACGAGATCACTTTCTGAAGCAACATTTCACATCTTGTGATCTTCCAGTTTAGCTGAAGCACAGAATTCAGTAGAAACAATGTCAAAGGGTCCTGGCAGAGGGCAGGGACTGGCTCCAGGCTCTGGGATCTTGGGAAAGCAGAAGAGGAAGAAAATACCAAACCAGTAACAGAACACTAGCTTGAGATACTTCAGCAAATGGAAGGATGGGAGATCTAAGATTTAGTGACTTGACTCTCAATCACAGGATCTTTTAAATACATGTAAGCTCAAAGAGCTGTCCACTTATCAATTGATTAATTATGCAAGTAATTCCACAAGTTTTCTAGCACCAAGAGAAGTTCAAGGTATCATTTCACAGACACGCCCTGGGCAATCAGCTCTCTTAAAAACATCACATATTTTCCACTGGAAGGACACAATTAATTTTGAAGCTACCTTATACTGTCTTTATTTCTAAACTAAGTGTTTCAGATCACAATGTGAAAAGAAAGCCGTTCAATACACACCTTATGGAGAAGAGTCAAAAAGAGGACCAGAGAATAACACTCATACAAGTCAAAGTGAAGATCTAAATAGTCATGTAAACCACACCTGCTTTGCTAATATTGTAAATCCCTTATTTTCATGCCCAGTTGGTCACTGCAATAAGTGCAGTTCATTAGTAAGAGCAGAAATTATAGTTGCAGGGACTTGTTAAACCCACTCCAAAAAAAAAAAAATACACTCAAGAAAAAAGTGTTTGCCTTGAACATTTAAAGCTGCACTAATATTTACAGTAGATATATTCAGACTCAATAAAAGGTTTAACTGAGTCTTAGAAAAAAAATTAAATCGAAAGTTAGGAATTTGTTACTTTAAGTGATATCAAGCACTCAATGCACACCGTTATTTACTTGCTAAAAGAGAAAAAAATCAATCTTGGCCTTCTAGCTACAGTTAGTGATTTTTAAATAAAACTTTTAAGTTGTTACCCAATACATTAATTTCTTTCTTTTATAGCCAATGACAAGCATCAATATTTTCCCCCTTGAAACATCACTGATAATTCATGACCTAAAAGAAGGAGCTTGTTGATTCCAAAAGCCCTTGATTGTTCAACATCCACTTCAGCAATAAAAAGCAACCACCATCTGAAATATCCAGTGTTCTTGGATGTTCAGTGTTTTAGTTTTATTTCACCTAAACTTCCTGCTTAAATCTTCTGTGAGCCACAAATAACCACCTGAAGACAAACAGTTTAAGGGCCTGATGCCCAGAGCTGCTAAGTAAATAAAACCTCTGGCTGGAAGCTTGCAGGTGCTCAGCGTTGCTCAGAATCAGACCTTTGATGTAGTTTATTAAAAAGACATTCTCATGCTACAAACGTACGTTACGGAGGAAAAGCAAACGTTAGCTGTTAGTGAATAAACATACGCAAAAGACAAGATGCTAACGAGCTTTCAAAAAGCAGTACACATACCATCCCAGGTATCTCCACCACCTAGAGAAAAGTGTAAGAGATGAACACAAGTACAGGACAAAAAAGGCTGCAGATAAAACAGTCATTTACACGGCTAAGAGAACTTTGGGGTTTTTACATTAGCACGTTTATCAAAGAGCTCAACTAAGGCACAGAGCGGTCTACAAACTGCTGAGCAAACTAGAAATCGGATCCCGAAACCGATAAAAAGACTAAAGGATGAAAGCATTAGTTTCTGCAGATGGCCAAGTGATTCCCTGGTGATTTCACATTAAATCACATAATGAGGTCTAAAAACATCCCTCTCCATTGCAGCTCTGCAGGAGAACAGCCTGAAGAACCAGGAATTCCGAGAATCCCGGTCAAGTTCAGAAGTCATGCAGACAGGGGAAAAGCTCCCGAGCCGGAGGTAATTTAGAGTTTTTCCTCACCTTCTGTCTCCATGTCTTGCCCCTTTGGAGCTTCCCCAATATCAATAGTGAACATCACTATCTTGGGAGTCATGGTGGACATTCTGTTGCTAAAGCAAAACTTGTAAGTTCCATCCATGTGGGCAGCAAATGTGTATTTTCCACTGGACTCTCGGTCGCCTTTATAAATTCCTTTATTATCAGGCCCTGTAATCTGGATGGGGAAAACAAAACATCACACATTGGATTTAAAATACAGTGGGTTTAAATGCACCGTGACAGCACTGCAGCCACATTCTCAAGTTATTCAGTCTGATTTACCAATACCACCTGTAGTCTCACGGGTTCAGCATTCTTCATTCTCTCAAACTCAAAAGCAGTGATGCAGTTTTATGCACAGAAATCCTTTTTTTTTTTTTAACAAACAAACAAAAAACCCACAACAAACAAAAACAAAAAACACACACACACAAAACCCTGAAACAAAACAAAAACAAGCCACAACCAACAAACAAAAGTCCAAACAAACAAAAAAAACAATGAACCTCTCAGTAAAGAAAGCCCCACAAAAGCCTCTCTTACTGGCCAAGATTACTGGCCTTCCGTAGTCAAGATAAGAAGCATTCATGAACAAAGTAAACCACATAAGCTATCAACAGTCCTGGCTGTTAATCAAATTAGCTACTGCAGGGGAAACTTATCTCTGGTGTTTGAAGGAAAATGACACAGACAAAAAAGACATTCTCCTGCCTGTCAGTACGGCTTTCGACACACTGCTGGGTAGGGTCACAGCTACCCCTTCTACTGGACTAAGGGCCCAAGTACTGCGAGCTCAGGGTGCCTGTGATCTTAGGGCTTCCATCTCACCGAACCACCCAACTCAGCTGCTGAGCTTCCACTGGTGACATCTGGCTGGGCTTCCACAGCTTCCCGACTCTGTCCTGTCTGAGGGTGATGTGTAATTTTAAACTACTACAGTCGCTCTCGGGAAGAACTCTCTCACATTTAAGTTATCCCCAACAAGCAACTACCTGCTCCTCATCGAGATGAAAGGAATACTTATTTATTATTCGACCACTGATTCAATGTCTCATTGAAGGACTTGCCTACAACTTTCAAGATGGCAATCAACCTGATTAAAGGCAACACCTTTTGATGCAAGAGGAGACACACTGATACGGAACAAGCAACTCGATTTTGTAAAGAGTAATCCTGATCATTTTTCTCACTAAAGAGTTTATTCCGATAAGACTGTACTGAGCAGAGGAACGGAGAACAGCCCCCGAGGACAGCTCTGGAAGGAGGAAGGCTGCTTGCTGCACCAGCAGCAGAAACGACCAGCAGCCTTACGAAACGCGGCAGCCTTACGAGCCCCTCGTCCTCTCGTAGATGCCCACGCACCACACGAGGCCCGACCAAACCGGGCAGAAAGCCCCGGTGCCCAGCATCCCGCCCGCCGCACGGAGCCCCCGCGACGAGTCGAGACCGCCCCCAACCCGCCAAAAGCTTCACCCGCCCTCCAGCCCCTGCTCGCCCCTTGGCCTCCCCGGGGCTCCGCCACCGCTGCCCCCCCCCCGCGCTGCCCCGAGCCCTCCCCGGCCCGCACCCGGCGGGGACGAGCGCGCAGGGCCCGGCCCCAGGGCGGCGCGACAGGGCCCGGCAGCCCTCCCCTCAGCACGGCCCAAGGTCAGCCCGCCGCGGCGGCGCCGTTCCCCGCTCACCTCCACGTCGATGTCCAGGAACCCCCCCTCCGCCACCTCGAAGATGAGCCCCATCTTCGTGCCGGACGGCACCCGCTCCAGGAAGCACTCCTCGGCGTGCGCGTCGATGCTGACGAAGTAGGCGGCGGCCGGGGCCGCCAGCGCGGCCAGCAGCGCCAGCACCGCCCGCACCGGCGACATGGCGGAGCCCAGCGGGAGGGGGCACCGAGCGGCGGGCCAGCAGGAAAAGGGGAGGGGGGACTTCCGGCTCGCGCCACGCCCCTTCCGGGGCACGGGGCCGCCACTCATAGGCCGACACGGCCCCACTGCCACGTACGGCCCGTGCTACGGTGGCCACTAAGGGACGATTCGGAACCGGCCCGCCCGAGATCCGGGGCGGGGATAGGGCGGTGCAGGAGGCGGGTCCCGCGTTCGGGAGAAACCAATGAGCACTGGGCAGGGGCAGAGCCATAGCGGGGAGAAGCCAATCAGAGCGCGGCGGGGAGAGCTGCCCTATCAGAAGGAGAGGGGCGCGGGACGGCATTGGGCGGGGCAGAGGGTGTCGCCCGGCAACTCGGGGAGTGACGTCGGGGCCGCGGGCGGCTCCTGAGGGCGTTTGGGCGGGAAGGGAGGAGGCGGCGGCTGCTTCTGCTGCTGAGGGCCCCTGTGCGGGGTAGCGGCTGTCAGCGCAACCCTGCGTGGCTGCCGGAGCCCGAACCCGTTCCAAGCTTGGCTTTTGCAGCTTTCCTGGTTAGTTCCCGTGTTTGACGTTATGCGTAGTGTCTTGTTCAAAACGTGCTGTTCCCAAACTGCGTGCAGCGAGCGGCGGGAATGGGATCTAAAATTATTTCGAGGCATGTTTAATTTATCTGGGGCAGCTCTTACTGAACCCTGTGAGAATAAGAACTTTTATAAGTGAGTGCACACCCGAAGGCAAAAATACTGACAAACAACCAGAAAAACACATTGTGGTTTCCTTTAAATTCTGCAAGTAGACCCATGCCAGCAAAGACTCCTAGGTGTAAAACCTCCACTGGTATTCTGAACACCTGAAAAGGCATAAAGACCGTTCCTGCAGAGCAAGGGCCTAAAAACCCTGATGACATGCGAGCCACTCGTCCAGCTCCAGAATGACCAGTTCACCCCACCATGTTTGCCTGCAGCCATCTGTCCACCTTTTGGAGCAGGAGACCATCTTTCCTCCCTCCGGCCTGGTGCCGGACCAAGCAGCTTTGAACAAAGGTGCTGCGCTCGCTCTTGGGCACTGTGGTGCCACAGACACATGGGCACAGCCCTGCCACTGCTGGGACCCCACCTCGGTGCTGGGCGTGGTTTGCCTGGGATCCCCAATCCTCAGCACGCGTGGCTGTGACTTCTGCCCCCTCGAACATGTGGTTTATGTTAAGAGATACTACTTGTGCAGCTTAAATAAATTAGTTTTAAACTGAATGAATCACTTAAGAGTTATAATGTGGTGTGATTTAGTAGGCTGTTTGGTTTGCTTTACTCAGTGTGAGTAGCTGGATTTGCTGGAGCCTTGGGCCTCAAGCTGTAAATTTCCACTGGGATTTACTGAGCTCTGCCTACTTAGTCAAAGCAGGGCCTCCAGAGCCAGTGCAAATCAAAAGATAAGGAGGCTTGGAGGCTACAACATCAACAATAGATGCAACTAGCCAAGATAATGTCCTGTCTGGCACGGGGGCTGGACTAGGTGATCTTTTGAGGTCCCTTCCAGACCCTGACATCCTGTGATTCTGTCTGGAGACAGTGAAGGGATCCAGTAAGGAACAGGCATCTGAGGATCTCAGGCCAGAATCACCACTGGACCGAGGGGTGCCATGGAAGGCACACGGAGATCTCATGAGGGGTGGGCGCACAGTCTGTAAGGGTACAAACGCCCAGGGATTCCTTTGCTTGGGGTTGCACTCCGGATGTACCCAGCTTGCTGCTCTACCATTCTATGAAGTTTTTTTATGAGTTCTGCGCCTGAGACTTAGCTTCGGGAAACGTGGGGTTCAGACTGTGCTTCTTGGACAGCTGAAGCCAACGACTTGGGCAGAAGAGGTCGATACCAGGGCTCGGTGCAAGCACCGAGCGAAGATCACCCCCAGGTCTGCTGGTGCTCCGCTCCCCCGGCGCGGGGAGAGCCCCGCCGAGCAGCGGCTTCCACTCCTCCCGCCGGGAACCGGCGAGGGGGCGGAGGCCGCGGGCATGCGCGGGGCCTCCCCCGGCCCGCCCGGCTCCTGCCATTGGCCCCGAGCGGCGGGGCGGTGGTGGCGGGGAGGCCGCGCCCGCTCTTCCCGCCGCCGCTGCCGCCGCCGCCGCTTCTCTGACGCCGCCCGGCCAAGTTTAAACACCCCCCGCGCCACACGCGCGCCCGTCCGCCGAGTTCAGCCTTGAGTTCCCGGGAGTTTGCGGCCCGGCTGAGCGGGCGGCGGGTGAGGAGGGGCCGGCTAACCGGAGGGGGGGCCCCGCCGGCAGCGCGCCCCGCCGCCGCCTATGAGGGCGCCGCGGGGCCGGGCGAGTCATGGACGGCGGCGGCGGCGGGGCGCCGCCCGCCCTGGAGAAGAACGCGGCGGAGCTGACGGTCATGGACGTCTACGACATCGCCTCGGCCGTGGGGCAGGAGTTTGAGCGGGTGATCGACCAGCACGGCTGCGAGGCCATCGCCCGCCTCATGCCCAAGGTGGTGCGGGTGCTGGAGATCCTGGAGGTGCTGGTGAGCCGCAACCACATCAACCCCGAGATGGAGGAGCTGCGCCTGGAACTCGACCGCCTGCGCCTGGAGAGGATGGACCGCATCGAGAAGGAGCGGAAGCACCAGAAGGTGCGGACGGGGCCGGGGCCGGGGTTGGGGGGGATACGGGACGGGGCAGGGCAGGGCTGTCCCAGGCTGACGCAGCCGGCTGGGGGGAGAAACGGGCCCCGGCCCCGCAGCCGCTGGGGAAAACAAAGAGGGAGGCTGGGGTGCGGGCCGGGGGTGCTGCCGGGGCAGGCTCACGGGCGCTGCGCGGATGCTGCCTTAGCGCGCTGAGGGTTTGGGTGTGTTTTGGTGGTGGTGGTGTTTTTTTTTCCTTCCCTCCTGGAAGTTTCCTTCCTTCTTCCTTTTCTCCACCCCCTTCCCAGTCACCGCGTTTCCTTCCCCTGGTGTCTCCCCGGTGAGGACTCTTCCATCCCCTTTCCCGAGGAGAGGGTAGTGCTGCTTCTTGCTAGGCCAGGAAAGGTCAGTGACAGCAATATACTTCTCTCTGCAGAGCTGTGAACGATTTAGCAGACTAGTGCCCCCGGCACACTCATCGTGTAGGCAAGTCGTAGGAGAGCGATGGAGGACCGAGTGATTTCAGGGCAGTGTTAGAGCTGAAGAATAGGGAAGAGTGTTCTCCCAGGTTCCTGCTCCATCCTGTGATGGTAAGATGTTGTCCCTTGGCTCTGTCTGGGGTAGTCATAGTGTTCCCTGATGCTGCTCCCATGAAAACCCCAGGTAGAGATTATTTCCCATATCCTGTTACCCTCATGTGGCAGGACAGCACGAGCTGCTGCACTCACTGCAGTGGAAGTGGCAGATGTGCTCTCTAAACCATCCAGATAACTGATTTAAAGAGATGGTACTTCTCGTGACTGTGCTAAGTCATTGCTGCTGCCTGGTGCCGTTCCTGCTTGCACATACAGTCAGAATGAAAACAGGGAATTTCTGAGAAGAGTGAGCTCAGACTTCAGGAGTTGGCTTTAATTTAACTAAATTTAAGTTTTATGTTTTGAAAAGAGTCAGCTAGGAGACTTATGTCTCCTATGTCTTAGCATATGGAAAATTCAGAATAATTCCTGCAATGTTTTGCAGAAGAAGTTTCAGGGCAGTGTTTTTGAAGAGAATGGTAGAAGATCTTTAATGTATAAAGCCCTGGTAAGTCTCCAGGTCTAGAAGAAGGTCTGGAAAAGAGATGCAAGTACATGTACCAAACCCGTGCCTTTGCCCTTCTAACAGATCTAACTTGGAGGCAAGTGGGTGATCAGTTGTGCTGGTCCCACACTGTGCCTGGGTCCTCTGTTAGAATTAAATGAGCTCTTCCTGAGCCCAAGCTGCCAGAAGGTTTTCTCAGGGCATATCACCTCTGGAAAGAGCTGCCCTAAGTCAGATGTCTCCACTGATTCACAGAGTGATGCCAGTCAACTGGAATTCTTTATCTCAGGTATTTACAAAACGCTGCGTGGTGCAGTGGATGCTGAACAGAGCCTGGGAGCAACACCCAGTGTCATAGTACAAGTGGATGTTCTGTGGAGATGCTTCTGTAGTCTGGAGTTCCCTGAGCTGACTGGTACCTACTGACCTGTAGATTTTCCTTCTCTGTCTGATACCCCTCCTAATGAGGGTTCAGAAGTTAAATCCTGCTCCGATTCATTGCGCTCTTCAGCAGCAGTAAATAAGAAAGTTTGCCCAGGCAAACATTAATATAGTTGTGTGTGTGTGTACAGTGTGGCCACACATATATGTTTAGATAGTTTGGGGTTCTGTGTGTGTTTTGTTTTATCAATATGCTTATAACATGATGAATGTGCTGGTTTGCTACCTAAACTAGGTCAGCACATCCTTTTAGCTAGAGTTGTAATACGCAGCATCACTGTAAATAGTCTGGGTATTTGGCAAGATAAAATTGCGTTACAGATTTGTGTTTTTCTCAATAGTCTTAAGTAAAACAGAGGTGATTCATAAAATTTTCTTTACGTAATTAAGTCAGCATAGCTTACAGCACCTATATGTTACTTATAATGTATTTGTCATACGGTGCTCCCTTGAAAACTTTCAGTGAGCATTATAAACTGCAGAAGAGCAGTAATAAATGCTGGAATAAGACAGCACTTGGACCCCAAAGTCCATAGGAACACCATTCCCCATTATCAGAGCACGTATTCAAAGCAGAAAGCTATCCTTTAATCTCTCAGCAGAGCTTATTTTAGCCTAGAGCTGTGCTTGGCGGGGTTGTTGTCTGAATGTGTTCTGTTGTTAGGTCAGAAAGGAGCAGGCTGGATGAATGTGAAAGTCAGCAAGTGACTCAGCCTGGCTCCAGTGATTTGCGTGTAGCTTTTCTTGGTTGGAAGCACATGCGTGAAAATGGAACGGAGAATGCCCCTGACTGCAGGAGTAGGATTTATGGCAAAAAGTTTTTGGAACGAGTAAAGCTCTAAATACAACTGTTTTTCCTTGAGGACTTTATAGGTTTTATCCTAATTTGACCTTTATGGGGATTGGTGACAGCTGCTCTTGACACACAGTGTCCTGACGAATGGGAGTTGTTGTTTTGACGGGTCTCACAGTCACTAACCATAGATGCCAGTCAAGACATTCCATATAGAACAATTTACATAAGAAGCAGCACAGTTTTTTCTTGTGCTCCACTAGGAGCTCTGGGTTTCCTGCACAGTGTCATATGCTCATTATTTTACACTTGTATTTCGTAACAGAAATGTAGACTAGAGATGCTACTCTTTCAAAATGAGCATGCCTAACACTGACTATCCCAGCCCGCGCTGGGTGATGTTACAAAGGCTGTTTCAGGGGCATTTTTGGCAGCTCCCTGGGATGCAGGAAGTAATTCTTCCTCGTGTTCTGTTCTCTTCTCTAACACAGGAGTCCCCTTAAGCTGATCCTGACAGCAAAATGGGTCATAAGGAGCCATCCTTTGGGTAACTTGCACGTCAAAACTGTTTGCATCAGGAATTGTCTCCTCATGTAGTTACATTCAGCATATAGCAAAGGAGACTTTGATATTTGGTTTCTTGATGCTGGCATTAGAATATCTTCTAAGAAATTCTAGGTCGTTTAATTTAATTGCTTTTTATAAGAATCATAGTAGGATTGTTACTAGTCTGATCTGTAAATAGTCCAGTCAAAGACTCTTAATGTGTTTAAAAATATAAACATGTTGTCCCGATCTGCCCTTTAGGAATTAGAACTGGTGGAGGATGTCTGGCGAGGGGAAGCACAGGACCTTCTTACCCAAATTGCACAGCTGCAGGAGGAGAATAAACAACTGATGACAAACTTGTCTCACAAAGACATTAATTTCACAGAAGAGGAATTTCAGAAGCATGAAGGCAAGTTTGATACTTCAAATTCAGTACTTGCTTTTGTTATGAAAAGCAATACGTTATCAAAATATTTTGACTTACATTCTGGCTTTTTTTCCTATAGAATAATACAGATCTGGGGTTTGGGGATTTCTGGTTTTGTTTTTCACATGAATAGAAAAATCTCTGAATATATGATGACACTGAAGACATGACAAGAGCTGGGGGTAGAAGGGAAAGAAAACCTGAACAACTTTTTGTTTGTCTGAGAAGCATCTCTGAAAGTCTGGCTTCATTTTGTGGTCTGTTGCTTTTTTTTTTTCTTCACATCTTGAAAAGAAATGTAAGCCCACCTTATGTTTTCTGATAGAAATGTAATAATCCATTGAGCAATGTTTATTTCACACCATTATGCACAACAGTAAGTGCAACTGTTGATCTGTTTATTCATCATAACTGTTTATAAAGCAGCAAATGAAGATTTTTTTTTTGTTGTTGTTTTCTGAGTTATATCAGCTCACCATATGGAGACACTTCTAGAATAGGAGAGGCTGGTTTTTCTTGGTTTACCTACCTTTAGGGTTCCATCACTTGTTTGGGACTTAGAGCCAATTTAGAATAAGAAGATATTTATAATCCAGGGAGAGTTGAAACAACCAATTTGTAGGCAACTTCTTTCTTGAGGCAAAATGAAGTTCCAGACATAAGATTCTGACTTGCAAGTACAGGGAGATTTCAGTGCAGCAGCTGAAACAATTGCCATCGCCAGCTCTCGCTCACGGTGTCCCAAGAGCAGGGGCAGTTGAACCGATACCCATTTGCTCCACAGTTCATAGCACATCACTTGAGATTGCTGGCTACTGAGTCTGCTTCATGGTACTTTGCTGGGGTTTAAGCTGAGGAGCTGAAAAAACTGCCTGTGCATCTTAGAGGATGGGGCAGGCAGCTGAGAGTGGTAACGGTGTTGCTCCAGCAGCAAAACCTGCCCGCGATGGTGAGTCAGGCTGGAAGCAGACAGCTTTCTGAACCAGTTGTACCTGGACAGGGCTCTGGTCCACTGCTTCAAGCCCCAGCTCCACTTGCACAGTAGGTTCTGATGCTCAGTGAAGTTGTGGCTTCCTCAAAATGCTGGCATCCCGGGTGTAGCGTGCAAAGCCATGGGCCAGTCTGAAACCCAGGCCACACAGCTGAGCCGTTGCAGCTCTCCAGTAGAGCCTTAGGAACAAAGGGATAGCCTTTTCCAGGCACTAGAGACTGGGATTAAACGGAGGCTTGCTGGAGGTGGGTGAAACTGTCCCATGCTGCAGAAGGAGTATTTGCTTTCTCCCAGGGGCTGCGTACTGCTCCCTTGTCCTGGGGAAGGACTATAATGAAACCTTCAAAAAGTAGAAACTGTTAAACCTCTCAAGGTCACCACGTTTTTTAAAACAAATGCAACACTTTCAATGTAGGAGTCAGTTAATGGCAAAGAAGTAGCCCAGCATCAATGCAAACTCCATGCAACATTTCAACATGGCAGTGATGAGTCATGGACCATGAAGACTATGTCATCTTGTTACACAGAACCAGCTTCTCCTTTGTTTTCTTTTTTTCTTTTTTTTTTCTTTTTTTTTTTTTTTTTTAACTTCTTTCCCCCCCTTCCCTCCCCACTTTCCAGTGGGTATCTAGCTCACTGCAGCTCATGCCCTTGTATTTAAATATAGCCATACTCTTCACGTTCAGCTAGCCAAGCAAATGCCAAGCATGCTTTTCTTGTTATTTTTACTGTGTCTACCCAAGCATAAGAACACAAACAAAACCCCTAAACCAATTCCAGAGATCAGATTCTGGAATCGCTGATACTCTTTGTCCAAAATCATCAGTTTAAGTCAAATCACATTAATTTATAGCAACCCCATTTTATTTTTTGGACCTATTATATCAAACCCAACTGTTTTCCTTTTAGGAAACTGTGTCATTAGTGAATGGGGATAGATTTATCTCAAGTGACTTGTTTGGATAATGTCAAAAAGCAGTCTTTTTTTTCCAGTCTCCATTTGATCTGATATATGTAGAGCCTACAGAGGCAGGTTTTCAAGCAAAATACTTCATTAGCTGGACTAACTTTGACCAGGCTCCACTCTTCCTATCTCAGCAGGATTTAGTATTGTGATCATGCCTCCCCTTAGCAGCCAGCCCCCGGGATTAGCAGCTTGCTGCTTACTCACCAGACAGTTAAAGGAGTTATTTTTAGCACAGGCAACAGAGGACAGTGAATTGGGTGTGCAAGACTTTGAGATTCAATCCTTGCCAATTAGTAGTCATATCAGAGTTCACAGAGCCTCGCTGTAGCTCAGCAAAGGTGTTTGAGAGAGAGGCAGAGGTGAGCCTGTCTAAACAGCAGCAGCGCTGAGAGTGAGCAGAGCAGGGGCCTTCTGAAAGGACATCTGGCTGAATACAAAGTACATGGGAGGCATTAAAGATGAGTCTGCAACATCCATGAATGCTGCTCCTCCCAAGCTCAAACTGAGCACTGCCTGATGGTGCTGACTGATTGGAATATCCTCGGAAAGTGCCAGGAGCAAACTTGACCCAACGTGTGTCAAACAGGACAAGCAGGCTGCTGTTCCACTGCAGCAAGGGGAGGTGCTGTCTCGGAGCAGCTCTGGTGGTACAGACACACAGCAGGATGTCAACAGTTGTGTGAACCTCCTGTGCTCGCTGCTGAGGAACCTGCAGTTCCCTTTCAAGGTGGACACAAACTTCTGTTCCAAGTATTTAGGCAGTAGTCAAGTGCCATAGGCCCTGACTGGCACTTCAGCCTGTTGTGATAGTGTATAAATACAACAGTAAGCTCCTCCCTAAACATAAAGGATTTGTTTTGTTTTGTTTGGTTGTGTTTCTTAAATTTCTTTTTATTTCTTTTTTTTTTTCTTCTTCCAGCTGCTTTCCTTTCTCATGCATGAACAATGCTGTGATCACAGCAATCCACAGGAAGCTGCTCATAGGATGTGCCCAGGGAAGCCGGCTGGGTGTGCCATTTAAGATCTTGCAGTTATTAGAGTTTGACTCATTTAGAGATAATTACTTTACATTTAGGGCACTTAGTGATTTCCCTCCTCTTCCCCAGTGCCTGGGGAAATGGAAGAAGATGCGACTGTTTCGCAAACACTTCCCACCTTTCCTTTCTCCTCCTCTTGAAATAAAAATGGTAATGTAGTGATCTGCGCACACAATTGAAGTTCACCAAATGTTAGGGAGAAAAATGAGCACAGTGGGAGGAAAAGCAGTCAGCACCAAAATGGTATTTTATTCTTTAAATAGCATCTGCTGTCTAGAGATCTCAAAGCATCTCACAAGTACTAATGTACAAGTACTGCACTCACTCTTCCTAGCTCCTATTGGGGTGAAACCACTAGTCTGAAGCTTTGCTGCAGTCCCTCTGTACTTCAAGGCAAAGATTGGGATTTTTTTGGTTTGGGGTTTGTTTTGTTTTGTTTTGGTTTGTTTGTTTGTTTAAATACAGATGATGTTTTAGGCCCCAGCCCTGAGACTGGCTACAGGAGGTTGGTCCAGGAACCTGCAGTAGCATCTGGGGATACAGTGGTGTACCAGACTTGTGCTGTGATAGGACAGTGTGGATCTTTTAGAAGAGTTAAGCAGCAGTATGTGTCAGTGCCTGCTTGTCCTCCCTGGTGGGTACAAGTTATCATCACAGTGAAGAATTAAAATTAACCTGCAAAGAACTAGAAGCTAGAGCAGGGAGGTGGTAAGGACCAGGGTCCAGAAACAGAGCAGGCAGACTTAGCACAGAATTGAAAAAGATAAGAACGTACTACTGGAATGTGAACACCATGCCACTCTCAGCTATGTTCTGGGGTTTGACAGGAACACATCCTCTGAACCAAATTCCTGCCCAGCCACAATCACCAGTCCTTTTCCCAGCAGAGCAGTTGCCTGTTCTCTGCTGTACCACAGCTCTGGTCCTTCAGCAGTGAGGGACTGGAGATGCTGCTCCGTCTCTCTGCAGTAGTACACTTTTTATGCCTGCATGAGAACCCACAGCTGCTGCAGGAGTGCACAGCCACCAAGAGTTACTCCCTTTTTCTCTCTCAGGTTTGTCTCGCTCTACTCCTTTATCCATCAGTTCAAACTGTAGATGTTCTGTAGGCTGGAGTTCCTAAAGGCATGCAGCCTGCATTCTCTTACTGGAGCAACTTTGGATTTCTCTCATGAGGGAAGAACAGAACAAGAAAGTCTGAGCTGATGTTAGAAAGTAGGGACTCGACAGCTGGATCCGTTTGATGGGTGTGCAGCACTTCATTTGAGGCTGCCAGATACCAACTGCTTTAATATACTAGAAAGGAGGTGGCTTTTCAGCCACCCCAGAGGGGTGAGGGGAATTATCACCACTCACAGCTTGTAAATGGAGGAAGCTGAGGACCCACATAATTAAGTACTTTGACAAAGGTAACAGAACAAGACAGCAGTAGAGCCTGGATTTGAGCTCCTGCTTCGACTGGACTTTGGCCAGAGCAGCCACACACTGCCCTGGTCACAGGCTTTCATCTTCAAGCCATCCTATGGGATGTTGTGCACCTTGATTTGATGTGCTAGTTTAGGACCATCAATCCACATGTCTCTATGCAGTTATCAGGAAAAGTTACTGTAGTAGATTTATCATCTCACTGAGTTCAGTCCTGTGGTCTGTGTTTGCTCTGGATGCAATTCCTGTGTGGGCTGCCCTAGATAATCCTGCTTTGGCAGGGGGATTGGACTGAGTGATCTCCAGAGGTCCTTTCTAACCCCTACCATTCCATTCCATGATTCTACAATCATTGCAGTGCCAGGAGTTCTCGATGTGTCTCCATAATGGCAAATAATGGAAGAATGCTTCCTGGTTTGTGATTCATGACATTTCCCAATGAGTCGTTAGTCATATTTCAGCTTAATCTAATCCTTTATTTATTTTCAAAGAGGATCAGTGTTGGACACTTGGCAACATTTCAGACCTCTCTCAGAAGCAAAATGCCACATAGTATTTTTTCTCTGAAGTACAGTTATTCTAGATATGAATTCTCACCCAATACGATGGGGAAAGGGTTGCAAAATATTAGGTGAAAAATATGTGACCATATTTCAGACTAAATTTCTGTGCTAGATTCAGGGTGGAGGTTCCCTCTGAAGGTCCTGCTTTGTCTCCCTTTCACCCAACACAGAACTGTGTTTCGGCATAAAATCTTTCTAGTGCAGGCCACCTCAGCCAGCCTGGATTTAAATGCAACCCGCAGTACTGACATATTGTTTAGATCTCACTGAGGATCCAGACCATCTTTTTCACAATTTTCACAGGGTCTTGGCCCTCTAATTCTACAGATTATCACAGATAACCAAGCTCCACATGTAAAACTACAGAGGCAGCAAGATGCAGCAGTGTCATTCCACTGTTATGTTTCTGAGGACTGACAGTTCCTTGTTTAACAAGTTTCTGTGCAGTAGCTTTATGGAGTGCCATCTATGCTCCTTGTTACCCTTGAAGTAACCTTTAAAGCATCTTCCACCGGCTTCTCTGTAATTCTACCATCAGGCAACACCTGGAGTCTTTACCTAAATATTTCTCACTGTTACTGTTCTCAATCTCAGCAGCTCCTGATTGTCCTTAGCTGTTTTTCTGTCTTCTTTTTTTCAACCAGGAATGTCAGAGAGAGAACGACAAGTCATGAAGAAGCTGAAGGAAGTGGTAGATAAACAGCGGGATGAAATCAGAGCGAAGGACCGTGAACTTGGACTTAAAAATGAGGATGTAGAGGCTGTAAGTAGCTCATAGTCTTCTTGTTTCTCTCCTTTCTCACCCATATTTCCATAGCCTGGTTTCAAGTTTTAAATTCATGTAGAATTTGTAAACAATGCCAGAATATTAGTCCAGTAACTGAAGTGTCTGGCATAACTGTGGAGTGTCCAAAGTGGTCAGGCAGTCTTCAGTGAAGACACACGCTGTCTGCTGCATTCAGAAGGACCAGGCACACTTGGAACATGACTGGAAACCAGAGTAACAAGGGAGGAAGATGGGGGAATGACAGATTGATTGGTTTGTTTACGGACGTGATTCCTCTCCCTTTCATGGGAACAGGACAGGTAACTTTCTTTATGGCTTCTTGAATCCCTCTCTGCTCTTTCAGTGCAAACTTCCTCAGCACCCTCATGCCTCACCCCACTTAGGGGTCCTTGCTGTGGGGAAGCAGGCTACTGTATATTTTATATATGTATTCTCTGCAGGGTTTGGCAGCAGGGACTCCACACACACACTTCCTGAGCCCAGCCCAGGTCACTTCCTTTTGCCAGCAGTGCACAGAAAGTCACTGAGAGGGTGGGTGGCCCTGGGGACCACAGCACAGGAGATCTAAGTTTAGTCTTAGGTGAATCACAGACTCCACTGTGACTTTGCCATCATATGATGCGTTGGTTCTTTCTGTGTCAGGAGGAACGACCTCCTTACCCATATTTGCTTCCCATCCTCACACTGCCTCATTTCCTTAGGCCATGGGACTTTCCTCATGCTAGTGAGGGTCAGACCCAAATGATCTCTGCTCTACCCAAGTGCCTCTGGCAGGTGCTGTGCTGTCCATACAATACAATGCCCAGCAAGCCACATCCTGCCTCAGGAGAAAGTCTAAGAGCTTATACTATGTACTTGTATTACGAATTGAATACTAAGGATTCCTCTGTCTTGTCTTTCTCTCTTCTGCTCTGGGTTTAGATTTGATTCATAAGCCACCCTATCCTTGCACTTTTAATTTTTTTGAAACATAATATCAGAAGCAACGGATTTGCTTTTAGATGGACAATTCCCTGAGCTAGGGAATAAATGCCTCTTTTCTCTAGAAATCAATTATATTTTGGTGTCTGCAACTGTAGTAGATAATTAGGTATTAAAAAGCTGATCTGGGGGTGAGGAGGAGGGGGGGGAGAATTTTCCAGATTAACTTCAACAGGAACCCACTACTTTTTCTTTAACGTGATATTTGGGACTTGTCCATCCTGTGATGGCTGCATGGCCACTGACCTATTGCATCAATGTTTTGCAGCTTCAGCAGCAACAGAACAGGTTAATGAAAATTAACCACGACCTGCGGCACCGGATCACCGTGGTGGAGGCTCAGGGGAAGGCACTGATTGAGCAGAAGGTGGAGTTAGAAGCGTATCTGCAAACAAAGGAGCAGGAGATGGGCAACCTGCGAGCAGAGCTGGGAAAACTGAGAGAAAAGCTGCAGGGTGAAGACAGCCAAAATGGGGAGGAAGTAAAGGTAAGAGGCACTTTAAGTCACTTTTTAAACAGCTTTTTAAAAAGCTTTGGACTTCACACCAAGTCCCTCTTCTTCGGGTAAATGTGATTGTTACATATCAAAGGGAGTGGTGCGACTTGAGGACAGCGTCTTGTGTTCAGGTGTGACATACAGATGGCAGCAGCACTCAGCACACTGTGGCAGGACAGGCCCCGTTAGGGTGGATGGTGACCCAGTGGAACACCAGTCCCACAGGAGGCAGAGTGGCAGCACAAGTTGGCAGTGGGATGTCTGTGTTACAGAACAGCTTTCCCTTTAGACCTGGCGACCTGTCGTGCATCCTGGAGGGAGTCTGACCTCTGAGTCCTGCACTAGGCTGCGGAACTCACCAGATACTAGAACAAATCCTTGCTTCAAAGGAGAGTCATCTTCTATTAAAAACATTGTGAGGCAATCCAGAGTCACTGGAGTATCAGCTGTTAGTTTGTATTGGAAGCACACAGTGTTTTGGTAGAGCTGTATTAGTACATTTGGCTTCATTTTGTTTGTATACATCCACCCCTTTCCCCAAAGGAAAACAAACCAATTCCTTAAGCAGTCTGAGGTTTCCAGAGGATAAACAGCTGACAAGTAGCTTGAGCCTTGCTGAGCAAGCAAATCTGGAAGTCCTGATGGGTCCCAAAGGTGCAATGCACAATGGTGGTGATGGCATGGGAACCACAGCAGAAAAGGAATGGTGTCAGAAAGGGTCCCAGAAGCAGGGCAGAACTTGGCACACGTAGTCCTCACAGTGCTCATGGCTCTTCTGATCTGTCAGGACTAAGCTGATCTTTTGCTACCAAATCAACACATAAATATTTGAAGGCACCTTTTAGAGGAAGCAACTTTGTCCTTATTTCTGCTTTTGCTTCCTATTAGAATTTGTGCAGTGAAGTGTTACTGGCACAAACGCTGATGAAAAGCAAATGTTACTGCTCGTGTGCCCAAGTATTTGCAGGAACAGGCAAAATGGCAACTGTGAGTCGAGTTGGTGCTGAGCTCAGAGCAGCAGGAATGCAGACGTGAGGGGAGCTTCCTGAGAGAGAGACACATCTCTGCTCTGCTGCATCCCGGTGTTTGTTATGGTTCCTACTATTTTTTTTGTGCATATGACACTACTACTGCCTTAATAAGGAAGTGTGCTGTATCTCCCTTGCCTGAGGCTGCTCTTAGAAGAGTAGAAAATAGGATGAGGGTATTGTGATAGAAAAGAACATAGAGGAGCATTTTCATACAGAGCCATTGGGCAGGATGTGTTGGTAAGAGCTCCGGTACCAAGTGGCACTGCAAACGCTTGACAGACTGCGGCAGCGTGGGAAGCATCCCATTCCCTTGAAGTGGGCAGCAATATACATCTAGAAGAAGCAGAAGCAAAGGCTGACGGGGTACCCTGGTCCCCCCTGGAATGTGACAGCCAGTGTTGTGTTAACACGTCACTGCTGAGCTGGGCAAGTGCTGTATTAATAATGAAAAGGATGATTTCATTGCTGTTAATTCAGGCAGGACACCCAGCTTTGTAAATGGGGCTGCGGAGCCTAGGCCTGAAGCCAGCAGGAGTGAAAGTGTCTTCAGTCTCTGGAGAGAAAGGATGCATTCTTTACCTCTCCCCAACTCATCAGTTCCATGGCAATGGAGCCTCTTCTAATTAGAGCCGCTCCCTGCTGTCTCTGCCAGGATGATGGTGGGACAGGAATTGCAGTGGGAAGCGGAAAGCTAAAATAGCTGCGTGCTCTGCAGTGGACATTGCTTCTTGGCTTCAGTCAAGCACATTTGCATTGGCTCCAGCCTGCTCAGTCTTTGCTGATTTGAGCTGAACCTAGGAAAAATAGCTTATTGGCAAAGCTGTGGGGCAAATGTACAGCCAAAAGAAGATGCATCAGCTCAGACCCTGATCTAGAGGGGTGGAGAAGAGGAAAGTGCTTGGGTAATTTCCTTTGAACCTCGTGTCAGGTTGCATCCACCTTTATTTATTGTATTCTGTGTAAAGAACTGCACATGGGTGAATCAAACGGAAGGACAAGTGAGCATTGCTCTGCAGGACAAGGACTGCAATCCCCACTGTAGAAATTGAGATGGCAGCAGCCAAGGTTAACCTGAGATCATATATCCATAGACAGCAAAACTGTTTCACAAATGCAGAAGCTCAAAAGAGGTTAGGATCAGGCTTAGAAAAAAATGGACTCTGTTTAAGAATTTCAGTACTTAGCTCCTCAGATTTCCAGCTTGTATCCCAGCGAGGCATCACTGCAATGCAGGAGCTTGGAGACTCTAATCTCTGCATTCTCCTAGGAGCAGAGGTGGCTGACCTGGCTGCTGGCATCTCTGATTTCATGTGCTGGCCTCTGTAGTCAGTCCTTGCAAAAAATAGCACATTTCAAATGTGCTTTGCTACATTTCCAGTGTACTTTGCAGAGCAGTGCCCTGCCTTTATTTGTATTGTTAGAAATCCTGCAGACCTCTAAAGGCTTGTAGCTGCTTTTCAGCACCTTAATTCTCATGAAGTGGTCCTCAGATCTATGTAGCCACTGAGTGGAACAACAGTAGAGGACCTGAACGCTGGTCTTCCGAGTGCTGTGTCCTAACAGACCACATTTTCACAAGCAGTTAGGGCCAAATGGCTCTGTGCAAGTGCTAGAGTCTACCTGGCTGACAGAAAATGGGAATTCCCCAGGCCTGGGAGTCCACCCTTGTGCTTAGAGTGCAACTTCTGGCTTGTTGGGAGCCACAAAAACTGGGGGGTGGGAGATAAATTTCCTCTGAGGTTCCAGTGACCTCTTCTCAGAGGAAGAGACAAGGGTACACGTCTATAGACACCTCATATCTAGCATTCATCTGCAGTTTTCTTCCCCTCTGTAGCTAGATCCTCATGCTGACACCAATCCTGCTCTTTTAATAAAGGCATTAAGGGAATATAAACTTAAATCTCCATTTGATATGTTTACATCCAAAGGAACCATCTTTTTGTGGCAGGAGCTGGAAGGAACTCGCATGATCCTCACTATGTAGTTTTTTTTCAGTGTTTATATAAAAGGCTGATGTTTGATTTACCCCATTTGTTAAAAGTATAAATTCCTCAAACTGATTTGTTGGTCAAAAATTGGACTATACATTTTCAGAACAGAGTGATCAGGCCCCTGGGCTGTTCTTGCTGACAGTCTTTAACATGAAAAACAAATTTCCTCTTAAAATTGCTGGTTTACTTAAAAAGGGGTTGGGAACTAGACTGATCAAGCTGCTCAGAGATGCACTCACATGGTGAATTTAAAGCCTGCATTTCACTTCCTAGGCAGAACCAAACAATGATGACTGCCTCTCAGAGTCAGAAAAGATGGCAATGGACTTGAAAGATCCGAATCGTCCAAGATTCACCTTGCAGGAGCTCCGGGATGTCCTTCATGAGAGGAATGAATTGAAATCTAAAGTGTTTTTACTCCAAGAAGAGCTTTTATATTATAAAAGGTAGGTTAGTTCTCCTCTTCTGTTGCATGCAGAGAGAAGCTATTGGGCAAGAGTAGAAACTATAAAGATGCTCTTAAATAGTGTCCAACAAGCTTATGTCTTTGCAAAGGCTTGAAGTAGAGGTTGCAAGCATGTGGCTTTGGTTTGAATCGGGTTCCCCAAAACTGTGACCTTCCCTAAATCCCAGGTTTCCCCTGAATCTTAGAAAGACTACAAACATCTAATACTTTTGAACTTCAAAAATTAGGAAGACTGGGTCTAAAATGAAATTCTAGAGCTTTTACTCAGTGCTTTCCCTTTCTCCCTCTCTTTGTCACAATGGGAAGAAAATAATGAAACAAGACCCAGTTCTAGGTGCTGTCCTGTTCATTTCAATAGGCTTTGAACAGATCTTTCTGCATTTCTTCATCAACAGTAATATCTCAGACTGAGTTTTAGAATTTGAAGTGCTTCCAGGGCTTGGGAGGAGAACATTAATTATATTTTCTTTCTTTCAAGTGAGGAAACAGAAGAAGAAACTAGATCCCCTCAACCTATGCCCATAATTCAGCCAAAACCCTCAACTCAGCCTGAGTCTGGAATCAAACGACTGTAAGTAGCATATTTTCCAAATATACTGGATATATTCTGCAAATACTAAATGGTTCTTATTGGTAGGACAATTTGAAAGAATTTAAAAATTAAGATAACCACATCCCCAGTGGATATGGGAGAGACACTGAAGGAGCACTCGGCAGGTATCACGTAAGAGCAGTTGGCTTTGGCCAAAACTTTTGCCTAGATCTGGGACAACCTTCAGTCTTGGATTGTTTCCCATGGTACCTTTTGCTCCCTGCGTGCACGCAGCAGTAGGGACTCCCAACAGTATTCCATGTGCTTGTGTTTATGGGCCAGACTGGCGTGCCAGAGAAGTCCACTCCAGCTCTAGTGTCTCCTTCTCAAGCATGCTATTCAGGCTCACCACAAGAGCGTGTGTTGCAATGTTTTATTACAGGCAGCATGAGCTGGTGAGCTCCTAAACACTGATCTTCCTAAAGAGTTTTCTTGTCTGGGCCATGTAGTCATACTCCAAAGGGAGGTGCTACTAATTGTGGTTTTATCCAGAGCACCACTCAGCCTGTCCCGTGCGCCCAAAACTGAAGTCAGCGCGGGATCTCAGTGTGCAAGGATTGTAGGAACAATGCTCCTGCTCAGTGCAAGTCCCAGTTCCTTAACACACAGATCCTAAGGTGGTGGAGTGTCAGCCACCACTGGCCCCCAGGTCACGCTCAAAAGATGTGTAGAGGGTGTTGGTTACCAGTAAAACCAGCTACAGAGCTGTAGCAGTTGGGTGTGGAGAACCAGGTTTCCCCATGACCTTACTGTGCCCATTTCCCTGTTGACCTAAGTCTTTAGACCCCGACTTGCGCTGTGTGTGTAGAACAAAAACCTTTTGTTTGCTGAACAGATTTGCTGCTGGAGAGGATGCCAGCTTTCTTGGCTCTAAAGAACCCCACCTTCTTCTGGGGAAGTATTTAATGTTGCTGTCCGAAACCGCAGCTTACTGTCAGAGGTGTGCATTGACTAGCATGGCACTTAACTACAAAGCCAGTGTCAGACAGTGCATTTTTCTGTTGAAACTCTCTCCTTGGACACTTATTTATTCCAAATTAAGTCTTGTAACATTTTAGCATGTCTTAGGATTTCTGTGATACTGGGAGCTTAACTTCTTTAACTGCCTGAATAATTTTGGAACAATTATTTGTTTCCACATAAAAAGCTCTTCCATCCTGTCCCCACGTCCATAGCCTTCAGTCCTTGTTTAATAATAGCAGCAGCCCTGTGGGAGTGAGTTGCATGGGAAGATCTGGACTGGTCCAGAACACCATCAAGTCAGGAGGGCACTTTTGATTATTTTCAGTAGACTCCAACTTCTGCCTGTGCTGCTTCGCTTGCTGAGAGAACCCTTCCTCTCACGTGATTGGAAAATACACTTTGAGTTTGGATTTAAGTTTTCATTCTGCAACTGTGATGATAACAATACTTTGTCTCGTGAGATCTCCACTGTAGAGCTTCTCTTTTAAAGTTATTTTAGTATGTTTTAAAGCTTCTCCCATTGTGGGGAACGGCGGATTTCAGCTCACACACTTTGTGTTGATTGCCATTTCCACGGTTGATTTATGAGGCAAAGGCAGCATAAAAATGTAAACAGATGTTGTGAGACAGCAAATGCTGACGAGGTTTTAGCTTGGACTCTGCCTTTTGCATACACGTGTGAGCAACGCAGGGAGCCACGGCAGGAGGCACAGAAGTGTTTTCAACCAGTCACCTCAGTGCTTTCTTCAGCTCAGCTAATTTATTAGTGCAAGCCTGTTGAGCATCAGACCATTCAGTCAGTGCACGCGTTCAGAGACTTGTCTAATGATTCTGTTTCTCAGATTCCATGTTAAATTCACAGAACTAAAACCATTTTTATAACAATGACCAAACACATTATTACCCGTGGGCAACACACGGCCACATGAACTCTCCATACGTAATGATGAGGTGAAAACTTGTCACGCTGATCCCTGTGTGCAGAGAGCCTTTACCAATGGAAGTAGGGTCACTTTTCCCTCCGTTTCAGGTTTTTCCTCCTGATTAAACATAAAGCTGAAGTACAAAAATAGGAGACGCCGTTGCTCTGCTCTCAAGAGCAGCTTTATGCTTGCCTGTGTAATATGCCCTTTTTTCCTTGACCATACAGTATTCCAGGGAATGAAACATCTGTAGATGTAGCCTGTGCCATCGAAGATGAACTCAGGTGATTCTGTGCTGCAGCCCCATAAAGAAAGGAAATCAGAGGTTACAGAAATCAACGTGTTTTCACTCCCAGGGCTGCAGGTTTGGGGCAAATGCTTGAGTTGTGATAGCAGGCTGATTGATTCCTACATTTATCTCTACCACATCACATGCCAGAGTTTTGATGAAATAATGTAGCCAGGAGGCTTTGCTGAGGAGGAAAAGTACAAGGATTCAAAATGCTGCCTCTGTTTTGAGCAGAAAACGCCCTTTTGTTTTCCCTTTAAGGATACGTGCTTGTTTGCCACTGATGTAATGCCTGAAACAGCCATAAGTTTTCTTCCTATTCTTGCAGTCTACAAAAGCTGATGTGTCTGTCTCATTTCTGCAGCTCACGGACCGTGCCACAGTGCATAAAAATAGAAGTCCTAACTACTGCTAATGACACAACAATGTTTGCTTGTTTGTTTTCATTTTTAACCTAAGAACAGCAGTTAGAGTGACTGTGGTGGGGAGAGCTGCATTTGGTCACAAGTGAAATGTCTCTCGTGATTTCAACTTAATCTTTAATTGACATTAGTCCACAGTTCAAAAAATTATTTGGCACAAGGGAGAACCTCTGAGGAGAATCCTTAGCAAAGCAGAGGGTGTTCCAGGTACGGCTGAAGGTGTGCTGGCAGGTTTGTGTGGGGCTGGCTGGGCACAGCGCACCCGGCCCGCACGCGCTCTCGACCTCTAAAGTTGCATGAATTGTATAATCCGTAGTGAAAGTGCTCAACCCTGACAAAGAGTCAAGCCTTGCTGCCAGCCAGCTGGAAGGTGTTTCTGCTGCAGTAGCTGCAAGGTTTCAAAGAAGTATTTAGCTGCCTGCAGTTGGCATTTTTCTGCATGTGAAGCGACGCAGGTTCTTTTGGAACAGATACACAGGCCCTTTAACCAAGGCGCTTGCACAGGAGCTTATTTCAAGATTTCATACTGGTTTTTAACTTGAAACTATAAACTGTAACGTTTGGAGGATCTTTAACTGTAATGCTGGTCCTGTCTAACCCTGTTTTCTGTGCAAATATCCAGTAGTCACAGCAGAGTCCTCTTTCGTATTTCTTAACATACACTTCCATCCTTCAGTTCCTGATGTATGTGCCTGTTTGTCTCTTGGGAAGAAAAACGTGCTCTCTGCTCTGCATTGCTAGAGGTGGCAATACCTCGATGAAATCCAACCCAGATTGCAGGCTGCCTCACAACAGAAAAGTGGTATCTTTCAGAAATTCAAAAGCAATTTAAATTGTTACAGTGACTGTTTTTTTCTAAATAGTTTTTCACTGAGGAGAGCTGTCCTGGGTGATGCAGATCCACCTCTCCCTGTAACATGTCCTGTGTGGTAATTCAGAGTAACCCCCTGTATCATGTTTGCCTCATTTCTTTTTAATGGAATGCTTTCTCTTTCCTTTGCTCCAGTCTTACCTCTTCTGTGTCTGTACTTTCCTGACCAGGATCTTTACAGCCATAATGCCCATGGTAGCAGCTGGATTGATTCCAGACGATCCCACATTGCAGCCAATAAGAAGACTTGTGTCCCTTGTAGGAATTATTACATATTATTTTAATGTTTGGTACCGTGGTTTCCTTTTGCATGACCCCATGTTAACGTGCACTGCTGGGCCCATTCTCATCGGCCTCCTGTGGCATCAGAGCAGAACAAAGTGCCAATCAGAATGACCAGCCAGTGCCCGACTCCCTGTAGTCCTCCGTGCTCACCTCGAGTACTGACATTTGATCACCCTTTGCCGTAACGTTGCCGCGCTGAACCGGTCCTCGCTCCTTGGAAAATCGTTGGGAAATGCAATTTTAAGCAGCATCTGTTAATTCTGCTTACTAAGCGTGCCTATTCCCTGCTCACCCCAGTGCTTTTTCAGAAACCAGTGTCATTCTAATGACTTGTTACAAATCAGTGAGTTAGAGTTACAGAATGTAATGGCTGATGTCTACATTAATTACCACTGTTAATTATAGGCTGTTGCTCCCACGTCTTTCTATCTCTGCGCTGTATATTTTCTCTCTAATGATGTATTTTGGAATAGAGTGTACACTCTTGATAATGAATGCTATCATCCTATTCTTGGCTGTCCCTGGAAGACGTAGCAATAATTGCAAACGCAAAGTCTCTTTGCATTAGAATCGCTGCTTTAGCGATCTTTGCACTTACAGCAGCAACACGCTGTTTAAATTCCCCTCCTCTCCACACAGCCATCCTTTTGCCAAACATCCTCCACAAGAGTTTTCAAGGCATAATAACAATTTTCTTTTTCAGAATGAATTAAGAAAAGCCTAACCCTTCTGCTTCGTGTAGAGATTTTTACAAACATATTCTTCTCATTACTTAATTTCACGATAAAGTGAAAAATTACTGGACTTACTGCATAAATACAATAGTCCTTTGGGTCGACTTCAAAATACTAAGCCAGATCATGCAGGACCAAACATTCTCAGTAGAAAGCCTCAGTGACACTTCTTTTATCAGCTGGAATTGGATTTGGCCCTGAAAAAAACATAGCATATGTCTGTGAATTTATGAGCTCCTGTGATGAAGGTGTTAGAAAAGTATGAGGCTAATTAAGCGCAAAATACTTATTTCACTATTAAGGCTGCACCTTTGAAGTCAGGAAATGCAAAAGTTCAGGTCCTGCTAGCAGCGTTAGTTATCTGGCATTGCACTTGTGTAGCTTCTATCACTTTTTAGTCAAGAAATAATTATTGTTAATATTCTTGCTGTTCTTAATAATTATCATCATGCTTACCCGCATGTATGATAGGATAATTTTTGGGGAAAGCTGCCTTAAACCTCACCTGACACCCAAATACAGCCTCCTGTGTGACTAGAACATGGGAGGCAGAACTCCCTGGTCTGCAGAAGAATCTGAAACAGTAGTTTCTGATCTTTGCCTCACAGTACTGACAGGAGACTTTAGAGCGTGGGGGCAGAGGAAGATTACTGGGGGGGGGGGGGGGCCCTGGACAGAGGGTCAGGTTGATGCCCTGACAAATCCTCATTCCATCACTCGTCAAAGCTGAGTTTTATTTGTATAGCCTCTTCCTGCAGCAGCATTTAGCAGTTCCCATCCTGGGTCAGAACTGCATGGTGCTGGGTACTGTGCAAGCAAACCAGGGTTTCCCCCTGCAGGGCACGCAGCCCATTCAAACCTTTGGCTGGAAACACAACTTTTGCATTTCTCAGCAGACGTAAACACCGCACTAACACCTCTTGTACTGAACTCATGGCGAAGGTGGGATCTGCCTAAGCGAGTAACTTCATCTTCCACAAATCAAATGATACTAGAGATTCTTCCAACTGTATTTTTTTAGCTCTGTTGTCAGCTGTCAATTTGTTGTTGCATTAAATGGCTGTTGGTTCACGTACGTCATTCTCTTAGAGCACCCAGGCTGTGTGACAGGAAATGACGTGCACATTTGTGTGCATTTCTTTAGAGCCTCCATCCTGCAAACTCCCCTGCACCTACGTGCATTTATTCATCGATTTTTGCAGGAGTCAAGTCTCTCTGTCAGACTCTGTACACTTGGGAAAAAATGTGGAGGCTCATTTTCTTATCTTAGGAGTTTCTCTGCTGACACCCTTAAAAACTTCCTCTGTTTCTGCCTTATGGTAAATGATACAGATCTAATGCCAAAGATACCACTTTACTTATGCCAAGAAACTAACCTGTACTGTGTCGCTGCTTCATCTTGGGGCTGGGGAAGGGGGAATATACATCTAAAAATGACAGCTGCACCTTGTAGAGTCAACAGCATTCCGAGCTTATTTGAAGCTTCCGTAGCCAAACCGCTTGAGATTGCAATGACTTCATCTCTAATAACATTCTGACATGCACTCCCATCAGGCTTCACTGCCTTGGTTTTTGCGGATGCAAACAGATTTTTTTGCTCTGTGTTTTGTTGTGCTGTGAATTGTGACGGGTGTTTGAAGTGTTTTCAGGATGGTAAACAGTCTTCTTTCTTTTCCCTCTCCTCCCGTTCCGGAAGGTTTAGTTTCTTCTCTCGTGATAAGAAACGTATGCAGGCATCACAGAAAACTGTCCACTTCCAGGATACTTTGGGAGAATGGTCAAATTCCAACAAAGATGACTCCTACATGGAACAAGGCCAAGAAGCCCTGCAGCACCTGTGACTAAAACCTTGAGGTGTTCGGTTTACCGCAGTAGATCTCGACAGTCTAGTAACAAGAAGCTTCTGTAAACACATCTGGCAGCTCATCACTTTTCTTTGCCTTGCACGCCTCAGTGGTCGTGTTTCAGCCCTGCTCTTCAAAAGGGATCCCTCACTGGTTACCTGGGGACTGTTTGCTGAAAACAGAATCCAAGCCTTGTAGGAACAGTCGCTGAGCCGCTGGGACATCGAAGCTTCTAGATGACTTGTTCTGTGCTGAATAACAAGTCTGTGGTCTTTTTTCATGCATTAACTACAGTAACACAAGCTTCTTTAAACCAAAAAAAAAACAAAAAAAGGACCTGTGCCGTTATTAGAGGTTTGTTTGCAGTGTACAATACCTAGTAGCAAAGACTCTTTTACCTTGTTTGTTAACACTATCGGTTGTTTGCTTTTTATTTCTGTAAGAATCTTTTCAAGAGGGATGAGACAGCTGGCCACTCTTTGTGGCAGGTCTCAGCACTGCTGGGTCCTGAGTTCAGCTGGCATCTGCATTTTGCAGAGTAACCACTTGGGAATCCAACTGATCTAAACGAATAAACTGGAGTAGCCTCAAGAGGGACAGCGAGGGGACGTTTCCCTTGCTG
This sequence comes from Todiramphus chloris collaris, assembly GCA_025345505.1. Classification (NCBI taxonomy): domain Eukaryota; kingdom Metazoa; phylum Chordata; class Aves; order Coraciiformes; family Alcedinidae; genus Todiramphus; species Todiramphus chloris. The sequence continues at coordinate 3,776,586 of JANVCC010000060.1, read as the reverse complement.
CTTACAGTGCCTGAAGCATGAAGAAACCGAAGGATGAGGTGAGCGTGCCTTGCATTTTGCTATGAGTTCTGCAGTATTAATGGAAAACAAACTGGTTACAAGGAGGGATTCCAACGTTTGAATTTTTTCCTTCTTCCCAGGGGCTTGCCCCTCGAGTAGCAGACAGCTGCTGTAAAGGAATTGGGTCTCTCTCCCACAGACAGGTTTGTAACTACGTCACCCTCCCCTTTTCTGTGTAGATAGGACTGCCTAACTGCAGAGCTAAAGACATCCTGACATGAGCTACTTTAGCTGACTTAGCAATGACCCCAACTCAAAACATGTTCTCTGACTAGTCTAAACACTACCTGGGCAGAGCAGATGTGTGGAGGGTGCTCCTCCGGCATTGGCTCGAGGTTTGGGTATCCTGTTTTCACAGGGGCTTAAGCTGTCAGCAAAAGCCCTGAAGAGCCAGGAGGTGGGATTTCGATCTGCTTTGCAATTGAGCTCCTGAGACCCTTGGGTCTGTCTGAGGCTGTATTTACAAAACCCAGGACACTAAAGCCCTGTGCAGCATTAACTGGTGTATGCAGTTCTCAGCACACCACCCGCTCTGGGAAGGCACCAGGCCAGGCGGGAGAAGGGGAGCGCATCCGCAGCTCCTCGTGAGGGAGATGCCAAGGTCTTTCCATGAGCTCGGCCACGTGCCAGGAGAGCCAGTGCTGGGGCACCATGCTGCTGGTGAGGAGCAGCTTAGCTACAGCAGGGCCACAGGCAGCTTCTGCACACATAGCTTAGTGCTAGGAGAGCCCATGCTGGGGCACCATGCTGCTGGTGAGGAGCAGGTAGCCACAGCAGGGCCACAGGCAGCTTCTGCACACGTAGCTTAGTGCAGGGCGTGCTGAGCTGCTGTTGGCACCTTACCATCTGCTCAGCACAGAGCCTCTTCTCAGGAGTGGCACTCAGAGCAAAAACCAACGCTCAGGCTGGAGTAAAGCTCCAACTACTCGCAGGTACGGAATGTAGGAGGGAGACTCGAAGAACTCCTGAATGACAGCGAGCAAACGGGTTTGGCGCAGGCCAGTTATTTTTAATGCAGGGTAATCCAAGACTCTGGGTTCTTTAATAATTTATGGGTGGAAAACGGTTCTGAGCCCATCTACAGTGAAACTGCCAGGAAACTGTTCTTACAACGGTGGGTAACTGCCGCTCCGCTCCCCACCGTAACTTGCTGTGTTCTGAACGTGGGCCTTCCGTGTGCTCTAGGAAAGTGTTTACTGTGCCTCCCCGGCGTCGCTGCAGTTGAGTGCGGGGAGGAAATGTGGCCTTACATGAAAGCCAGCTGCATCTGAAATAGCGAGGGCAGCGTGGGATGCTGCTGTTGGGCAGATACGCTTTTGCCTGGTTATATTTTGGTAACGTATCGTAGGTTTTATACTCACAGAAAGCTGTGGCTGTAAACCAGCAGCACTTCCTCCTTGTGTCAAAAGCAATTCAATATAATGATACTTAAGTTGCTACGATCTTAACATATTAAAGACAAAAGCAGACAGCAGCTGGATCAGGCAGCTAGGCTGTGAACGCTGCCCGTCGAGTCTCTCCCGAGCAGTGTCCAGTCACTCGGCACGTTCAGAAGAGACGCGGTGATCTGAAGCAACGCGAGAATGCAGTGGCTGCACGGCCTGAATAAGCACATCAATTCTGAAATCAGCTGAGAGCAGTGAGCTGGGATAATAGAAATACCCAGACCGGCCAGGCTTTCCCCAGCACCTAAGCTGCAGTATTACAAAGGACGCCTCCTGGACTGGAACGCGAAAAGCTCACACCGTAGCCAGAGCCCAGCGCGCTATTGTTGGTAAATCTGCAACCGATTTCACACAATGGCACTAAGCAGCACAACCTTCTCCCTGTCTCTGTAGCCCGTTACCTCAAAAAGCTCATTAGTTCCTCCTGACCTGCTAGAATTAACCACTTTGCTCCTCCTGCCTGCGTTTGAAATGCTGAGGGTCTGCACTCCCAGTGCCATCAAGGATGGCGTGTAGGGAAGAGTACGTAAAGCTGTGATCATCTGGCACCTGCTGTTTCTCAATACTCAAGTAGAATCCGCTTTTAGAAAAGGGGCCAGGATGTTGCCAGGGAAGGGGTGTAACAATCCTGTCTGCAAAGTGCAGGATCACTGAAGATTTTTTTTTTGCTTTGTTTTTCTGTTTGTTTCTTTTTTGTTGTTGTTGTTTGGACAGTCAAATCATTTTAACAGTTTAATAAATATTTCTGAAAAACAAGTATTTCTGCACAACTGGTGTCCTTTTTTTTTGTTTTTGTGGCAAGTTATTAGAATCTTTTGGGGATGCAGCATACAGGTCTGTCTGCTTTCCTCTGAAAAAAGGCTCATACAACTCATTGTGGAAATAAAGCCTCCAACTGGGCAAGGTTTAGGATAGGGCCATTCAAAGGCTGACCAAAAAAACCAAACATAAACCAAACCCAACAGTTTAAAATACGTGTTTAGGAAAGGTTTATGATGACAAAGAACGTGACAGAGCCTTATCTAGAAAGCACAGTAAGCTCCTCAGCCCAAGACGTGTCTGTGTATATGCTCTGGCTCTGAAAAAGAGATGCTTTGCCCTCTGTTTTCTTCGTTCAGCTACGACCAGCAGCAAGCGCAGCTTTCAGCAGAGGATTTAAACCCTGCCCAGGCAGGACTTTGCTCACAGCGAGGAGGAGAGGCCAGTGGGTGCAGCTGCAACCACATTTAGCCATGACACCAGCTTTCAGAGACTGTCCATGGATGGATCGGGACCATGAGGCACTTTCTGACCTGCTTCCTGCTCTAATATAAGGGAATCGCATCCTACCATGAAGTGAAAAATGCATTTCTGGTGAGATATTTCTCTCTCACCTCACAGAATGTTAAGGACGTGGTATTGCTAAAGATCTCCCTTGTCCCCGTGTCTTCAAGAAAAAGTCACATCCCATCAGCTTCTGTTCTGGGGCACATTTTTCAGAAGCTGTTTGTCACTGTTCCGTTACCATTTCCTCAACAAATGACTATTTGATAAAGAGCACCTGTCTCACTAAAAGTGTGGGCATCTGGCACATAGATAATTAAATAGGGAGCTCTCTCGTGAGCCCTGATCTAGGCAGCCAGATGGATATCAAACGAGGTGTGTGCTCAGTCTCGGTGGGCTGCTTGTAGACGGGGTGCATTTCTGACAGCATTCACCAGTTCTAAAACAGTCATACAGAAGTTTATTTTCTCTGAAGAACAATTCAACGCATTACCTGCATTAGCAACCCAACAACAACAGAAAGTTTCCAGCAGGTGAGAGGAACAGGCCCGAGATGGTGACACCACAGCGTGTTCTGGGAACACTGCTCCCAGCTGAAGGCAACACCCAGAACTGCAATGCTGTGGATGTGGGATAATACACCCCGACAACAAGGCACAGTCAGCTATCGGTGCTTATCATCATCTCTTTGCTTCTTGGTATCTCGTTCCCTGCTCCGGTCTCTATCCCTGTCCTTCCTGTCTCTGTCCTTCCTCTCCCTCCCTCTGCTCCTCTCCTCTTTGGAGTCCCTGTCTCTCTCACTTTCACCCCAAGTCCATGACCGCTCTCTTTCTGGCCATCGCTTGTCTCTGCTTCTTTCATGGTCTCGGTCCCTTGTTCTCCAGTCCCTTATTCCCTCCCGAGACCAGTTTCTCTTCTCTGCTGATCCTTCTCCGTAGAAATCATTTTTCATGTTTGGCAAATTGATGGGCTTCCGGAAAGGTCTGTCCCGTCCTCCAAACCGCAGCTGTCCAGATTCTTTTTTGCCTCCAAATCCACCTCCAAGCCTCCGAGGAATCCATCCTTTAAGAGTTCTTTCCAGTTCAAAATCTACAAAGATCTCATGTTGATCAATAACCAGCCTGTTGGCATCTCTGTGGGCCTTCAAAAGAGCACGCTCCTCTTTGTACTCAATAAATGCATAACCCTTGGAAAATCCTGTGACCAGGTCTCGAACCAGACGGATCTTTCTGATGTCTCCATACCGGGAAAAGACCTCCTTTAACTTCTCTTCTGTTGTCTGAAGATTGAGCCTTGCTACAAACAGGGTGAGGTGAGGATCTCCGGTAACTCCCTTGTTGGGCACGTAGCGTGCCAGCATAGCCCTCCATATGGCACGGTCGTGGGGCTCTTCATCGGTGCCATCAATGCTCCCAGCTTTGAGGGGGTCGTACTCCTTTGCTATGGGGGCCCAGTCAGTCATTGTCTAGCGGGAAAAAAAGCCAGGCATGACACAGACTCACAGGCATTTTAGAAAGAACAGGTAGCGCAGGACGCACTTCCAGCACCCATTAATCATCCAAAAGCCTGACAAACTCAGCAAAGCAGCCATGTCGCTGCTGTTCGAGTTCACCTCCCGCGGCAGGGCCATGTCGGAGAGCCGGGATCCACCCCCGACTGCGGGGAACCCCGCAGCCCCATCCTTGCCCCGCGGGCCCGGCCCGGCCTCCCGCCCGAGTGGGGCCCCGCGGCCTCGTCCTTCCCCCGCGGGCCCAGCCCCGCCCGGGCCCCCCCCGCCCTTCTGAGGAGGCCCCGCGGCCGCCCAGACCCCCGCCGCTCACCTCGCCTCGCCTCAGCCGGCCCTTCCCGTGGGCAGCGGCGGATCCTCCGGGGCGCGGGGAGCCCCCGCCGCTGCTGCTTTGAGGCCCTTCCGGCGGCCGCAGCCCCGCGAGCGGGCGGAGCGGCGCCAACGGCCCCACGGCGCCCGGCGAACGCGGCGCTGGGGAACAGCCGATGCGTTTGCCTCCCTCCTCCCCCCGCCCGGCCCGGTTCCGTTCGGGGCCCGGCCCGGTTCCAGGCAGAGCCGGAAGCGCCCCGCGGTTCCCTTACCGGCGGCGAGAGGCGCTGTGTCCGCAGGGGAAGGGGCAGGGCGGGGAGCGCCGGCGGCCCGCGGCCTCCTCCATGGAAACCGCCGGGGGCGGGAAGGGGCGCTCCGCCCGCGGGCCCCGCCGGCAGCACGGCCCGGGCCGGCCCTCCCCCGGGAAGGAGATTAGCGGCGGGCATGCAACAGGGCCGAGAGGAGAAGGAGGAGCTGGAGGAGGAGGAAGAGGGCGATGGCGGCCCGGAGAGGGCTCTGGAGAAGAGCCCCTTCCAGCTGACGGCCGGCGATGTCTATGACATCTCCTCCGTGGTGGGCCGGGACCTGCTGCAGCTCAGCACCGGGCCGCAGGTGCCCGCCGCGCTGTCCCGGCTGCAGTTCAGGATCGTGAGGGTGCTGGAGATGCTGGAGGCGCTGGTGAGCGAGGGCAGCCTGGCCGAGGAGCAGCTGCGGATGGAGCGGGACAGCCTGCGGCGGGAGGTGGAGGAGCTGCGGGGAGAGGGGGCCCGAGGGAGCGCCCAGCAGGTGGGTGCCGGGCCGCGGTGTGCGCCCGCCCTGCGGCACCGGGCGGCCTGGCCCTGCGGACCGAGGCCCCTGGCCCGGCGGAGGTCGTGGCCTGTCCGCTTGGCCACACACGGGTCGTGAAACCCACCCGAGCAGCAGAGAGGTCAGGGGATAGTTTTGCCTCAGTCGCCGGTCTCTCTTAGCACAGCAGGAGGAATTTCAAAGTTCATTTCTCATCTTTGTGAAGGCCTTGGAGCTGAGATCTTCAGGGCTGGTAAAAGCCGCAGTGCTGCGGCTCCTCACTGCTCTGAGCTCAGCAACGTGCAGCGCCAACAGCAGCTGAGACACACGGGCAGTTTCACAGGGCACAAATCCACTGGATGCCTCTCACACAGCACCGGCCCCATAGAGAGGATTTGCCATTTATGCAAATGCTAAAGCTTTGTTACCCTGGGCAAGAGAAACTGACGTCTCTGACCGAAAAAGCCATTACCACAAAGGTCTTCAGTTAGGAAAAGAAAAAAACTTCTCACCTCTCTGCCAGAGAGTTTTGGTGTGACGTTAGACAGATTGCTCAGCCTCTCTCACCATCAGAAAGTCGACAAAAGGCACCTTCTTGGCAAACTAGATTACAAACTCTTGGGAGTTTGCCTTTAGCTGTGGTCACAGCCTGTCACAGTTGGGCCTTGCATGTGGCTGGGAAATGCAGACACCAGGGGAATACAAAAAACTATCATTAACTGCTTGAAAAAAAAAATCAGGATTATGATGAATTTGTATTAGTTCTAAGAATTACCACTTATCTTTAAAATTCAGAGTTTTTACTCTGTGAGTGCCCTGGTTACAGGGTTACTCACAGGTTACAAGATCGTGACCCCCACCATTTGTTTTCCAGCTCAGCCTCGGACCAGATAAAATGGTCATAGACCTCACAGATCCAAACCGCCCCCGGTTCACGTTACAGGAGCTGCGAGATGTATTGCAGGAGCGTAACCAGCTGAAAGCTCAGCTTCTTGTGGTGCAAGAGGAGCTACAGTGCTATAAGAGGTATATTGTGAAGTCAGCAAAGAACTAATAGCAATTACTTTTCATCTGGGGAGCTCCTCAGATCAGAGTATTGCAGGTTTGAGCACCTAGACTGGGCACTGCCCAGACGTGTAAGCGGCATCTGTGCTCCCAACAGCCTACAAATGAGCAAAGAAAAATGGGGCAATGATGAAGTCTCTGGGCAACAGAATTTTAAAACTAAACCACCTCTTGTTTTGCACAGCCCGTTCCCACAGCGGCGCTGCTGTAAGCCTCCGTACGGTTACTCCCACTCCACACACGAGCTGGGTTCTCTCACACACAGGAACTCGCCTGTGCGGTCAGGGCCGTTGATCGTGCACCGTTCTCGTCTAAAGCTGCGCTACGTACCAAAGAGCACAGGGGTTTCCATCTCAGCTTTAGTCAGAATTTCCTTCCTCCTCCAGCTTGCTGTCTGGAATTCCGCCTTATCGACAGTTCCTTTGCTCCCACCATGGGTATGGCATTGGTCTAGAAATCAGAGTTTAAGGCCTTTTATCATCACTCAAAATAAGATGTGGGTTTGGTTTTTTAAAGACTGCTAACAGAGGTTTAAGGCACTTGAACTGTGCAAAACAAGTGCTTTCATAGAAGGGTCTTGCCACTGATGCTACAAATTCCCTCACCTCCAAGGCTGCTCTGCCCCTCATCATCAGCTCGTATTATAAACTCTTCAAGGCAAGAAACTACATCTTAATCTAGTCACAAAATGTCTGAGCACATTAGCTTTCAGTGGAGCTATTTCAGCATCCTCCTCTGAGATCTAGTAAGCCCACCCTTTGCCTTGTCTGTAATAGGCAGGTTAAGCCAAGAAGTTGAAGTTAAAGCCAAGAAACTGCTCACCAGCACTTCTCACAGCACTGTGGGGCACCACTTCCCCTGCTCAGCTGCCGGCCTTTGCTGTGCGGCCACTAAACAGCTTCTTGCTTTGATTTCCCAACTGTGTGATGCAGCCTATTACAGGCCAAGTTAAAAATTAACAGTGTGAATGTTTTGAATTTTCGAGTTAATTATAAGTCAGTGCTGTGCACATAGAGAGTGTTCTCAAGGCTGCTTTTCAGTTGGAGCAATTCTGTGTGGTTATCCCCTCGTACAGCAAACATCTTCCCTCTGAACCATCACATAAGCCCCTAATTATAACAGCAGGGGAATAGAGAGTAGTTGTGCAGGGCCAAAGGATAAATACAAATATGTATTCTAAAATGTCTTGGGTGTATTAGAGATAAGCTCTGTATAGCACTAGGTAACTGACATCCTCACGGAGAGTGGTTTAAAATCCCTGACAGTGTTTGGGAATCACATTTTTAGTCGTGATTTCTGAGTAGAAGTTACAATTCAGGTATCAAGATCTGCAGTGGCACCAAACAACTCAGAGTCCCGTTCCTTGAAGAGAAGAATCTGCCTTGGAATTAGCCCCAGCCTGACATCACACCAGTTTCCAGATACAATTCTGTATTTTTATTTCCAAAGTGCAGCTGAGCGTTGCTTACCTACTGTCACCCTCCAGCTGCAGCAGTCACAAGCTTTCATCCATCAGCTCTGGAGGTAAACGAGGTCAGCTCAGGACAGTCAACTGGCACGCTGTGAAAACATAACGCAGTCTGCAAGCTGGTAGAATCTGACCCGATTCCAAGCAGGGGAAACAGCCTTTGGGCAACTGTGAAGCTTTTGCCTAAAGCAGACGGTTACAACCTTGTAGAGCGTGGCAGCACTGAAATAGGATGACAAAACCCACAGCTCAGGCAGCTTCTCTTTTCTCCTCTATAGGGTGGAAAGAGGAACAGCCACCTGCCTTGCAGGGAAGCTGGGAATCTCCCCTGTCCCCAGCCTTCGTGGCTGTGAAGGTACCACAGATCCACCCATGCAGAAACTCGTGTTGTGTCTGTACCCTACTGTTATCTTTGGACTTCTGTACAAATCCAATGTGTAACTAGACCTCCCTTCCACTCCTGTTGTGATTTGCCATTCTTCCTCTCTGCAGAAGTCACCTCATTATTTCAGTGTTCTCATCAGAGCACGGCCCAAGCAAAATTACCTTGCAGCATTTAAGGAAAATAAGAGCAATTGATTGCAAGGAAGAGGCTGGGCTCCCACCCCTGTCCCATGAATGCCCAGTGGAAGGTTAACATCTGCACTGCCACACTACGCACAAACGCACAAAAAAATAAAGCAAGCCTCTTCTTTTCTCAGTGGAATCATCTCACAGAGAAGGGACCAAACTGAAGAAGTGGAAAGAGAAGCCAGTGCCAGCAGCCCTGGCACCAGCAAGGACAGGGAAGAGAAGACAATCATCAGACGGCTGTAAGTTTGGCTGCATCTTTTTTTGGCATAATATGGGAGAATATGGTGTGCTTCATGCTGAGTGAATCCAGGGATGGATTCTGAACTTTAGCCTACTTGGCTGGCTATTTTCTCCTCCTCTCCCTGTAAAATTAAAACCCAACAGAGAAATCCTTTCCTGTGGAAAAAGCACTCCACAGGAAGGCAACCTCCACCCAGGCAAGCAGGACGTCACTTTTTTCTAGGGAAAAAAAGCATTTCAGAGCAAACCCCTACAATAGTTGTCCCCCCTCGTTAGCAGATGAAGGCTCTGCTGTGGGAACATGCCCGCTGTCCCCAGAGGTTTGCTTACATTGTACAAAGCAGCTGTACCCGGTACCCACAAGCTCTGTCTGTCCCTAAAGTTCCCCAAAATAGCAAAACACATTGACACAGATGCCTCTTTTTCCAGTTGTATATTGTTTCCTCTTTGTTGGTTTTTTGGTTTGTTCTTTTTTTTTAGGTTCTCTTTTAAACATGGAAAATGAGCGTTCTTGAGAACTTAACCTCTCCTGTTCAGAACTGGCACTGAGGAGAGCCTCTAAGGCATTAAGGGAGTCAACCATGGGAAGAAAAAGCATCGCTCCTACTGTAGAGGATAAGAAGTCTCATAAAAATTAAGTTGTATTATATTCTTTCAGAATAGATTTTACTTTGCCTTTTTTAGAAACCATTTAAGACACTTTTTGTATTTCTTAAGACCTGTGCCAAACGTTACATTCACGTAGAAAATAAAAGTTTATACGTGGATTTTATTATTAAAAGAGCTTGCAATGATCTGTCCTACCCCTTGTCCCACTCTCAAAATGCTCAGCCCAAATGATATTTGAAGGGTGACGTTTTGAAAATTTCTTACCGCTGACAAGTGCGTTCACAGAGAAGCGCTGGGAACGAAGAACCCGTTCAGACTGCAGTCCCCCCACGGAAAGTTAATTCTTTTACACTGACACAAAACTGCTTGAGGAAAACCCCAGCGCTGCTTTCTGTTCCCTGTCTGTCTTTGCATTAGATGGGTGAGAAACAGGCAGCAGCAGGCAGAAGCCTGTCACACCCCCACCCCACCGAAGAAAGAGGCAGTTGGGCTGTGACAGCAGAACCCCTGCACACGCAGGAGCAGCCTGGGGGATCGAGAGGAAAGGTGGGGAAGGGAAGGGAAGCTGCTGCATCATGCTCTGCCCTCATGAAACGCTGATGTCTTTTCAGAGGTGCGTGCTCAAACTGGGACAGATGCACCAAGCATTTAAATTTCTGACACCTGAAGGTCTCCTGTGGTAGACAGGTGTATTTTCCATAAGCTCTGTTCTTTCAGTCAACTGTCACAAGCTGTGTATCAGCCCCAGTAATGAGATGTATCACCAGTGGAAGCATAGAGGGCAAAAAGATAAGTGGGAAAAGAAGCTTGAAGGATACCAATTAGGGTCTACATTTAGAAAAGTAGCATTTCCAGAGCTGCAAACTCTGAACAGACATAAAAGGAGCAGTGACAGGTATCAAACTCTGATCTTCCTCCCTTCAGAAGTGAAAGCAGGCTCTGAAATCTTTTGATTCCCTCTCACACACTGCATCATGAAAAATATAGGGCACTTCACAGATCTGCTGGGATGCGCAAGGGGAACGCAGCTTTGCAGAGGGCAGAACTGCAGTTTCCTTTCAGAGAGAATGGGCTAGCAGCTGTACATTAGCAAGGCAACAGCAAAGCTGTCTGACCGAAGCAAGTTGGTTTAGCCAGGGCAGAGGACTGCTAGTCCTTTCGCCATCTTCAAAAGATTAACCAGCTTTGGCCACATCCCTGCAATGTATTTTCTAGAGCGTGGTAGCAGGGAAGGATGCTCCTGCATTTCCTTCACAGAGGGGCTTGGTGTTTAGAGAACAAAATCCCCAAACCAACCACGCAGCAGCAACAGCCAGGATACACCTCTGAGATAAAAAAAGATGTTTACGTGTGCTCTGCACTCCATCCTCTTCTGTGGTTTATCCAGGGTTGTATTTTCCAATCTCCTTTAAAAAGGGAAAGGGAAATGATGCCCCAGAACACACTGATCACTCTCCTAAGACTTAATGAAACAACTTCAGGTAATAAACTGCACGGATCAAACAGAGCTGTGCAAAAGTAACAACCTGCCACAGAGACGCAGAAGACTTCACATGGCCCCAGGCCACTTCTTCAGCTAAGCAGCTGAAGGAGACAATGAAAGCTGCAATTAGTCTTTTCAGTTTGCCATTTCAGATGTTCTTTACTAAAAAAAAAAAATTAATAAAAAAAAAGGAGGAAGTTGACCAGAGAAAGTAGGCAGGAGAGCACCTCAACCTTTTTTGGGATAGTTTTTTCTTGGAACTATTGGCTGCATCCCCTCTGGTGCAGTGAGCTGCAGAGCTGCTCTCTCAAGAGGGGAGCAAGTTCCTTGGCTACGGCTACAACAGAAGAGGCTCAGGTCCTGGTAGAGCAACGCGCTGCCTCTGGCAAAGCCACACGAGCCTGACAACAGCAGCTTAGCTCCCAACCCAAGGGCATCTTCTCCTGCTAAGTGCTTTACACTTTGAAAAGGAAACCTTCCTCTAAGGCACGCAGATCCCAATGGCATCTTTCTGTGAAAAGTAATCTGATATATGGGTGTGCATGTGTATATATATCTCTCTCTCTCTCTATCAGTTCCTGGAAAAGTAAGAGATACATACTCAGTGCAACATCAGCTTTATTACCATCTTCCGATGCAGTGCTACTTGATTACCAGTTAAGAGTTTCAGAGAAGATAATTTTCTATGTAAAATGGGGAAGAGATCTTCCCCCTTTCTTGTTTACAAAAGCGGTGCTGAAGAACAGAGGTTTTAAGAGAACAAGAAAATGTTTAAATAAGAAAAACAGAAGCATTTTATTCCAATATTGACGCAAGGGAAGTGCTCTAGTAAAAGAGGATACTGTACACTGCTGCAGTCTCTTCTTACCGAGACCAGAGAAAAATCACTTCCAACTCAAATAAGTCAGCCAACGAAGCTTACCTGTAACTCAGCACCTGTAAGGGAACAGGCCTCCAGTTAACTGTTCAGAAATGGTGAAAATAACACAGGCTGTCTCAGATGAGCTTGTGTTAAGTAGCAAATAATAGAAATCATTTAATGGCTAATGATTTTCACAGCTTGCTTTCAAAACGCTCATGATCTGCAATGGAGACAGGTACTATAGCAGCCACTTCATCAATAATAAATATATTCTTTATTTTACACAGACATTGTCTTCAAGTTTTTAATTTAAAAAATACATCACTAAGCCACCTCTCTTGCTGCTGGAGCACACAACCAGGATGTCGGTGCTATTTGACCTATCACATAGGCAAGCATCTAAGATTGTCCTAGAGGGCATTAGCTGGAACAGCAGCAGCCTTCAAGACATGAGGAACAGAAGACATGAACAGAGCCACAGATCCCTTGCTGACGTCTTCCAGCAGCAAGCGTGGCTGATGGCTCACAGCCATTTTCATCTACACACATGCCAAGCCTGCCTTGGCAAAAATTCCAACTGGTAAGAATTCATCTTTAACATAAAGGACCTGCATTGTATTGCCCGCCTATATCACAGATTTGGTTCTCCAACAGTAACGTTACAAACATCCGCAAGATGCTAAGCGCTCAACTCCCATGTACAACAGTGGGACCAGACCACGCTGGACAGAGCTACAGGACCAGGCAATAAGGAATCTACTTTCTTCATTGCATGAACTCCATCACTATGGTCTGAAGCTGCATATGAAGATGACTCCTATTTTTGGAACCGCTATGCTCTACTTCAAGCATTCACAGTAAATAAATAGCTTCTGATGTGGTTAATTAGCATAGGAAGGTAATAAAAAAATTTTTGGAGAGACCTTTTTCTTTTACTCCTTTAAAATCCTTTGGAAGAGACCTCCAAGAATCAGCCATCAGCTATAAAAAGGTACCATCTTAACTTTTAGAAAATAAGTAATGTTAAACATTGATTCATACTGTGAAGTCCTATCTTCTTCACACTCCTAATCAGTATCAACCCAGTCTTTCAAAAATCTATCCTCATCTGGCCCGAAGTCATGTCTCCGAAGAAAGAGGCCAATGTGACCATTGATTTCCCTCAGTGCCAGTGCATTTAAAAATTCATTGCCCATGTGAGATATGACACTGGGAAAACTGGATTCCTACCACAGATTATTTGAGAACAACAGTAGCATCCATCTCGGAGAAGCCTGTCAGAACTTGTGTGTGTAAAGAGCAGTCTGACAAGCAGTCAAGCCATTGGATGTACGAGTCGCAGAGGGCAGAAACACATCTACTGTCATAAAGCTAATGCCAAGGTCATCACCACACAAAGTGGAGCATGAAACTCCATGGCAAAAGCAGAAGCACAACCCAAGTGATTACATTTCCGTGCAAGTCTTTGACTGCATGCTCAAGTGGCACTGGTCACTAGACAGAAGTATGCAAATTTCAGGGAGGGTTTCCTTTTATGATATAAAAGTTTTGGCAATCTAGGATCAATTATACAAGCCTGCCTGGAAAACTGTAATAGGTATTTAAATACTGCAAAGCAAAAGGTAGTTTTTAAGGAGCTCAGAACACCATAAGCAGTCCACTAAAAGCCAAGGGAAGTGAGGACAGGGATAAAAAAAATTCCACTGACTCATTGTAGAGCACTCAGTCCACAAAAAAAAAACAACACAAAAAAAGCAAAACCAAACAAAAAACCCAAAGAAAGAAGATGAATTAGTGTTTCAGCCACGGGTGAGCTGCAATGGAAGCTTTGCTTCTGTCTCCATAGTCGTACAACAGTTCTTCACCTGCTTTAATGTCTCTGGAAGCTATCAGTATGAGATGAGGCACACCATCAATGTCATGAAGCTTTGTCTGACAATTGCCACATTTGCTGTGATTAATCAGTCGTCCCAGACGATTAGTTTCTTTTGTAGCATCAACACTGAAAGAACAAGAACAGAATGAAGGATTGCTGCATATCTCACAGTCACGTTTGTGGACAAAACCCAAAGTGCAAATCAGATAAAGAACGAGGAATCCACACAAGGCTTGAAAAATGAAGGAAAACCAGAACGTTACAGAACATTTGTATTAAACAGACTGCACATAATATGGCGAGGCAGGTAAACTAAAGCTGCCTGTTTCCAAGCAGCTTTTAACTGTTCACAAGGAATAGCAGAGGCAGGATGTAGAATATCATCAGAAACGCTTGATACCTTAACTCCTCTCCCCTCAAGAAAGCTGTGTCCAAGCTAAGTAGTATCTACTGAGTAAGCCTGCAAGAGTGTCTACTGACATGGAAGGCAGAAAACGCTTCAATACTGCACACCCAACTTCCAGAGACCCGGATACTAAAGCTCAAGTGCCCCTCATTGCACAAAGAGTTATGGCAGCTGTCATTATGGCATCTGAACTGCAAGTCAGACACTTCCAATATAGGGCACTTCAAGGCCATTAATACACAGGTTAAGTGAGCCACACTCCAGTATCCCGTAGCATCAACCAAGGAGGAAAGAACATAGTCCAAGTAGTTGCTTTGAGAGAACAGCAGTTGGGAGCACAGGAAATGGAGTGATAAAGCATGTGCAAGGGGTGGGTGCCAGGGACCAGAGAAAGGGGGAGACCCAGTTAAAAACAGATGAAAGAAACTCTTCTCTTCTAGAGAGTCTGTCCATACTGCTTTACAAACAAAACCCCTGCAACTCAGGAAAGGTAGTTAATTTTACAAGAGAACCTGTTTAGGCAGAAGTCTGTGGCAAAACTAGAAGTCTCCTCCAAGCAGACACAACCCTCCATATAGCTTGTGCTGTACTCCAGAGAACAGGGCTTTGAGTCACCTGCCATTGCTTGTAGCCCAGAGGCACAGGAGGCTCTTGGGCCATGAAACAGAGCTCCAAAAAGATTTCACAATTCATCATTCCCATTTAAAATAAATAATAAATTGTGAAAATAAGAACAGACAGCAGCATTCAGAGTCTCTCTCACTCAAGAGGAGCTTACCAGTACGTTTTGCTGAGGTACTGAAAATAGTACATATAGCAGCCTGTGGATGGATCTTGAGCATACACAGCTTCTCGCTTCTTAGCATCAGTGATCTCTATGAGATCCCCATGATACTCAACTACAAATTCTCCTCGATTAAAATGTTTAGTAGCAATTACTCCTCTCCCTTTGCCATCGATGTAATCAATCTGTTGAGTTGAAAAGAAAAATCAGCTGGGAAATTAGAAAGCATTTGCATGATTACAAATAAGCTGTTTACTAAGAAATGAGTGATTTGTCACTAAAAATGCTACAGCAGAGTATTCGTGTGTATTGCAGATAAAGCTGTACAAAAGAAGTACAATGCACAGCATTACAAGAGAAATAGAGGATGAGTTTGGGACACGCCCTGAGTTACCAGGTACTTTGATACCCAGTCTTCTAATCAAAGAACTAAGGAGTTAATTTTTCAATAAACATACACAGTGATTTTTTTTTTTTTTAACTACCTATTAGCTGAGGCATTAAAACCTTCCATTTCAGGTGCACTATCAGCATGCACAGCTGAAAAGGTCAGAGGAACAGAAAGATCCATTGCAGAAGTGACATTTATCCCCCACCAGCATGTTTTACTATTCCTCCTCCCCCTGTAAATTGGACAATTCCAAGAAAATTCCCCTATCACTGTTGCAAATGTGACAGTGTTAACTGCAAGCTGCAAAAATCTCAAATTTTCTGCATTTCCAGGAGCCATTTCTGCTTTAAATCCTAAAAAGGGTGATCAGAGCAACCCAAATGGGAAGCTCTTGGCCCCAATAACTAGCACCTGCTAACAGTGAGAGGAAAACCATTACAACCCATTATCCCAAGAGCCGCAATAAAGACACAGAGCAGCTGGCTACAGAAAGGCTGAGAGAATGTCACCATCAGACAGTATATATGGGTGTTACCTTTTAAACAATATAACAATTAAGATGCTATATGTAACCACATTTCTAGAAGCTACCCCAAGAAATGAGATCCTAAAGGGAGCGAGTGCATGTTCAGTAGAGACTATAAAGCCCCCTCAACATTTATTACTGAGGCTGCACATACAAATTCTTCAGAGCCAAATATTGCCCACCTAGAAGAAAAGGCAGAGTGCTCCAGTTTTGCTGCACTTTCAGGTTACTATTGAGGAACTGAGGCAGTTCTGAGACTGAGTCCTGCTACTTTCTGCTTAAACAGGTTAACAACAACAGACTGTATAAACAGGACATGGCTGCTCAGGCTGGCATTGCAGTTACCTTCATTCCTTCTTCTTTCCCACTTGTAATTAGCTCATCTATTTTCCTCCTCTCCTCAGTCTGCAGAGGAAACAAAACCCGCAATATTGTTGATAACTTTTTAGCTTATTCTATAGTTGAAAGAAAACTACTAGCCAGTGACACTAATTTTTCCAAAGCATTCCGTATTTCTGGCAAAAGCTGAATGGCAAGGAGACAGATTTCTGCCCTCCAAAATTCAAGCTAGATTCTGTCCTGGAAGAACTGGATCAGCATTTCCAAAATTTAAGCATGTTCTTAATACTTCCAGTGTACTGTGCTATTTATAGTCAGCCAAAGGAAACCATTTCCAGATAGTTATGCACTTCCTCAAACATTCAATTAATCAGCAAATTAATAAGTAATGTTAGTTTAACAAGAAGCACTACCTCCAATTCAGATTTGCTCTTCCTGGAACTTCTTCTAACTGGGTAATAATCTGTGACTTTTCGATTCGGTGTTCTTCCTTGGGTTCTAAGGGATAACAGAAACAGAGAACACACATATTTAAATGGGCAGGCCTCTCAAACAGAGGCATCTGTAAGAAATTTTCAGTTTCAGCTCAGTACGTTGAAAGACGATCAATATGAATCAGTGTTTCTTATCAGTACACTTCACTTCAAGCCAGCAGCTACATCCCCTTTTCTTCGCCAGCCTACTTCCATTACCCTGGTACTAACTCTTTAACAATAAGAACCAGATGCTATTGGAGACCAGCTGAAGGTCACATTACAAGTCTGAAGCCCCCTGTGTGCTTTGCCAGAAGGTGCTCTAAAATTTAGGTCATGAAAACTGCTTGGCAAGGAATTCATTAATGTTAGATCATATTACTCTGATATCACAAGAAAGATTATCAGCTCAGCCAGGAGCCCTCCAACTGCTCTGTCTCTGACATATCTTCTCATTCCCATTTGTCCACAGAAAACGAGGTCTTAATGGCTCCATTTCTTTTTTCCGCAGGTGATAAGCACATAGTCCTCTGCAAGGCAGATAAATACTTTGGGTGTTACTTTGTATTTTTCAAACATGTCATTCTTGAGAAAACAAAGAAATCTCCCTTTCAGACTTGTTTCTGCAACACACCCATTTGCTTTAAAAAAAGGCAACGAAGCAAGAATAAGATTAATTACAGGTCTGACTGTAGTTCCTGACAGACAAATGCAGATCAAAGCCTGTTAGTGCAAAAGGACACACAAAATAAAGGCTTTTACAATTCCAGAAGTCACTTACTTTCTCCTTGGTCCACGTTTTGCCTTAACCATCTTTTTCTGAGCTGGCTTTGCATTGGCCTCATCAGCACAGCCTGAAGGCAGCGGCATCTTTTGAGTTTCTACAGTTTCTTGGTTTTGATCAGGGGAGGTCACCGAAGTATTGCACCCACTTTCTTTATCTTTCTGGTCTTCTGGTTTCATAGCACCTTCAATTAAATTTCCACCATTCTTTTTTTCTGGTGACAGGAAAATAAAGTAAGGCTCTGAACTTAGGATCAACTGAAGTTACTCAGCTTCTGACTGGTCATTGCTACAGTACACACAGTACAGAGGGAGAGGTGGGCAGGGAAAGGGTAAAACAGAGCCCAAGTACTTTGCCATGTGAGGTTTGCAACTCAAGAGTTTTCCTAACCCAAACGTGTAGCACCTTCGGTGCAGTGTTTGAAACAGCTGCAGAGTTTGCATCTGGCACACTAAATTATTAGTCATCAGCTAATCAACATCCTGCACTGAGGAGGGAGAGGAAGTCTCTGGATCCCACACTGCTACAATCAGTAGCTGCAGAGGCTGGTACCACTCGGACAAAATCCACAGGAGCTAAAGGGCTGGCACTCACAAGGAGCCTAGCCCTCCCTGCGACCAACGTTTTCTTGGTTGCCTGCATCCTACCTTGGTATGCCCACATCCTCCTCCTCAGACAGCTGATTTAGAGGTAGGTGAAAATAGCTTCAAGCTGAATGAAGTTTTTATGTAAAGCACATCCCCAGGTTTAACAGTCCCATCTGCTGAGACAGATGCTTCAGTCTTACTGAGAAATGAAACACAGCTGCAAGGCCACAGCAGTGGGACAAGCTAAAGTCATCCCCACTTTCTTGGGAAAAAACAGGGAACTAAATTAGGAGCTAAAGGCCCTGAGTTTGCAGGAAACCTGACACTCCCTGGGTCAAGTGGGACTTAAAATACCTGCTTGCTAGAACTGTTTGCATCAAAGTGTTTTTATAAATGACCAAGGTTATTAAATGCACCTTTAAACATAAGCCAGCTTCCTCCCCCCTCCATAAACTAATGGAGCATTCCCATTTCTAGTCACTGCAGTGAAGCACCTATGAAGCCTGACACTCAACATCCACAATCTCTGCTCCTTCTTATCTTTCTTCTACTAGTACCTTATCACTGATGTGGCTTTGAATTGCCTTCATATAAATTAGTATAAAGTAGTCAAATTAGAGAATAAACTACTTTTATGTAATAAAACAGGCCTCCCCCCCCCAAAAAATAAACTGCCAAACACTGCCTTGAAGAATCAGAGTAGTAATAGAATTGCAGAGATTATGGCATACTGACAATGAAAGCATTAGTCTTTTATACCCAGAGAGACAACACAAACATTGCAACAGAACAACAACAAAAGAAAAAAAAGAAAAATTGCCTGATAAACCTATGACCTTTTGGAAAGGATAAAGACACACTTATCTTTGTAGAGGCCCAGTTTGCCAATAGAGCTGTAGGATTGGGAAGGTAACTGGGCCAGAGGAGCTGTCTGACCTTCTCTACTTGGGGGTGGAGGGAGCATATTTAATGAAGCAAACAATCCAAAGATCAATCTTACCATCTCCTTTCCTGTAGGTTTCAGTTAGTGTTTTGCCCTGACATTTCACCTCGTGATACATGACCGAGTTTTCTTCTTGAAGCGGGGGGCGAGCACCAGGAGTTTTGTTAGGATTCAGGTAGCTGTAGATTTTGGATTGACCAATAAACACATTCTCCTAAAACAGACCCACACAAAAATCAGTACATCACAGAGATGCCCAGAACCTCACGTCAGTATCCACAACACCTTGCAGAGACCAGGGCTGACAGCAGGCTGCACCAGTGCAAGGCATGCTGCTTTAATGCATCATCCTTACAGCTGCTGTTCCTACTAAGTGAACACCTAACAGTGGTAAGTGCTCAGAAAACTTTACCAACACAAACTCTCAGTCCAAGAGGGCTTCTGTGTGAAATGTGGCAGGAGGATGGGGTAGTCATAACTAACCCCAGCTTCTACCTTGTGTTTCACAATATGAACTCCAGCATGGCGCTAAAAAAACCAACCAACAACCAACCCTGAGGTCCTCAGAAGAAAGGCAGCCTCAAAGAGTGCAAGCAAAACCAAATCAGAATAACACAGAAAAAAACTGCCCAAGTTTAGAACCTATCTCTCACAGCTAGAGAGGTATGAGTTTAGCCAAAGACTCTCATGAGGTGTCAAATGTTATGAGAGTTAATTATACGCTCTACTGAGCAACAATCAGTTTTGCACAGTCTACCTTGAGTGACATTGCTCAGTGAAGTCTGGAAGATAAACGATGCTATCTTTTTATCCATTCTATTTCATAAATGAAAGTGTAAATGCTGTTTGTGGCAAAATAAACATTGAAGAAGTTAATGCAAAACATTTATGCCCAGACAGGAAAACAGTGAAACCTTCTGGCATGGTGAAATATGTCAGAGACCAGAGTTTGTACGCTGGCTCAGGCTCCAAAAACACCAATGGTGAGCAGTATCAAATTTAGCAAAGTTTAGTCGTGTCACCTTTGCTTTTATGGTCTCCTGCCATCTGGCCAAGTTTGACTGTGCAGTATCTAGAGGGTACACAGATTTCAACCCTGAAATCTCAGTGGCTGGACAAGCAGATGCAATTTGGCCAGAATGAGTTTTTCTTGGCTATAATTTCATTCAACTAAAAGCAATTTTTAGGCATTGCAAGCCAGTTGAAACAACAAAAACAAGATTTTTTTTTTTTAAGAAAAGCACAAAAACCTTCCCATTAGTTAAAAAATAGCTCACATATAGCTGACTAAACAAATACTCCAGTATACGTAGTCACACAAACACTAAAAAAAGTAAACAAAGCACACAATAGAATCTATAGGATAATTTTAATAATGAACATAATGAGTAACAAGCTTAATGGGTACATAACTTAAACAGAAAATAAGACCAATTAAAGTCATGACTCTTAGTTCACAAATACACTTTACTACAGATTAAGTTTAGAGTAGAACAGGCAGAGAAAAAGCAAGCCAGTTTTGACACTCCCTGACTCCCCATATTTCTGAAAAGCCTCTGAAAGACAAGGCAGAAAAAATATTAATAAAAAAAAAATGGGGCTTTTAAGGACGCAATACTATGAAAACACTCCATTCTAACAACTGCAAGCAGCAAACCCTGCACTGCAAAGTTCTCAAGATTCAGTGAAGGGTCTAAATATGGGCATTTCCAGAAAAAGCCTGAAGTGAACTGCAGCAGTCCACCTGCCAGCAGAGCCTTCTGGCTTTGAATACATCATTAACAGGAAACGAACAACTCTTTTTCCAGCGTGGCTTCCTCCCCTCATTCCCAGCTCCCTGCCTGCTGTGCTCTTGGCGCTACCGAGACGCGGCTGCCACGTCTTTGTCTGTGCCAGGCTAGAGACCCCCCGAGAGCAGAGATTTTCTCAGCACAGCAGGGAACACGAAGGGCAGCCGAGGAGCTCTGGGATTTGATAGCCACGATTATTTCCATAGGGGATTAAATGCAAAATGACGATCAACCTCCGGCCGACTGCCTGTAGCAGAACCCCAGGATGGGGAAGATGGCACAGAGGGATCGCCGAGCCCGGGGCCTGGCTGCCCGCTGACAGCCCCAGCAGCGCCCCTCGCTTGCAGGGCAGCTGCGGCAGGGCACGGGGAAACACGGAAAGCGTCCGATTCCTTTTAAAGTGAAACGATTCCTCAATGACCCGAGGAGCCTCAGAAGCGAGGCGTCCGGGGCCCCGCGGCTCCCGGGGGCAGCCCGCACACCAGGTCCCTCCTCCCCTATGGAGAAAACGGAGGGCTCAGCAGACCCCAGGAGCCGCCCGCCCCGCTCCACTCGCCCAGATTCGGGCAGTGCTTACCCCACCGGCCCGGGGGCGCCCGGGGCCCTTCCTCTCGGCGTTCTCGGGGCTCGCCTCCTCCGCGCCTCCCGCCCTGGCTTTGGGCATGTTCTTCCCTAGGAGCAAGGTGGGAAGATCGGTGCCCGAGCCATGTCCGGCACGGCCGCCGGCGGTCATCGCCCGGCCCCTGCCGCCTGCGCCATGTTTAAAGGGCTGGATGCGGCAGGGCGAGCCGCGGCGGCCCAGCCCCTTCCCGGCGAGCTGCGCACACCGCGCGGGGGAGGAGTCCCGCCGGCCCCGGCGCCCCGCGCCTCCCGGAAGGAGCCTCCGCGCCGCGAAGATGCCCCGCACCGCCCGGCCCCAGCCCTGCGCGACAGGCCCTGCCGCGCCCCGGCCCCGCTCCTTCCCGCCACCGCGCCCGCGCACCTTTAGCCATGGCTGCGGTGCGGCCCGGCGCTGAGGAGCCCCCCGCGGCCGGGCTACCCCGACAGTCCCCGAAGAGCTCCCCCGCCGAAACCAACTGCTTCGCGGGGAGACGCCGCCCTCTCCTCCGCAACCCCATTGGCTTCGCTGCCCGCCGATAACCGTTGCCGCGGCCCTGAGTGGAGCGCAGCGCTACAGCCCGCCCTCCGCCTGTCACACGGAGGTGGTCGCGGTTCCCGGGAACCGGGTTTAAACGTGCGTTCCCTGGGCGCTGATTGGCCCGTGCGAAGGGCAACCGGCGCTTTGATTGGCTGCCCGGGAAGGAACGCCCCCCCCCCCGCGAAAGGGCCCCGCCACGTGGGTAGGACGCCCCGGCGGGAGCGGGCCCCCCGCGCTCAGAGAGCGGTAGCGGGCTCGGGAGGCGCACCCCGGTCCTGTCGGGTCACCGCCCGGGGCCGTCCCGTCACTGTCTCCTCCGTCCCGCACCGCTGCGCAAAGCACACGGCCCTCTGCTCCTCCCGCCTCCCCTTGCCGTGGGCGCGCACAGCGCCCGCCACTCCCGGGGAACCCCTAATCCTTTCGGGATTGTAAAACTCTGCTCTGCGAAATTATTAAAGTGCTTTATGTAACGCGTCTCTTAAATCTCCCCAGCTGAAATTAAAATCCATTAATTCCATCCTCAAAGCTTGCCCGAAGAACAGATAATACTCAAACCTGCACTTGAGCATCAAATCCCTTCTCGTGCAATCCCTGGTTGTGTAACGAGGGCAGCTAAAATATGGCAAAACCACAGAGCTGTCCTCAGAAATGCCTCAACAGCCTTCAGCATCGACACCCTGATCAGAAGCTCATGACAGGTCTAGTACATGCAGTACAAAACTGCAAAGAGTAAAGGGGCAACGAGGCAAAAGACCGCACAGATCAGGGTGCTGCCATGTTCCTTCATCATCAGTGGATGTCAGTGTGGCACTGAAGAATTACCACACAGGACCCCTCTGATGCCCCACATTAACTAGAACAATTACATTGAGCAACAACATATGGTTGGTCTTTCTTCTTATCTCTGTTAGCCCTTTTATCTAACACCAGCGACCCGTGTGCACTCAGGATAGGGCCTGCGGCGAGGGAGCTGACGCAAAGCACGACCGTCACCAGACAGCTTCCCACAGAAGGCTTATCTGCGACCACAGGCTACTGCTGGTGGCTTGGGCATTCCCACCATGACCTAATCAGCCCGTTCAGGATGGCGATACAACTAAAAAATTTCCTTCTTAAGAAGAAACACAGAAAAACAAACAAAGAAAAGCCCAAACCACTGTCAACTTCATCAAGAAACACCCAGAAGGGACAGCCCCATCCTCCCCGGGATGGCTTCATCCTCCCTGGGCTGTCCCTTGGCAGCAGGGAGAGTGTAAGACATGATCATGGTGTGGCCACAGAGGAGATACCAGGAAGCAGCACGGTGTTCCAGCCTACCCTCTCCTCATTTTGTGATGATTCTCTGCATAACCAGAGCACTTTGAGAAATGGTAAAAGAAACCCAGGTCTGCATCGTCACCACAATTTCTTACATCCATGTCTTCACTAACAAGGCATGCACGGTTCACAGCAAGGCAAGCAAAACACTCTAGATGTTTTCTTGTAAACTCCATCAGACATGAGGCTGCAGGCAGCCAACATCAACTGAGCATCATGCTGACCAACTCCTCCATCGAGGCAGGTACACCAAGCTCTCCAGAAGAGCACTGGAGCCCCTGGCAGACACTGGTATGATTTTTCCACCCCAGTTCACACTGTTCACACAGCTAGGATGTAACTGGAAAAAAAAAATCCCTCATAAATTACTAATGATGATTTGCTTTTTACGGTAATTGAGAAACACTGTTCCTAATGTCTTGGGAGAGTTCTGTAAACGCCTTTACTGTGGTTTTGGTCACCTTTTTGGGGGCTGGATGGTTTTAATATTCATTTTTAATATGTATATTAAACAAAGCCACCGAGTTTGCACTGCAGCGGTGCAGGCCGCCGCGAGAGGGCAAAGCAAGCTAAGGAATTATGGTCCCCAGAGCAACAAAGGAAAAACAACGTCATCTCCAACTGGCCCCTGCTTACCAGTGTGGTGGGATCGTTGTACGAATTAACAAAATATGCACCGTTTTCCCCCTTAACTCGCTTCAGGGAATTACGGGCAAAGAGCCAGTACCGAGGGGAACCTCGTGTGTTATCACAGATAAGACTTTAGCCCCAAAGAGGCCGCGTTTGTCTGCAGCGCCCGTCACCGTGACTCAGGATCCGCAGCACAGGGGAAGTACTGGCGATTCCTCTACTCCAGAGGGAGCAGCTCGACTCCCACTTGCACCAGCTTGAAAACCCAGTGACCTAAATATTATCTCCCGTAGTACTGTAAAAGCAGCTCCCGAGACCACTGCGTTTTAATGCAGAAACGGGGAATTGTTTTGTGAGGGAAGGGATGAAAAATTAATGAGCACGGTGTTGGATTTGCTCAGAAAGGAAAGCGAATCTTTAGGGTAAATATCTCCAGTTCAAAATTAACACTTCACCCAGATTAAAATCTTGGGTTTTTTTCAGGACTGGTTACCTTTGAATTCAAAAGCTCCACATCTCTCAACTATACCAACAAGATGCTCATTAAAGATCTAAGAGAGCAAGTTCTTGCTGTAGCTCTCACACAACACCTGTCATATTTGCAGTTAAATAAATATCACCGTATTGACACAAATTACTTCTTTGTGAGACAAAATCCTTAACAGTTTGTGTTTCAGCCACCGTCCCTCTCCGTTAGAAAGCAAGTAAAAACAATGCCCTATAGGTAACTGTTGAGTGTTAGGTGAAGCAACGTTATTTTATAAAGCCATCCAGTACAACACCAGCAGGTGCTAACTACGCTTCACAGATTATAATTACATTCAGAATAGCATCTACCAATGCCAAAAAGGACCATCTCTGACCAAAAAGTGCCTTCAGTGAGTCTGTCGTTAAATAACATGCAAAATCCTATGGAAACAGCCTTCTGCAGATAATTTTGCCTGTGCTAATTTCACGCCAGCAGGAACCAGTGGGATTACTCACCTCTTCCAGTTGAGGATGATCATAAATTCTGCTCGCAGGCCTGATGGGTAACTATCTTTTCAGCTCAAGACATCAAAACTGTCACTTTCTTGCCATGATTGTAGGGAGCTGCTTAGATGCATTTAATGTTAGATAGGGCGCACGTCAACCGTACTTCATTGCGCCCTTATCTGAAGGGCAATGATTAAGGTATGAGTTGCCATTTCAATTGTTCTTCTCATCTCTGGCCACACTTCTGTTGTCTTTCTCTCCATTTAGCGTCTGAAGCATCACTGATTAATCTGAATTACTTAAGTCAGTTTAATTAACATTGCTTTGTCTTTAAATAGCTTAGCCTAAATCTGTCTAATCCTTCACTGGTTATTTTAATCCTTGTTGTGTTTGTCTAACGATGAAACAAGTAAACTTGCATAAAATTGAAGGAGCAGAGCAGTACCAAATGCACTCAGCAATTTCATGACTGCCTTCACTTCATTTGTGTTTGCTTCATGTTGAATGTTCTCTATAATGTTTGTACTTTTACACAACCGGGAGAACATTTTAACAGAAGATTGTCTTTTAGCAAAAACTTCCTGGTCTGTAGGCCTGAAGTTCTGAAAACGACTCTCCATATGTAGAACTGGTGTAAGTAATCTTCAGGTTTTTAAGCATGGTTAGGTCTTTGCAGGGGGGAAAAAAAAAAAAAAAACAAAAAGCCACATTAGCAGCTTGTAAAATATTTGCCAGGGCAAACTCATGTGCCAGCCCATCCCCACAGACGCGGCGTTCCCAGGCCGTCAGCAGGGAGGGCCCTCTGCGCTGTCACCCCTCATTCTCCTAGGGCAGGCCGGGGAGCTCCTGTGAGGGTAACACCGGAGGTGGCAGGGCTGTGAGAGAACGGGGGGCCGAAGGTAACCCCCAGACGGGGTGCCACCGACCCTCGCCGCAGTACTCGCAGCCCTACAAAGCCGCCTCAGCGTGTTTTCACAGGGCCGGGCCCGGCCCCACGGGAACAACCAGCGCCAACCGCGGCGGAATGGAACCGAGGGGCCGCCTGAAGGAAGACGCGTCCAGTAGCGGGAGGAGGGGCGGGAGCAGGCCGAGCCAACACCCCTCCTCCTCCTCCTCCTCCTCCTCGGGCCGGCAGCTCCCACGGGCCGAGCACCGCGCCCAGCCCGCCCGGGGCCTCCCGCTCCGCTTCGCGCCGCTCCCAACCGCCGCCAACGCCGCGCGACGCCTCAGGCGGGTGCGCCACGCGCATGCGCGTGAGCAACGGACCCCCCCCCCCCCCCCTCCTCCGCGCGGAGCGCGGCCGCGCGCGCGCGCGCACTGCCCCCCGGCTTTCTTTTTTTTCCCATGATGCCTTGAGAAAGAGCCCTGTCTCGCGAGAGCGCCGCATATCGCGTCTTCGCGGCAGCCGCCATCTTGGAGGGACCGGAATCACGTGATCGCTCGCAGCCGTTCGCCTCCGCCTTCCCCTCCCCCACCCACCGGGAACCGGGCCCAGACCGCCAGTCTCGACTCCGACCGCCGCTCTGGGGCCGTGCCCGCCTGCGGGAACGTCGCTTTTCGAGGACGGTGGATACACCGGGGTGTTTTTTTTTTCGGAGGGGGGGAGATGCTGGGTGCCTTCCCCCGGAACTAGGGGAAACGAGGCGCGGCACGTCACGTGATGAGGGAGACCGGGGATCGCGCGCCGAAGACCGGCGGCGGCAACGGCGGCGGAGGGGGGAGGGAGCGGGGGGGGGGGGGGGGGGGGGGATGGGCGCGAGGCGGTGGCGGCAGCAGCTGGCCACGTGACTAAGGAGGCCGAGGCGGAGAGGGCTGTGTCACGTGGCGCGGAGCGCGCGCCAGCGGCGGGCGGTGGCTGTCGGTCACGTGGGGAGGGCGCGCCGCGTCGGGTGGGGTGGGAGGTGCGTCGGCGGTCACGTGGCGCGGCGCGGCGGGCGGCCCCAGCCCCCCTCCCCTCCCCCTCCCCTGTGAGAGGGGAGGGAGGGCAAAGATGGCGGCGGTGAGTTAGAAAGCGGCGGGGCCAGCGGCGGAGACTTCCAGGAGCGGTCGCGGGAGGACCGAGAACGAGAGAGAGTGAGTCCCGCTCCGCCTTTCCGCCGGGCCGTGGGCCCGTGCGGCCTCTTCGGGCCGCTCCCTGTGCGGCGGGGTCACCGCGCTGCCCCCGGGGGTTCTTTCCCCTCGCTTCCTCGCCGTCGCGCACCGGGGCCCGCGGGGGCGACGGAGGCTGGGGGGGGCGGTTGTCTGGGGAGCGAGGCCGCCGCGCCGGCAGCGACCTCCGCGTCTTTCTCGGCGCCTGGGTCTGGGGTGGGCCGTGCGGCCGCCCCCGCCGGGGGTCCCCGGTGGGCCAGGGACGGCGCGGCGTGCGGGGGAGGACGCGGCTGTCTCGGCGGGGCCGCCGCTTCCCCGGGAGTCGGGCAAACTTTGTCCTGGAAGGCGCGTAGGGGCGGAGGGGTCTCCGGAGCGGGTGGCGAAGCTCTCTGGCTCCGGGGAAACGCGCGACGGGGCCGCTTCGGTAGCGGTTGAGCGGAGCTGGCGGCGCGGGGGTGGGGGGCGGTGGTGGGGCTCGTCTCCCTCCCTCCGCCTTGCTCGGCCAAAATGGCATCGGGACCGCCGCGTCTCCCAGCCGGGTCCGCGCCGCTCGCCTTTGTGCCCCGTTTTGTTTTTTTTTTTCCCCGTGGCTGGGCTAATTGTTAAGGTTTGAAATGGAGCCGCTTCGGTGAAACGAGGCGGGGGGGGGGGGGTGGGGGGGGGGGGGGGGGGTTGATTTATGGTGCTTGAGTGGCTCTGAAGGCTGCCGTGAGCCGCAGCCCTTTCGCCCTTCCCCGGGATCCTAATGCTATTAAAGGGCTCCTTAAAGACACGAAGGTCTGGAAACAAAAAAAAAAAAAAAAAGTCGCGCATGGGACACAATTACGCAGCCAATTCGAGCCCAACCCGGAAGTTTATGTCGGGAACACGTGTTGGCGGGGAAGGTGGCGAGGCTGGGAGTCCGGGACCCTCCCGCCGCCTCCCGCGGGGCCGCTCCGCCCGGCCGAGCCCCCCGGGGGTCCCGGGGAGCGAGCGGTGGGGGCTGAACGCCGCAGCGACAGAGCCGGCCTTAAAGTCCAGCGACTCTTAACGAGCGCACCTCAAACAGAGGTTGCTAGGGTGAGTAATTGTTTAACATAAAAATGCCCTTACACTCTGAAGGGGAAGAGGCCTTGTGGGGTTTTCTTCGATTTTTATGGGTTTTTTTATTGTTTCTTTTTTTTTTTTTTGTCCTACCAGGTTCCACACTGTGCTTGTGGAGATAAATTAGAATTCTTATACTTTCTTCCAGCTTCTTGTAAGCTGTTTTTTTAATGTTTGATAGCTGTTAAGGATGAGGCAAATAATTTAAATGCTTAAAAAAAGAAAAGTTGAATTGTCGTATTAAAAAACTTTCGATTGTATTATTTATTCATGCTAATTTTTCTTTCACTTGCTCTGGAGTTAAGAATTAATTTAGTGGTAGGCTGTTTGGCTTTATAGTCCGTAGCTTGTGTCTGAATCAAAACACTTGAAATAAGTTGATTAATGTTTTTCAAGCTCCCCCCCCCGAATTTGAAGCACTATAGTTTATAATGCAAAAAAAAAAAATTGCTATGGCAGAAGTTGTGTAACAGCATGACATTTGGATGGGTTTTCTGTTTCTTCTTCACAGCCATGATATGTTTGAGTGCAACCTTAGTCTTTAAAAAGAAAACATGGTTCATTTGTCTTGTTATCCATACAACTTCTTTGGTGTCAGAAGTGGGTGATAGCTACTCCAAAAACTGTTGAAGTAGGAAGCAGACGGAGTTAATGCATTTCTTGAGCCTTGAGATGCACCTAGAATTTACTTGGGCCAGAACTAAAGAAGGGTTCTAGCTCAGACACTGCTCTTACCTCTCCTGGGTTTTTACTTCTTTAAAACTTGAGCTACTGGCTAAATTGTCACCTCCAACCATTTAGTCTGAAAGCTGATTTCATGCCAAATCATTGCATTGTTTTGTCTTCTAATGTTTTTTTAAGATTCTGAATTCCACATTTTCAGACCTGACTCCTTTATCCTGACTACTGTAAGCTTCATCAAATGGTCATAAGGGAGTTCTGAGGCAGAGTGGAATCCCACGGTATCCTGAACTGTACCTCAGGATCTTTACAAGCTTTGACTTTAGAGAGATAACCAGCATTTGAAAAACTGGTGTGTTTGTTACAGGATTGGAATAGTTTTCGCATACACTAAAAAAAAGGTGGACTTTGTACATTTAAAATGCGCTATTAACAGTTAGTCTTGAGGTTAAAGCATGTGAGGATGGGTGAGTTCAGCAATTAGCATTTTACTCTTGGATTGGATGGTGACTTGGAAAGGACCAGAAGGGATTGGGTTGGTTGGGTTTTTTCCTTTTTTGTTGTTAGCCAGGTTGCATTCTGAAGCCAGAAGCTGCGAGACGAGCAGAACCCATCTGGATATCCAGAGAATCTTGTTGTGTGGGATTGGGGATTAGCAGCCCTTACACCTCTGTTGTGAGAGGCTGCACATGGAGATGGGAAATGTTTAGGTTGCTAATAACTCAGTTTAGACAGCCAGAGGATTTGAGGCATATCTGGCTTTTTCTCTCCTACTTCACAATTTGTGTGGCATTTTAAATGGCTTCCAGTACAGTTCAAATGACTTGTATTCCTTAGAAAGCCAGTGGGAAAAACCCTTCCAATAAAAGATGAACAGGAGCGAGTTAACTACAAGTGTTTAACCCCAAGTTTTCAGGTTGGGTACCTCAGAGGCCAGATGTGTGAAGGGTTTGGAGGCAGCTGTGCCTTGTTGCTTGTGAGGTTTGATGTGGGTTCTGTATCACTATAGCCGTGCTGTTAGAGTTCATTATGATATTGCAATCAGTACTGTAAGCATATAGTGTTAAAATGTGTAACTCACCTAAAAATCAAAAGCCTTTTCACTGTTTAGGGTTCTACAGCTATTTTTCTTGGGGGAAATGGAGAGCAGGTTGCTTGACATATGTTTTAGAATCTTTCTTTTTTTTTTTTTTCTTTTGCTTCTTTGTACTAAAGCTAAAATGGAGGGAGGGAAAGAGCCAGGTTGGCATGGATACATGACATAATATTAAACACAGCATTCTGGTTTTGTGTCTTTAAATCAGAAATTATTTACATAATGTGCAGTGGTGGCAAAACTGCCTTTCTTTTTTTTTTTTAATCAAAGTTTTAGGCTGTGTTCTCAACAGAAGAGCACGTTACAAAATACTTGTTCTGTTTTGATACCCCTTGAAATGGCAGCAGTTTATATTTTTTTCCTTAATACAAAGAGAAAAATCAAGATACTGCTGTTGTCAAAATTTCATAAATACATATATTTTTACTTTTATCTAACAGGTCGATTCTTGCTCAGCGACATTGGACAGCTTGACTAAACATAGACAACCTTATCTGCAAGATTGTGCATGCTCCAAACAGGTTTTTTTTTTCCTACTGGTGAAATGCTTAGGGAACAGCTTGTAATATTCACAACTTTTTTATAAGTATTTTCTTTTGGAGATTTTTAAAACGTGGCAAACAGGTCCTTATATAGTATTGCCAAAGCTGAGCTGCGGAGCTTGATAAAGTCGCGCTCGCTTATGTTAACTGAGGAGCCTCCTACCTTGGAAGATTATGGAGCTGTTTCAGCTTGATAACATTTTAGGCTTTACCAGCTTATGTCACAAAAAATAAACTAAACTATCACAGTGCAGCTTCTCCTGTATTTTTTTTTTCCCCTCATTTTATTTCCTTACTAAATTAGAAGTGGGGGTTGAGGGGGAGTAGCAGCGGTGCTTGGAAGTTTCACAGAGCCTAAAATTGATTCTAAGTATTCAGTGGCATTTAATGTAAAAAAATTCTAGAAGTTCAGAATTCCTTTTGTTCCAGTTTTAAACAATGCAGCTTTGTTCCTAGTGTACAGAAACAAAATAAGTGAAACTAGTCAAACTTTCATTGTCCCAACCGTCTGACAGACAAATAAACAATTGCTGTTGTTTTACTTTGCCTTTTGCTGGATTGTTAGCAACTGCTAATTTTTAAGGCTGTTAAAATTGGGAGTTAGCACAAGAGAGATGCAGCTGGGAGATTTCTTATGTGAAAACAGCCCTGGTAGGGAAGGGATGCTTCTAAACTGGAGACACTGCTGCTGGAATTGTAGGAATTGCTGGGGGTTTTTCAGTTTTTCTCTTCGTTTTTCTCACTGGTCTACTAAAAGCTTGGAAGTAAACAATTAAAATATTACCGTTATGAATGTTGTGGGATTTTTCCCTCAACTTGATGAAACTGCCTTAAGATATCCAAGCTGTAGTGTTTTTTAAGGTTAAAAACAGAGTTATGTGTCATGGTGGGTCTGTTAGCCGTGGCTAGCGGACTCGATGGGTTGTGGCACCATTTTGGGAGGATGTGTGTGTGGTGGTGGCAGCGATGCGGTTCTTTCCTAGCCCTGGTTTTGCTTTGAGTCTCAACTTCATAGAAAGGCCTTTCCTTGATGTATTGCAAGAGCAGACTAGGAGTTATCTTGAGTAATTTTTTTGTCCTAGTTCTCTTTTAAGTAAACAGCCCCAAGCTTCTGACTTTCCACCCCACACTTCTGACTTTCCACGCCTCTGTTCAGTGTAGCCACTTATCTCTCCACCAAGTTTTAGCCATAAAACTTGAAGAGATGGTGTGATACAGAGACAGTGATCAAAAGTCCATGCAGACCAAATAATGACATCAGTGACTTTTTCCTCTCTGTTCAGTTAAGACATTTTTATTTGGCTGTGTTGAGCAGAGTTTTGTTGTGCTGTGGGGAAGAGCCTCTTTCCCAGACTGACACCGTGAAGTTACGGTGTAAAGTGTTTTCAAGCTGCTACTTTGATGGGGTAGCCAGAGTTAATTTCCCTTTCTGTAGAGAAATTCCTAACCCCAAAAGTACTGATAAGCTAAAACTTCATCTACAGTCTTAATCTCTCTCCTCCCACCTCTTTCTAATTAGTAAACAAGGCTGTAAACTTCTAAACTTAGATATGATGATTGCTGTTAGTATTTAGTCTGATGAAAATTAAGGTTTTGTCCTACCCAATTAATATAGATGTGTAGTCTCTGTTTTGTGAGATGAAAGGCTTAATCCTTCTGAAAGATAAAGTTAACAGTGGGTTTTTATTCCTTTTTCTGGACCTGTTCAGGGGTCTAGGAGACAGACTGGTGGGAGGTTATGTTCTTTGAAGGAGCTGCTGTGTTAATTTAATCTGCTAGATGTCTTAATATTTCTTAGTATCTTCTGTACCTGATAACTACAAACCAGGCCATTCAACCAGTTTTATCTGATCTCCTCAAATGCCTTTCTGAAAAAAAAAAAAAGTAGGTTCTAGGTCTGACACAGCAAGGGGTGTTGAGTGGGACTGTGTATGGTCGGTAGCAGTCTCATCAGTTGCTGTTTGTTGCTTTTGTATTCTTTGGAATATTAGAGCCTTTGATGCTTAAAAGTAGATCTTCCCTTTGTCCCAGTACTCTGCATCCACTCCTGCAATTGTGGGGCCCCTGTCTCAGTCCACTGAAAGGCTTCTCCTTACTACTGGACAGGCTTGAGTGAGGAAGAGTAAGAATTAAGGGCCTGAGGCTTAGCTCATTTCAAGCAGTACCTCTGCTGAGAAATGTGCAGAGTTCCACGTGTGACCAGCCAGCTGGATGGTGCTGAGCTGTGCATGTGGAGAAGGATAAGCAAGGGAATGCTGGTTTGGAGTCTGAGAATGAGTGTATCTGAACTGCCAAGGAATACTTTTGCCCTCTTACCCACTCTAGAGAAGGTGTTCATGTTTGGGTTTTTTTAGGTGTTGATGTTCTGTTACCAGCAGATGGTACAGGGAGTGTGGAGAAGTGGCATTAATTTCTGCTTGAGGTCTATCTTGGAGTATATAAGCAACAGCTCAAGTTATGTGGACTCATTTAATTTGTCTTACTACCAGGGTAAATGGTCTTCCTTCTTAAGGAAGCCAGACACATTATCTTCTCTTTTCATTTTAAAATGGAGTATTTGGCTTTTTAAGTTTTATACATTATCTGGAATAGCTTTTTGAAATTAATTTTGCTTGTCCTACACATAAAGGAGTCTGTGACCCCATGCTAGCATCCTATTTAATATGTAGTTAACATACTATGGTAGGAGAACTTCTCTTCTTTCCCCTATGCAGAAAAAAATTTCTTTAATTAATGAATTAATACCTAATGTAGTGGCAAGCAAAAAATAAAAGCTTTCCTTACAAGCTTTTTATCGCTAACTTGTTACAAGATAAACTAAATGAGTTTTAATTGTGCTTCCCTGGTGCAGCATGCTTCATTGACAGAGATGTATCATTAGCATAATACAGCCTCACCAGTTCTGCCTCTTGGTATTTCTTGAAATGCTTAAAAATGTAGAGTGACAAAGAGTAGAAAAGGCAACTTCTTTTCTTTTTTTAAGTTTATGGGTATGATAGCATTTTGTGGAGTAAGCTATTTCATTCTTACTGCTTCTAAACATGGCAGGTATGTGGAAAAGATCTTAAAAGAAAAACAACCAAAAAAACAAGACAGGGGAAAAATACACAAATGAACAAAAGAGCAAATCTAGAAAGTGAAACTGTGTAGAAGAGAATGCATCGCATACACCCTTAAACCTGGGAAAGGAAACTTGACATGTGAGCGTGTGTGTGTACATGAAATAAATGAAAATGAAATGTAACTTGTATTTATGGTTCTGATTTTTAGAGATGGTGGAGCCAGGACAAGATCTGTTGCTTGCTGCTTTGAGTGAGAGTGGAATCAGTCCAAATGATCTGTTTGATATTGACTCTCCGGACGTGGTTCTTGCAAACCCAGCACCAACTCCAGCTGTTCAGCAGGTTAAAACAAGCACATTTTTTGCTAGAGGACATAAGGGCTTGTACTTGATGTTTTGTGGAGGGGGGCACGCTGATGTCCACAGCAAGTGGTTAAAGAACGTGGAGTTTTCCTCAATTTCTGCTTCCTGGTACTGAGACTTGAAAGCCACTCGCTGATTGATTTTAAACTTTTGTACAAAAAAAAGCAGTGAGAAATACACTGTGCAGGTCAGCCTAAACAGCAGTATACTTCTAGATGCTGAATGGGGGCAAGCTGTCATGTATCCATGGAAGGCTTTAATATCACTGGAGTCGAGCTGCTGTC
The DNA here is from genome assembly GCA_025345505.1 of Todiramphus chloris collaris. Lineage (NCBI taxonomy): Eukaryota > Metazoa > Chordata > Aves > Coraciiformes > Alcedinidae > Todiramphus > Todiramphus chloris. The sequence continues at coordinate 3,742,759 of JANVCC010000060.1, read as the reverse complement.
CTATAAAATGTGCAAAGTGTAATATAATATGATGTTTAAGCTCCAGGATAGCATTCAATCTGCAAGAACATAACCCCATTTTAGACAGACAGGAAAGGGCAATATGTTGAACAGTAATATCACAAAACTACATTTTCACCACAGTTAACTAACAAGGTGTTGTGTGTTTAACTTCTTTGAATGTGAAATCAATCATTTGATGATCTTTATTTTCAGTGAAATCTTTGTTAATGAACACAGTTTAGGGCTTGCCCATTGACTTCCATTTGCTGGGTGGATATTTGGTCTTTAAAGGTTCTTTTTAGACTTCTAATGTGTTTCCTGATGCCTCCTTTCTTTCCTCTGCAGTCAGTGCCACTTAGTGCGTTAGAACTAGGCTTGGAGACTGAGGCCACAGCTGCTGTGAAGCAAGAACCAGAGACTGTGTCAACTCCAGCCTTATTAAATGTTCGGGTAAGAACGGGTACTTTGGGATTTCGTGTGTACGTGTGGTGGGTTAATCTTGGCTGGACACCAGGTGCCCACTAAGCTGCTCTAGCACTCCCCCTCCTCAACTGGATTGGGGGGGCGGGAGTAAAAAATAGGATGAAAGGGTCACAGGTCAAGATGAGGACAGGGAGATCAGCAATAACTGTCATGGGCAAAACAGACTCAACGTGAAGAAATTAATGTATTACTAGTTAACAGTGAATTAGGATAATAAGAAAAAAAAAATCTAAAACCACCTTCCTGCCACTGATCCCTTCTTCCTGGTCTCAACTTCAGTCCTGGAATCATCACACATTGTCTCTGCTGCTCCTTCCTCCTCCTGTTCTTTCCCTGCTCCACAAACTTCCCCAACCTGAGTCCTTCCCACGAACTGCTCCAGTGTGGGTCCCCTGCATGGCCCCAGGTCCTGCCAGAAACCTTGCTTTAGTGTGAACCCCTCTCTGCGGGGTCACAGCATCCTTTGGGCCCACCCACCTGCTCGGGCATGGACTTCTCCACAAGCTGCAGATGGGTATCTGCTTCTCCATGGGCTGCAGGAGCACAGCCTGCTTCACCACGTGTTGCACCTGGAGCACCTCTTCCTCCCCTTCCTTCACTGACCTTGGTGTCTGCAGAGTTGTTTCTCTCACATAGTCTTACTCCTCTCTCCCAGCTGCTGATTGTGCAGCAGTTTTTACTCCCTAGTAAATATGTTATTACAGAGGCACTATCAGCATCGCTGGTAGGCTCAGCCTTGGCCAGCAGCAGATCCATCTTGTAGCTGGGTGGAACTGACTGGATCAGATGTGGGGGAAGCTTCTAGCATCTTCTCAGGGAAGCCATCCCTGTAGCCCCCTTGCTACCAAAACCTCACCACGTAAACTAAATACAGTATGTTAGTAAAATGTCATGAAAGAGATGGGACTGTATAATTCCACTTGACCATTGTCTTCTTTCTCTTGTACTGAAACTGAAAGCTTAGTATACCTGTGGGTTGATAGGATTTTTGTGACAAGGAGGACAAAGCAGTACACAGAAAAATGTTTTGAGGTTCCCCGTGTGCCTTTTACTTCCCCTGTATGCAAATTCTGGGGATAGGGAGCGGGTGTTAAGGTTGTCTCCTACACCTGCACCGTGTACCACATTTTTTTTAGCTGCAGATAATTCTGAGCACCATAATCTGGTCGTTCCACCTGAAAGGAGAATATGAAAAGCAGATCTTCAGGAAGGTGGATGTAGTATAGCGTGTCTGGAAAAGGTTCTACATAGACTTTAGTCCAAGCTATTTACTCTGACAATTGTGCAGCTAGTTTATAGATTAGAAGATCTCTTCAGCTCAGGGTCACTGTACCTCTAGTACTCAGGTTTTGTGCCAAGATGGTGAATCCTTCATCCTGTTATTTCTTTTCTCTTACCTTCAAATAACATTTAAAAATACTGCTCAAAAAAATATGTATGGTAATCTATTGATAACCACTTATTGCTCAGACTGTTGCACCCCAAGGTAATCACTTCAGCATCTTCCAGTGTGTTATGTGAAAACATTTCTTACTACAAGAGTCTTCTGAAAACCATTGGCTCCCATGCTCTACGTGAAAGGCTACTAAAATCTGCTCTTTTTTTTCCACTGTCTTCTGAAAAATCTCCCTGGTTCTTTGTTGCTAGCAACCACCATCCACCACAACCTTTGTGCTGAATCAAATAAATCAGCTTCCAACTTTGGGGACTACAATAGTGATGACAAAAACTACACCTGTTACAACGACCAGGCAGACTATCACTGTAGCAAAAATCATTCAGACCAGCACAACGACTCGACCCTCGGTTGCAGCACCAGCAGTACGCAACACCTTGACCACTGCACCTTCAAAGGACCAGATTCAGCTGAAAGATCTGCTGAAGAATAATAGTCTTAATGAACTCATGAAATTGAAGCCACCTCCTAATATTGCCCAGCCAGTAGCAACAGCAGCAAGTGAGTTTTCCTTTTTCCTAATTACAGTATTTCAGACATAGTTAAATAAGATAATGTGAAGATCTTTGCACAGCTTGTATTTTCATTGATCAGTAGAGTATCCCTGTAAAGTTTAATGGTCCAGAAAGCCTGATAAATTCTATTCTAACAGTGTTTAGAATTCAAGGTGAAGTAACACAAAATAACGGGCTTAAAAAACCAAAACTTGAAGCTCTTGATTTACTGCAAGGAATGAGGGAAATGACAATTTAGGTTATAGCTGGCAAATTGGTAAAATTAATTCATGAACATTACTGAAGCTGATTTAGTTGTCCTACTTGAGTCTACATCAGTTTGTTCTACTGTATACTTGCTGTGGGACTATGACAAGTGAAGACTCTTTCCTGGCATCTTCCAAACTGGATTTGTAGTGCTCTTGTGATAGGGTGTTTCTGTAAAGCATCTCCTAAGAAAGACAATCACTGTCCCTGTATGCTTCTTGGGAGGCATCAGATCTATTGTTGAAAAACTTAAGTCATAAAAATTTGATGTTTGTTTCTGTGTTACTTCTTAAATGGGATGTTAACTTAAATACCACAAGTACTTTGTTACCACACTCCAAATCCTCTCTTTTTTTGTGATTCATTTCATAATCTTTCCATGTGGACAGCTTAATATAAGGGAGAAGCTGCATGTGTGTGCATTGCTATGATTTGGTTCTCTGAAGTTATTCTGGTTTTTAGCAGGAGTTTAAGATGGGGCTAGTTGAGTTTGAAAATCTCTCTATTGCTGCTTTTTCTGAAAGGCATGCAGGCTTTTTCTGGGTTGCTGTATTTTCATTGTCTCTGAAATAAGATTTACTGATTTTTCTAGGCGGGGTTGGGAGTAACCTATTTTTTCATATGCAGGTAGTGTGCAATAAATGAAGCTGTCAGGACTGAAACAAAGAGGAATCTGCCTCCTTGTTTCATTGCTTTCTGTTATGAAGTGGTTGACAAAAATTGAAGTTGAGACACCTGCTGAAGTTGAGGGGGTGAAGGAGTGAGGAAATGGCAGGGGAAGGAGGTTTTATGGGACTGACTTCTCCCCTTTGTGCTAAATGAAAACTCACAGAAGCACAAGTAATAGGTAACATCAGCACACAATAGCTGCTGTAATGGCACAGCTGCAGAAAACAGTTGAATCCGTAGCTCCTGCTTTAACTGAAAAGGAGGCATGCAACTTCTTGAGCTGCTTTCAGTGGTTTACATCTATCCTTGCATAAAAGTCTTTAAATTTTGTACTGAGCCCTATTGCCAGATGCTTCCAAATGTGGCTGAGGACAGGAAAGCTAATAAATAAAACATCCTCTTGAAGGATCCTGTTATAAACTTGAAACAGTTGAGCTGAAAGTGTTGATTTTTTTAAAATTTTATTTTACAGAAATAATTGTAGTTTCTCCTAAGGTGGTAAATGCCACCAGACCAGGTAAATTACTTTCCGTTGAAACACTGGGTTTTCTGGTTTGTTGTTAAACTTCAAAGGCTCACGAGAGAGAGTATTTGTAAATACAATGTGTAGGTTTGGTGAAGGTCCAAAATACTTCAGTTTTTTCAAAAATATTGACACTAAAGCACAACTGTCAGATGTGGTGGCATTGTGTGGGAGGTTTCTGCAGTCAAGAAAGGAACAGGATTTAACTCCTTGCTCAGACTCTTTATTGTGGACAAAATTATTCAGTGTCATTCTTGAAGCATCAGTGTACTACTGGACATTTCAGACCCCTCTTCTGGCTCATTGATAGAGAAGGTTGTTAATTGAGTTGATGTTTGGAGGAAATTCCTGTAAACCACAGCTTTTCTTTTGTAGCTGATCTAAGCAATGGTGCAGTGAAGAAGGAGGCTTCCACAAAAGAGGTAGCAAGAATATGGATAAATGATATTAAAATGAGAAGTTTTTCCCCTACTATGGTAAGTCATACACATGGTTAATTTGCTAAATGAATGTGTATTTTTGCCACAACCACCCGTGACTCATTCCAGTAGTTACTGGTACATGCCTGTTGTGGGGGTAGAATTATCAAGGGCATCTGTTTGCTCCGAAGGCCAGTTTCTCTGCTAGATGAACACTTGGTTAACTAGATAAAACTAATAGCTGTGTAGAGCAAAGTATCTAAAGAGAAGATGACAATTTCAAGAGATTACTGTCCTTAACAGAACCTCTCTGTGTGGACAGAAAAGGGTGTGCTCCAATAAAAGCTCATAAGCACGTCACTTGCTCTGTGTTTTAAGATGTTTTCTTTTAAAATATCCCCATTTGTCTAACAACAAGGAATCTAGAAGAATTACTCTAGCATGGCTGACCTTCTGGACAGTTTGATTTTAAGATGTAAGTTGAGTATCATTCAATTTTTTGAGTGTAATAAAATTGCCTCTGGGGCTTTAAACACTTGAGTTTCAGCAGCTTCACTGAATCAGGCTGAGGTTTGTGATGAACGGTGCTCCTTTAGTGACTGGGGTAGAGAAGGATTTTTTCCAGCTTACTTTGTTATATTAAACATGGGATTAGTAATTGTGGAAGATTTTTGATTTGTCATCTAGCAAGTACTTTAAAAACATTCATATATTCACACTGGTCAGAAATGGGGATCTTGTCAGATTTCAGAGCTGTGACTATTATAACTATTCCCTGAAGTTGTGAAACTATGTAATGAATGTGAAACTACCTGAGGCTTCATGGGAGGACTTGAAAGTTAAATTTTGGCTGGTAATACCTCGAAAACACAACAGCTAGTTTTCTTTTAACTCATAGTTTAGATTTAATACGCTGTAAGAAGTCCTTTTTTTTAATTCTACTTGTGTGAGTTTGGACTACTTGGATTTCCTCGTGAAGGAGGGGAGTTCCCTGACTGTCTTCGAAGGGTTGTTCAGAGTGTAAGAAATCTACAGTTGTCTGTAGCTTTTCCAGCTGCTCACTGGCTCATCTAGACCGTGTGCTAAAACATTCAAGTGCAAGTTCATGCTTATTTAACTTCTTGTGTTAGTTTCCAGGATGCAGAATATTAACAACGTGCTGTTTGACTAATGTAGGTATTTCTCTATTGTAGAAAGTGCCAGCAGTAAAAGAGGAGGAGGAACCTGAGGAAGAAGATGAAGAAGAAATGGGCCATGCAGAAACTTATGCTGAGTATATGCCAATAAAATGTATGACCTAATGTTTTGTTACGCTAAAAGGCTGAAGTGTTATGAGAGCTAATTTGTTATTTACTCTTCTGTAGCTCCTAACACACACAAAAACCCAACCCAGATAGGTTACAATTAGGTAAAAAGGATCCGAATCTGTGGGTTTTTCTAGGACATTTTTCTCCTCTCTAGTGCTTAGTTGCTGAGCTGCTGTAAAAGCAAGGCAAAAAAATTTTGCATGGAGTTTGTAGCTAGATGGTTAATTCATATTGTTACTGAGATCTGTCAGCAATTAAACTAAGTCTGTTCTAAATCTCTTCTCCTGTCACACTGCTTAAAAACAGCACTACATAAGTAGTGAGAAGAACATGGCTTTTGTGATTCTGGCATCTTAAGGCTGCCTCTGGCCTTTTGGGAAGGCAAGATTTAGACCAGCTTTTCTCAAGCATCTCAAGTACACAAATATTTTAGTTTTCTGTGAACTGAACTTTAACTGATTTCTGAAAAAATGGGTGAAGGTGGTGAGAAGAGAAACAAAGTTAAGATTGCTGTTCTATAAATCCAGGTTAATGCATTCCTTTGTATACAGTGTAGTTTAACACTTGATGTACTCTGGCAATGTTGTCATCTTCTCCCTTTCTCCCCCTCCCTTTTCAACCAGTAAAAATTGGTCTACGTCATCCTGACCCAGTAGTGGAAACCAGCTCTTTATCCAGTGTAACTCCTCCTGATGTGTGGTACCAGACATCAATATCAGAAGAAACAATTGATAGTGGCTGGCTGTCAGCTTTGCAACTTGAAGCAATCACTTATGCAGCCCAGGTATGCTAGACATCAGCACTGCCTGTAAGCTAACATGGAGTTTAAGGAACAAAATTACTGTCTGACAAGTGCAGCTATGTCAGTTTTACAAGAAGATTAAATAGTAAGAGTGTAAAGGTTTGAGTTGCATTAGAAGGGGGCAGGTGAGTTTCAGCTCATAAAAGTGAGGTAATACACCTAGGAAAGCTTTGCCTAAACCACTTCCGTGATGCTCATGTCAAACTGTCTCAGGGAGGACATCCTAGTCATAATTTTTTGTATTAAAATCTAAAGACTGAGCTAATTTAATGGCTGCAGGAGCAGCAGGCTAAGAAAGCCAACACTTGTTGGCCCTATTGGGAAGGGTACAAAATGCAAGGCTAGGGGTTATTTTGCTGTTATGTTAAACTTCAGTGGGTCCACATCAGATGTACATGCAGCTCCCTGCATGGCAGGGGGGAAGAGGACAGTTAAACTGGTCACAGGAGGGAAGAAGTTGCCCCGTGAAGAGAGACCATCAAGGCTGGAGTAAGAGAAAGATGGAAGGGGAATGAAATTGAGTTTCACATGCTCAGTAAGAGTGGAATCCCACAAAACAAGAACAAAGCAGAACTTGGTGAAATCCAACAGGAGATTGGTTTAAAATAGAAGAATCCTTCCTTACACAGATAGCGGATGTCTGGGTCTTGCTGTGGAGATGCCTATCAGTAGGTCAGGAGCAGCCAGTCTGGTGGTAGGCACTGAAAGAATTACATATGTACAGCAATTTTACAGCAGTTATAGGTGCTGAGGGAAGAAGGGGAAGAATGGATCCCATAAAGCAGTTAGACTCATATGCTTTTCCTAAAGAAAATCCCTTTGTCCAGCTGCTTGGCTGGATGGACCACTGGTCTCATCCCATAGGATGTTTCTTATGTTTGCTCATTTCTGACAATCCACAGTGATGTGTTCTGGAGAATGGGTACAAGTTTTTTGTTCTTTCTCCTACAGCAACATGAAACATTCCTGCCCAATGGAGACAGAGCTGGATTCTTGATAGGTGATGGTGCTGGTGTAGGAAAAGGAAGGACCATAGCTGGAATAATCTATGAAAATTACTTGTTAGGCAGAAAAAGAGCAGTCTGGTAAGTGTGTCAGGATTTGTTAGAGCAGACTCTGCGGTGAAACACTTAAATTCAGTGGAATCTGTGTTCTGACACATTCTAGCAATGCCTTTTGAACTTCTGCTGTATCTTACAGAATGTATGCTTTGTTCTCCATCTCCAGGTTTAGTGTGTCAAATGATCTGAAATACGACGCTGAAAGAGATTTGAGAGATATTGGAGCAAAAAACATATTGGTGCATTCATTAAACAAGGTGTGGAAACTTTTTACTATGTACAGTTGAGGCAAAACTTTAGGTACGCTGTGTGACAAGTTGTGCATGTTGACTTCTTTTAAGAGCAAGAATGTACTGATTTCAATTAATTTGCTGTTGTGGTTTTGTTTGACAGGCCTTAATCTTAAGAAGAACCACACAGTGTTTTAAGTTAGGGATGTAAATAGGCCCATTGTAGGATTAAGTCTTAACAAGCAATGTATTTCCTTAAAATGGTACTCTTCAAGCTGCTACTGACAATACTACTAGGGTATTTTTTAGCAGTTGAAATAGTCTTAGACTTTGTAGGATTTGAATTTTTTCCTTTCTGTCTCCCAGTGCACATTTTATATGCAATACATTTTGTGTGTAATAACTTGAAGAAAAGACTTCCTCAGTGATTTATTAAAGCAGCAGTAGCGTGTGCAGTTATTTTTGGAGACTGTTTCTGCTCAGGATTAGCCACTTGCAGAAATTAAGTATGATTACAGGTTGAATTCACTGAACTTAGCTGTAGTATTTTTTGCTTTGTGAAGTCTTAATTTCTAAAATACAGTAAAGCTTTAGAAATTCTCATATATGGTAGCAAGCTGTAAATACCCTTGACTTACTGTCTCTAAGGGATGCACTGGAACTAAAATCTTAATTGTGTTTAAGGAAACAATGTAGTAAAATCTTTGGAGGCCTCAGATCTAGTCTTCCTTAAGTATATATTTTAGTAAGATCCTGTAGAACCCCATGTGCCAGCTATGCCCTAATAGCAATGTAGGGATACCGGTGGTTCCACTGGTTGAGACCACCAGCATCCCTTAATCCTATCAGAGGTGAGTTTGAAGAGGGATCTCTTGAATAATTTCTGTAACTTCTTCTCTTTTTATTGCAGTTCAAGTATGGGAAAATTTCTTCCAAACATAATGGCAGTGTGAAGAAAGGTGTCATCTTTGCTACCTATTCTTCTCTTATTGGTGAAAGTCAGTCTGGTGGTAAATACAAAACCAGATTAAAGCAGCTTCTTCACTGGTGTGGTGAAGACTTTGATGGAGTTGTATCCTTTATCTGGAGTTCAGCTGGTTGTAACCAAATTGCAATTTAAGCTTAAAGTCTTGAAAGACAATCTTGTATTTTTATTTGCTGGTATTTTTAGGTATTGTTCTTTATTCATGACAGTAATACATGTGTTGAAAGGTTGGACTGGATGATCCTTGAGGTCCCTTCCAACCCGATATTCTACGATTCTGTGTTCACATGGATATTAGATTTGAAGTTTTAGAAACTTTGTGCCAAATCTATTACCATCATATTGTTGCCACACAACTCTGGTACAGGAGAGAAGCTTCTGCTTTTTCTAGAATGAACACGTGGTATTAAAATACGTTTAAGAACCTTCAGTTTGTACTGCAGTTTTCTGCAGGGAATCAGTAAATTTTTTTTAGTATCAACTAAAGAACTCGTGTTGGTATTTTTGCTCTTAAATACTTACTTTGGAAACCATACTTGGCTAGTTTTTAGTAAAATCAAATTGCTAGTGTGTTTTAAGTTTACAATTTACTGCTGCCACTTATTGTAATTAGTAAACTTTCTCATCTTCTGGTTTAGCTCCCCATTCTAAGAATAAGTGGGACAGTGTTTTTCCTTAATTATGCTTCAGATTGTATTTGATGAGTGTCATAAAGCTAAGAATCTGTGTCCTGTTGGTTCATCAAAACCAACAAAAACAGGTCTGGCTGTATTGGAACTTCAGAATAAACTTCCAAAAGCCAGGGTTGTTTATGCTAGTGCCACAGGTATGTACGACTTGGTTTGTGTTAAATGTCCCTGGATGTTTTTCCTGGCACTGAGACGGAGTTGGTTGTTCTCCTAGGTGCATCTGAGCCAAGAAATATGGCATATATGAACCGTCTTGGAATATGGGGTGAAGGAACTCCCTTTAGGGAATTCAGTGATTTTATTCAAGCTGTTGAAAGAAGGTAAGATCGTGAAAAGCTGTAGCAAGAATGCACGTGGTTGCGGTTGACTGCACTTTCCAGTTCCTTTGTCTTCACTCACTCAGTCCCCTGCAAACTTGTCCTGTCACTAAGAGCTTTCTGACTCCAGATTCTAAATCTAGTGGAAATGTAATTATCTGCTGTGGTGAAAAATGGGACATTTCCCTTGCTCACAAAGTTTTGAGAGCTTTAGAAGCTTGCTGAGAAAATAGCCCTTTTAAAATGTGGGTGTTATGCAATGAAAATATTTTGCTACTCATGGTGAAAACACACTGAGTATGCCCAGTACAGCTGGTGTCTCACTGTATGCAGAAACCCTCACATGTTTATGCATTCAGCTTAAGCAGTTCAACAGGAAGAAGCCTTGTTCTTATTCATTCTGGCATAAGAACCCAGTTCAGCAAAATTATGTATGCTGTTGTGAGTTACTTCATATTTCAGAACTTGTTTAAAAAACTAAATGTGAGAAGTCAGGAGCAAATGCAACTACAATGTTCTCTGGTAGGTGAGCATCTTAATATATTTATGGTTTGCCTACTTGAGAATTCTGAATGCTCCAGAATGCTACAGTAGGGCTTAGTATGCATGTTCTTACATACCATCTGCATGATGCACCCGTTCTCTAGACTGCAGGTGGAGTCTCCACTTCATTACTGCGTACGTATCAAACGAGCAATAATAAAATGACAGGCCCAAGCCATGGTAGTAGGTTAGCTTGGCAGCTGACTTCTGTGCTCTCAAGGTATTGCTGAAGGTGTGTTGCTGTTGAAGAGAACTTGTTAGCTGCCAGCTTAATTATTATCATACCAGCATAAATCTAAATAGCTTAATACAATCTGTATTCATTATTTTGTGCCTTCAGTGGAATGTTTAAAAGTGCAGTGCAAGACTTGATTATATATTTGGACCAACTTCATTATCCAGTTGCAGTTGGTGACGTGCTGTCCCCTAATGCATGATAGGTCACCTGGGACAAAGTGACTCTTTGAGTGTTTATACCTCTAGGGATAAACTTAAGAGACAAGGATATAGTTTTATGTGAAAGTTAAATTTCAAGACCCTCTGGATGTGTTTAAAGAAAGAGCACTAATGATTTTTAAAACATTACTTCACATTTGTAAGCATGCTATTTTCTTCTAAAGCACTTGCAGTTGTTTGGTTTTTTTACCAAATCCTTGCTCTTACGTATTCTAATATTGTTTTGGGTTTTTTTCCTTTGTTTAGAGGTGTTGGTGCCATGGAAATAGTTGCTATGGATATGAAGCTGAGAGGAATGTACATAGCAAGACAGTTGAGCTTTTCAGGCGTAACTTTCAAAATCGATGAAGTTCTGCTTTCACAGGAATACGTCAAAATGTACAATAAATCTGTGAAACTGGTAAGCACACCCTTTAAAATTTGCTTTCTGTATCGACTTCTGAGAGGTTGAAGTAACTTGGCTGAAACTTGCATGTTCCTGAAATAGCCAATTGAGAGACCAGAATGGCATCTTCTTGTCTCATCTTGGTGTAAGGATTTCTCCATTTAAAACTTGGCAAAAGCAGTTAACTTGTTCTGATTCATAAAAGCTGCTGTTTTGGGTGCATCCTTCTGTATCTGCCAGATCCACTGCCTTCTAGCAGTGTTTCAGACACCTTGGTCATTGTTGCCTGTTTGCCTGCTGGTCGTATTTTGGTGCTCCAGTCCTCCCCCTTGAGGCAGCTGAGCTGAGAACAAGCTGCAAAAGGTGACAAGCAGTGTGCACGTCCTCCCTGGAGCAGAGTGGTGCGGGGGTGTTCCAGTCAAACAGCCAGACTGATGGCTTCAGTCACATGGCAGATCAAATCTAAAGCGTCGAAGCTGTGGTTCCCTTTAGTTTTTATTTATTCACCCACTGGTTATCTTTTTCACATTGTTTTTGATCATTTTATCCATATGCTAGCAGAGGGTCCCTTTCCAGACTGCACACTCTGCTTGTATGTTACCACCAGTGTATTAGATAAAAATAATTCCTCCTCAGACAAATCAAAATGAACAGGGTCTTTACCTGCTCGAGAGGTGCTTAAGCATGACTCTGTATTCATGTTGTATAGCTATAATTAAAATATCTTTGACAGCTGTATAAAACAAAGAGTTTTAAAGTTGATGTTATGAATGTTGTTTAAGAGTGACTAAACTTCTGTCCAAAGCTTACTTTATCTGTGTTAGAAACAACTGGTATGACAGTATGTAGAAAAGAAGGCAGTGGGGTTTTTCCTCTTCTTGGGCTCTTGCTTTATGCTTAAATATGGGGCAGAGTTCTTTGCTTTCAGAACCTGAATGTATTAATGGAGGAACTAGATAATTAGAAAATACTGTGTGCTTGCATTGGTAATAATGTAAATGGAACTGCTTTCTAGTCTGAGAGTAACCATCTTGTGAATTTACTAAGCCACAGCTATTTTCTTCGGAGCTTTCTTTGTATGAAGTCTTTCCTTCACTTGCAGTCCCATAGTACTGCAACTTTAAACTTCTGGTTTTATATGGCTATTAACCAATGTACTTGTGTTGCCTTGAAATGTGATGTGTAAAGCAACCAGCTCTTTCTTTTTTCCAGTGGGTGAGTGCTAGAGAGAGGTTTCAACAAGCAGCCGACCTTATCGATGCAGAGCAACGAATGAAGAAGTCTATGTGGGGTCAGTTTTGGTCAGCTCATCAGAGGTTTTTCAAGTACCTCTGCATAGCATCTAAAGTGAAGAGGGTGGTGCAGCTAGCTCGGGAAGAAATCAAGAATGGGAAAGTAAGTTGATGAAGACCTATTTTAAAATACCTTTGTTAAATGTAAAGACATTAGATTTTGTTTATAACTTGTTTTCAGACATAGTAGTGTACTTTTGTACTTTATTGAAGCTATTTAATGAGCAGAAATTCAGGCAAAAATAGACTTACGAGTCAGTGTTCTCGGTGACAATGCCTTGTGTTCATTTGTCCTTTAGTGTGTTGTTATTGGCCTGCAGTCAACAGGAGAAGCAAGAACATTAGAGGCTTTGGAAGAAGGTGGTGGTGAACTGAATGACTTTGTTTCTACAGCAAAGTAAGATTGGAGTTTGTTTGAACTGTCCTTTACAAACTAATCTTAATTCAGTTTAGGGTGTGTAGTAGTTTGTCCTTTCATGTGTACAACATGCATCAGTGCACAGAAAGTTGGGTGTCCTTCAGTACCACTGTTCTTTAATTAAGCTGCCTGTACATAAAATCTGACAGTATTGCTCAGGTGACCAGTGCTCTCCTGGCACTGAAATGATGTTTTCAGGGGTGAGCAGATGGTGCTGTTCTCACACTGGGAGGAGGGGAAAGTTCACAAAATGGACACTGCATTTATACCACCAAAGCAAGTTAAAATAATTACTTCCCTCATACAAGATGAGCCAGATCCAATCTTGAGACTACCTTGCTAAAGATCTAAATAAATTCAGTTTGTTTGTCAGTTAAACTCAGAGCAATAAGAAAATGACTGTATGCAGTGCCCCTCGATACCAAAACCAAATTTAACAAGTTACAGATAACAGTGCTATCAAGTAAATGTCTTCTATTTTTAAGAAGGTGATAAACACAGTAATATAGGTGATAATTATACAGAGTGCTTCTGTAATAGCATTAACAAGGAATAATTCTTCAGAGAAGTCAAGCAAGCTGTTAATGTTACAGGCTTCTACTTTAAATAAATGCAAATTCTATTGAGGAACCCTTTTTTTCTTTCCTTAAACAGGGGAGTGTTCCAGTCTCTTATTGAAAAGCACTTTCCAGCTCCTGACAGGAAGAAGCTGTTTAGCTTGTTGGGAATTGACTTGACTGCTCAAAGTAATAACAATTCACCCAGAGACAGCCCTTGCAAGGAGAACAAAATAAAGAAACGGAAAGGTAATGCTTAAATTCTTACACTAATGCCATAGTGAAAAAGGCAATTTTAGAGCTCCCTAAGAGTGAACTCTGGAAGAAATACGGGAATGTAAATATCAGTAGTCACCCATGACAGAGCACGTATTGCAACTCTCTTAAGACTTTTGTTAGAAATTTCCATTAACAGCTTTTCAAAGTGCTGCTGAAGCAATATAACTTGTAAATTCTGGTTGCTACTTGGCTCAAAATTGAGTTGAGCCAGTATGGGACTGTATCCCAATTTGCCTTGCATGTGTCAGACCAATTCCTGATGCAGTCACATAAATAATTGTTTTCTTTTTCTTGAAGCTCAATAAAGAGAAGCTTAATACTACCTCTTTTCCCAAACTGTCAGTATTTTTACTGAAAAGTAGGTGATGTTAAAAACCTTGAGAGGGGTCTTTCTTAGAACTGTTTAAAAGAATTTTAAGTTTTATTTTTAGAAGTTCAACATTTTTCTAGTTTGTGCCATGATTGTAAAACAAACCTCAAAAGTAGACTACAAGGTCTAAACAAACTTGTTTTTGATGGAATTAGGTGAAGAAATAAACAGAGAAGCAAAAAAAGCTCGCAAAACAGGGGGCCTTGCAGGTAGCAGCTCTGACGAGAGTGAAAGTGAGTCTGATGCTTCAGACAACGAAGAAAGTGACAATGAGAGCTCCAGGTTTTTGAGTTCTGGAGACGATGATGACTTCAACCCATTCAGAGATGAATCCAGTGAAGATGATGAAGATGGTAAGATGGTTTAGGTGTTTCACCAAGCGAGTAGCTGTACTTGCAGATAGTAAACATGAAGTCTTTCTAACCATTTAAATAAGCCACAAGTAAGAGTGTCTGATAAGCATGTAGTTTATTGAGACTAGAATGTTGATCTAAATCCAAGTAGATTTTACACATTGGAGTTGAGACTCTTGTAAGTTCCCTTTTATAACAAGAATGTAGCTTTTCAAAGCAAAGGATGACATTTTAGTAAATGCTTGAAACTTTCTGAAGATAACTTCCATTTACCTTATAGATCCCTGGTTAATTAGAAAAGAGCATAAAAAAAATAAAGACAAGAAAAAGAAGAAAAGTATAGACCCAGATTCTATTCAAAGTGCCTTACTAGCTTCTGGTCTTGGATCAAAACGACCTAGCTGTTTTACTTCCACTGTTGGTACCACCACTTCTAGCACCAACACGTCGGGTAAGAGTAAGTTTTTGTTGCCCCACTTCCTTAGCAGTTAGGCAGTGAAGCTCTTAACTCCTAAAGAGTCTCTCTTAAATTTCAGCAAACAGTAACACAAACAGCAGCTTTGTAACAAGTCAGGATGCCGTTGAAAGGGCCCAACAAATGAAAAAAGAACTGCTTGATAAACTGGAAAAGCTGGCTGAAGATCTTCCGCCTAATACACTGGATGAGCTTATAGATGAACTGGGTGGTCCTGAAAACGTTGCAGAGGTAGGCTGCTGTTCACATTTAGAAAACACTTTTTTTTTTTTCCCCCTACTGCAGCTGTACATTATCTGGCTGCAGTGAATCAGTGTCGTCATTCCTCAAGGTTGCGTGTGACCTACATATCTATTAACGAGAACATGTTTATCAGTGCTGGACAGTAATCTCACCGTGATGGGAGTTAATTATTTTGCTGAATGACTCCGAATTAGAGAAACTTGAAGATTATACAAGAGTACAAACAAGAGCTCTGAATGGCTAAATAGGTTATTCCTGAGACAGATGGGTTCTTGTTGGATAGATCATGCTAGTTTCTCTTTTTTTTTTTTTTTTTCTGTTTTATAGTGGTATTTCTCCTAACTAACGGTATTCAATTTGAAGCTGGTATATATAAAAGAGAAAGCAGCTTTAGTTCATCTTCCTAGGCCGTAAAGATTAAGAACCTGTATAATAAAACTGCATTAGGGAAAAGCCTGGTGAATTATCTCTTTCTCAATAACTTCAGGAACATGTCTTTAGTATACTACCTGTCTCTATCGAGTAGAAACATCATTGTGATTTAAAAGACCCTCTTGAAATCAGTGATAATCTCAGATGTCAGTTTAGTTTTTCTTAGTACTCTGGTAAATCTCCTAGGGACAGTAGTATAATACTACATCATTTGTAATAGAAATGTTTTGTTGTGCTTATGATTCCCTGAGTTATCTCTAAATAAGTGTTCCACGTAACAGATAATGGCATCAACCCAAAAATAATCCAAGTTTTCTACATGTAGTTTTGCACTTGGAGTAACATTACTGAATCCATTTTAAGGTTGGTATATGAATAAACAGCAGCATTGCTTGGTTTGGGTCACGTCATATCTTGTGTTGCCATAATGAGCTTGTATTCCCTTTTATTTTTTTAAAGATGACAGGCCGTAAAGGGAGAGTTGTAAGCAATGATGATGGCAGCATATCTTATGAGTCAAGATCTGAACTTGATGTGCCTGTTGAAATTCTGAACATCACGGAAAAGCAGAGGTTCATGGATGGAGATAAGGTAGCCCTTAAAGAGATACAACTTAGACAAACTTGCCAGATGCCATGGTAACACTGATGAAGTTATTCAGGTTGTGACTCTACCATTATCCCACAGTGACTTTTTAGGTATTGTAAGTAGTAGTTAGCATTTTCTATTCACTGCTGTGTCCTGTTTTTCCAAACCAGTATGTCCAGTAGTCCTGTCTAAGACATGGCTGCAGCATGCTTTCGATGTCAGGCTGTAGTTTGGGTGGCCACAGACTTCGGAGCTACGACCTTTTGAGCTGGTCTTGTAAAAGAGCCTATGTTTAAAAGGCAGATAAACCCTCCACATCTCTGATTCCTTTGTCTGGGTGCCTCTGCTTCCAAGAGGAAGTACTGAAATTGAAAAATGGGGGGAAAACCACAAACTGACTTCATACAAATAACTTTCAGTGAGGGGCTGAAGGGAAAAGGTAGAGGGTTTTTTTAGCCTATCAAGGATTGAGAAGTAACGCTGGCAAGAGCGATAGATTGATGGCTTTTGTCCTTTACGTTGCACTCAAAGAAAATGCTGAGTGGAACAATGGCAGTTGAAGCTGATAAAAGGAGGAGGAAAAAATAAATTAAAACCAAACCCAAACCAGCTTTGCTGTGGTTCACTTGAGACATTCTACCACAAGAGGGCAAGTCAAGTAAATGTAGCTGTTGGCATGGAACTTTTATTGTCTGTTGTTACACTTGAGGGTGAACACTCGTGTTCCTGTGATTTGCACACAGTCCAAACATTTACATTCTTCCAAGGCAAATGCACTCACATGCTAGAATGGACGTGTCCTCTTCCTTATACAGTATTAGCAGCAACTTTTTTGTCTCGTGTTGCTTGCTATGGGTGCAGGTGTCCCAGTGTCCCTCTCCTTTTCTTTCTGAAGCGCAGGCCAGCATCAGAGAAACCTGCCCTTTGGAACAGCAAGACTGCACATACTGCCTGCCTCTGTTTGCACAGTAAAGCAAAATCCACTCCTTTCACTCAAAAATAAGCTCATTTGCATTTCTAACTCTGGTAGAGAGACACACCCCATGCACACACACACACAACCCCTCCTTGTCAGAGGAAGACCACATAACAGCAAACCCATTCCAGACTCAGGTTAGCAGGAATTGTAAAATTAAAGGGTTTTTAGAAACTGAATGCTGAATCTTGATCTCAGATTTCTTGCTAACTAACACCTCCTTTCTTAATAAAAGAACATTGCCATAATCTCAGAGGCTGCCAGCTCTGGTATATCGCTGCAAGCAGACCGTAGAGCTAAGAATCAGAGACGGAGAGTTCACATGACTTTGGAGTTGCCGTGGAGTGCGGATAGAGCAATACAGCAGTTTGGTAAAGGACTTTTTTTATATCCTTCCCCTAGTGAACTCAGTAATGCTAACTGATTTTACTGCTAATTAATGGAAAATAAGTTAAAGCAACCTCTTAAGGACCCTTCTGGTCTCCTTTACCCATGAACAGAATCAGTTTTATCTATAATGCTAGCTAATAGTTTTGAAAGAAACCTAGAAAACTTTACACTGCAGTTTAGGGGTTTTTTAATGTATCCAGTATCTTTATGAACATTGCCACAACTCCAGAGCATTTGTGTACTGCCTTCTATTTGCTGTATTACAGCAGAAACTAATTTTCAGCAGGATTAAGCTCTAGCTTTTTTTTTTTTCCCTTTACTCCTCACAATTCATAGTTTATTAGAAACATTCAATGAAGCAGAATTTAACGTGTGCTTCTGCTTACTATCCAGGAAGAACTCATAGATCCAACCAAGTGACTGCTCCAGAGTACGTGTTCCTAATTTCTGAGTTGGCCGGAGAGCAAAGATTTGCATCTATAGTTGCAAAAAGACTGGAGAGCTTGGTAAGATTGTTTCGAGAAGTCTGATCCTTCATTTGAGAAAATACAACTTGGATTTCCTTTTCTTTATTTGATTTAACTACAAAGGTGTGTTTTAACAGGGAGCCCTCACCCATGGTGACAGACGGGCTACAGAAACTCGAGACCTCAGCAGATTCAATTTTGACAACAAGGTGACGGTTCTATTTTTGTTGGAAAGCTTATGCTCTGGTGCCTATTGCACAAATGACCTGTTGAGGATGGGTTTCTTCCATCTCCTCTGAAGTGTTTCACTTTGAACTGTAGAACTTTCTGATAGGAGGCCTCTTTTCTGAGATAGCCAGTAAACACTCTTGATTCTGTTTGCAAAGCCACGTGGAACACAAATGTGTGTAAACTACTTTTCTGTATTTGCTAACAATCCAAGTCTTAAGTAAATGCTGTGTGTCCTTTCAGTCACAACAGAAAGATTAATCTGGCAGTTCTAACTGGACGTTAAGACTGGGATGCTTATACAGTGTAGTTTAAAATTGAAAAGCTAATAACCATTTCCCCTTTGCTATTGCAAGAAAAATGTTTTATTGTGAATTACAAGTACTTGTTAAACCACGTGTGCTTGGGGGCTGAGGCACAAACGTTGGGTCACACTGTTAGAGCAACGTTCTTTTTCTTATGCAGTATGGCAGAAATGCTTTAGAGATTGTTATGAAATCCATTGTGAACTTAGACTCCCCCATGGTTTCGCCACCTCCTGATTTTCCTGGAGACTTCTTCAAAGGTAAGTAGAATTGACTGGATGTAATAGCTACCTTTTGATCGTTCCTCAGGATGCAGAAAATGCAAATAAAATTGGAGCTAGAAAACTTTGTTACTATTTAAATCGACCAGCTGGCCCAGATAGGCTCTCACTGGATGTTATTCCCATGCACGTTGCTTGAATGTTGAAGTTCACGTGTGAAACAAGATAGGGGAACTCTCCCAGTATAAGGCATGTTCTCTGTCTGTTTGGCCAGTGTATTACATACAGTTCACCTTCGTTTTCCTGTTACCTGTTGCAATATCTTGTTCTCCTGTGGGCTTATGTGTAGTGCCATTGGTTTTCCCTGCCTTGTGTTTCCTGGAAGGACAGGAGGACAAGTCTTACTGATGTATTAAGTACAAATTGCAAGCAATGTATTTGGAGAGCATCAAAATTTTGGAACTGGGTCCTGTAAGAAGAATGCTAAACAAACCCCTACCTCATTGGTTTATTTTTAAATGGCAAAGCAGTTGTGATTTAACTTTTCTTTTTCCTAGATGTTCGTCAGGGATTGATTGGCGTAGGCTTGATAAACGTAGAAGACAGATCTGGAATACTCACACTCGATAAAGGTATCTGCCTGTTCAGGGTAGCTTTAGAATGTCACTAGGAATGTCATGGATCATGATAGTGGATTCCCAGCAACAGAACTGAAGTTGTAACTATGTAAAAAGTGACCTTTTTTTGAGAATTTAAAAATTCCTTCTGGAGGAATAGATTTAAGTAGTGTTTTGGAGGTTGAATACTGATTGAGAGCTTGTCATCAAACTTTGTCATTGACTTAATGTATGTATTTTTTTTTTTTAAGATTATAACAATATAGGAAAATTTCTGAACAGAATTCTTGGTATGGAAGTTCATCAGCAGAACGCGTTATTCCAGTACTTCTCTGACACATTAAATGCAGTTATTCAAAATGCTAAGAAGAACGGAAGATACGATATGGGCATCTTGGGTGAGTAAATCAACTTCTCGGTACGCTTGTACTGAAGAAAGAACAGAGAAACAGAATAACTCTAATCTTTCCTTTTAAGATTTGGGCTCTGGGGATGAGAAAGTAAGGAAGGCAGACGTTAAGAAGTTTTTAACTCCTGGATATTCTACCTCTGGACATGTAGAACTATATACAGTAAGTTAATTCTGTATCCTCTTCGTAGGAACTAATAAAACTCTGCAATCAGCAAAGCGTGTGTGGAGTGAGGGGAAGTTCCAGGCCTTTCACTGGGCAGTATTTGGTTCTACAGTTCTTTTACTTCCTGTCTCTGTAACTGTTTTAAAGCCTGTTCGCATTCCAATACCTCTTCATGACTCTCTTCTAGATCAGTGTAGAGAGAGGAATGTCTTGGGACGAAGCAACTAAGCTCTGGGCAGAACAGACTGGTCCAGATGATGGATTTTACTTATCGCTACAGGTAAGACTTTTTTGTCTCTTGGATTATGTTCAGAGAAGGGTTTTTGGAGGCTAACCAGATACACTGTCTCCTGAAAAAGTTACCGTGCAAATTAATTACTGTTCAGTTTTGCAAAAACACTCAATCTTAATGTGGAAATTCAAGTAGGGTTTGATTCCACTGCTAAGTATGACCTGCTCCTTTTTAGCTGCTCAGGATATTTTTCTGATGGGAATGTGAGCCCAAATTAATAGTTCTTATTTAAACCTGCATCAAGAAACCAGGTGCTTTCACTGTAAGGAAAAGTTTGAGTTCTCAGTGTGTCCTTACTGGTTGTTTTATTGCACTTGCACACAGTTGCTCTGTAGAGAACACAGGGGTATCTGCTTAAACATGCTGACAATATCTACCTTAGACTTAAAATGTTTTTGTCTTCCTTTTCCAGATAAGAAATAACAAGAAAACTGCTATTCTAGTGAAAGAAGTGAATCCTAAAAAGAAGCTTTTTTTAGTGTACAGACCAAATACTGGGAAACAACTCAAACTAGAAACATGTGCAGACCTGAAAAAGAAATATAAAAAGGTAACCATTGAAATTATGATCATTTTAAACTTAGAAAAAATCGAAAAGAAGTGTAAGGACTTTCTTTTTCTGGTATTTGTGTATAATTCTGGCAAATGAAAAACTAGGGTTATTTTTCCAGAGCAGAGCTTGTATTTGGGTCTTTTTAAGCAGGTCTGCATGGTTCCTGCATCTGTGTATCTAAAGCTTTCTGAACATAAATAAGCTGTGGTAATATAAAAGGAGGGGTTCTTTTAGAGTCTAGCAAGGGAAAGTCTTGCTTCTGTGCAAGGTGTGCTCTTAAACAAGCAGCTCTGTAAGCTGGTAAGATGTCTGACACGCCTCTTAATTTTATGGTGCTGAATTTGCAAAAACTTGAGGAAACTTCAGAGATCAGCTTGGTTATTGGGAAAGCTCTCAGATGCTGCTGTTCATTTTGCTCATCCTTTGAGGTGACATTTCCATTGAATAGCCTGAAATCCTAGGCTAATGTAGCTCTTCACCAGCACCAACGATGGTCCTCCCTCTTTTTCTCATAGCAATGACCACATTTCTGTTCTGTACGGGTCTTGATGTGTTTTACTTTATTACTGTTCCACTTGGCCTTTTCCAGGTACCTTCTGAAGATGCTCTGCCCCACTGGTTAGAGCAGTACAATTCTTCTGCGGATACCTGCACCCATGCTTATTGGTTAGTATTTCTGTGCACGTAGATGCTTTACCTTAAACTGTTCACCTAAACTGCTTTATCACAACTCCCGTTGTTCTGCTGTTCATATGAAATCTTTCTTGTTTGAAGAAAAACTGTCCCCTGACCAGTGAAATCCACCCAACCTTTGAGGGGAGACAGGAAGCTTTGCACTTGCCCAAAGTCCTAATGTATTAGAGGAATGCCAATGTATAAATTGCTCTTGGAGTAGAATGACCCAGGAGCAGCTTCTGCTCTTCTACGTGTCTTGATCAGGTCTGTTGTTGTGATAGGATAGTTCAGATGTTAGTTGATGGGGAAAAATACATCTTTGTGTAGAGATGAGACAGATGTCAGAAACAGCTGCCTCTTCTGTGTCTGAATTCAGCAGCTCCTGTCTTAATTCCTAAAGAGCAGCTGAACTGGTAGAAGTTTCAGTTAACATTGGAGCTTCTGAAGTACACTGATCAGATACCACTTTGATATGTAACAGTTCTGGGTTTTCAGGTGATGGAAACCAGTGGTACATTGGGCTTAAAGCTGACTGTACATTTTGAAGGTGTGATCCTAAATAAGCTGACACTTCTGAAAGCTTTTCCCTTCAAGGCACACTGTGGATGAAGTATCCTGCTCTCACTGTGTACTTGCAGCCCTTGCTCAACTCTCAATACGCGTTAAATAACTTCGTCTCGTTTTTAATTGACCTGGATGCTTTCTGTTTGCAGAATTCTCTTGAAAGCTTCTTTTTCTTTTTTCCTCTCTTTCTCCTGTAGGAGAGGCAATTGTAAGAAGGCAGGCTTGGGATTAGTTTGTGAAGTGGGACTTCGCTGTCGAACTTACTATGTCTTGTGTGGTTCAGTATTGAGCGTCTGGACAAAAGTAGAAGGCGTTCTAGCCTCTGTGAGTGGCACCAATGTGAAGATGCAGATCGTTCGCCTAAGAACAGAAGATGGGCAGAGGATCGTAGGTAAGTGACTTGGCTGCTGCTTCGTTTCCAGCTTGGTGTAGAAGGCAGCTGTGAAGTTACAAGTCACTCTGTTGAGAGTCGTGTAGGAGATTTCATGAAGATGCTTACAAGAGAAAAGGCTGGTCAGTGTGTGTGTTGAGGAGCAGCAGAAATACAGCTAGGAAATCTGTGTTTGTAGTGCCAATGGTAGCTTGAGTCAGGTTAAAGGAGGAAGACTTTTTTTTTTCAGCCAGGCTTCAGAACACTTACTCTCTCAGCTCTTTTGATTTACTAGGGAAAAAAATTACATACTCCACCTGCTCCAGCCAAGCTACCTTTGAAACCATAAGGCTTCCACCTTTTTCCCCACTTATGGCAAAGAATAGTAAGCACTTGGAGAGGTGGTTTTCGTGTTTGAGCTACTGAAAGTCTCATCAATAGTTCAGAATTACTTCAAGATGATTGTGACTTCTTGTCACTAAGCCTCATACCAGGTACCTCAGGCTGAACTCACCATAGGTATTTTATTTACCATGTGGATTTCCTGTGGATGTGCAACATCATGGCAGCTCCTACCCTAGCAACAGTTTTCTAAGATGTTTAGACATGAAAAACCTGGTCTCAACTTTCACGATGTTTTAACTTCTGTGAGACTAGAAAATCAAAAATAGTTGACTTCTGGTAAGCAGACTTGTCTGCAGGGGCAAAATGGCACCTTCATTGCTTCAGGATGCAAAGGGTGTAGTGACTTGTGAAGATAAACCACTTACTGAGAAGCAGAACTTGTAGCTGTGCTTGATTAGACTCGATATTGGCAGTGGTCACTGATGACTGGTGCCTGAATGAGATGGTGGAATCAGCAGCCTGAGGTTTTAATGAACGAGTCGTTTGCGTGCTGATGAAAGAATGGATTTGTTGGCTGTTTTCAGGTTTGATCATTCCTGCAAATTGTGTCTCGCCCCTCGTAAACCTCCTGTCAACATCAGACCAGTCGCAGCAGCTTGCAGTACAACAGCAGCAGATATGGCAGCAGCATCACCCGCAAAGCATCACCAATTTCAACAACGCATGAGAGGACAAACTACAGGTGTTGACTTTGGTGTTTGAGGAAAAGGCTGTAAAAGCATATCACTTGCATAAAAAAATCAGGGACAGATTCCAAAGAAATATAACTTTTTCAGTTCAGTTGTGTGCTCTCAAATACTTTGGGAATAAAGAGATCTAAAAAGGTTGGTAGAACTGAAAGCCAGCAGTTGTTTATGGTGGTGCATCTGTCTTTCCTTATGCTCTCTGTAGTGCTTCCTGTTTGCTTTTACTTTTTGGCCTTTTAAGCTACAAACCACAATTTGTTTGAAAATGCTTGAAAATCCCCAAGCAGGCTTTATTTTTATCTTGTCATACAGTGCTCAGGGTTTAACGCAGTGCATCGATGCCATTGCTGTGGGAGATATCCTTGAATGCATGTATTGAGTATATATATATAAAATATATATTGGGTTTTTCTCTTCAATTTCTGAGTTTATAAAAGCATGAAACCTAGAGGTTGCACATCATGCATTCAGGTTCCTTCCCAGTTTCTGTTCGACAGTGCATGTCTTTGGAAACGGGCATGGACAGGATAAACACACGAGACAGGACTTCAGAGAGAAACACAATCTTAGTTGTACAGCATTGGTTATTGCATTTTTATAGTGTTTATACCCAGGTGTTGCATTTTTTCTGGTTCTCTCCTGGGGGTTATATATTTGAGTCTACAACATGTTCCTTTTTTTTTTGTTTTTGTGATAAACATCCTAAATTAAAATTAGTTCCTTTTTAATGTATTAATGGTATTCCTAATGTGTACTGCAAAGATGGCTGGATGCCTATTTTCCTTAAATTGAAGCATTTCCTTAATCCGAGGTGGTTATGGAAACTTAAGTGCAAATTCACTTCCATCTCGCATACAATCTTATATTTTTTACTTCATTAATGTAATTTAATTTGTCACTTGTAAGATGAAACCTTACTTGAGCTGTAAATTAGAGAATGGGAAACACTTGAGGGTTACGCTGTATGTGCTGTTTCTGTTACCCAGTAACTTGAATACTGTTTAATATGTTGTAAGACATTGTAGAGTTTATCTGGAGCTGTTTAAAAGAAATTGTAATGTACAAATGTGAATAGTCACTTATCTATAATATGGGTAAGTTTTGTTTTGCCTATAATAGTAGATGTTTATAAGAAAGTGAAGGACAATGTTTGTCATTTCTTGCTTGCACAGGTTGCACTATTGAAAAATTGAGATTGTATAAACCTGTCCAAAAAAACTACAAGATAATGATCTTGTAGATGTCAAATAAAAGTTATTGTACTAACAAAAAGTGGAGTCTTGTTTAGGCACTCACTGTATTCCAAAAAAACTAACAAGTCTGTACAATTGGAACCTGACAGGACTTGACCTGTTCCAAGCTGCTTTAACCAGGCTTCTATCTTGTAGCCCAAATATCTTGCTAACGAGGCAAGAAGTAAACCATGTTCAAACCTTGATGCGTATTTCAAGTAGGGCTCACCTGCCCGAGCCCTCCACTGCAGCCTCTTGCTCCTGTAAACCCCTCAGACAAAGAGGTTTTCTGTAAGTCACAGGGACAGAAGTTCCACAGCTTCAGGCTGAAGGGAGCTCCCTTCCATGAAGAATTTCCCTCCAGGGTGCTGTTGGGGAGGGAGGTCTGCCTGCTCTCCTCCTTCCCAGTCTGCATTGGTCAGGGGAGGTGAAGCCTCTGCACGTGCTCGTGCCTAACTGGAGATGCAGATCCGGAATAAATTGGCACGCTCCCTGTTGCTGTAGCGCCTGCTCCATAGCTGGGAAGTACTTGGAATGCAGGTGGTAGGTGTCTTGGGAGTTTTTGAATCCTCTGGTAGTAAGGGGAAGCTTGCTTGAGTGCTGTGCTACCCGTAGGAGCTGGTTGTGGCCTGGAAAACTAGGCCACAGACAGGGTGTGGGGGAGAATGTTCACGTGTTTCGTACTCACCATTGGATGTGTTTGGCATCCGCTCCAGGAACAGCAGTGGGATTTGGAGAAGGACGTTGACAGATCACTGCTGCAGCAGCGAGTGAACCCGAGTGCTACTAACAGCAACTCTTTAAAAATAACTATTATTCTTTGGTGTAGAAACTTCTGCTCTCTGCAATGGATCACAGATAGTGATCTATGGTTTGTTTTTTAAAACAAATGATTATTTCAATGCACTTCAGTTCCTAAGTGCTCTTCTCAGCCTGTTTTGCTAACTGTGGTTACTGGGATGAGCAAATACTCTGTATTGATAACCAAACCACCCTCTTTCAGGACTTCATGGCGTATGCTCTTCCCTTACTGCCTCTTAAATGTCCTAAGGGCTCATTTCTGGAGAGAGAGAACCCAACAGGACATAAAAGGTCCATAAAAACTGTTCCTATTCCAGAAATCCCTTTTCCCCCCTCTCCCCCCACCTTCCTGTCCTTCACCTGCTGTCTGCTGCTTGCCACCAGCAATGCCTTGGCTTTGTTATTCAGCTGCTAACACGGTGTTACACCATCTTCAAGGTTAAGATCAGGAAAAAAAACCCACCCCACAATAACAAGCTACAGAAATATTTTCTCTCTTTAAAATTTCTGCTTGAGGTGTGGGTTTTTTTGGTAGTAGCTTGTTCTTTGCTTGAGCTGCTGATAAAGCTTGGGGGAGACAAGGAATATAAATAGCCCTGGGGATGGGATCAGGAACAGCTCTGCAGTATCCTCTTGCAGCACTGCCCATAAGACAAACATCCTCACAGGGAGGAAAAAGGAGAGACCAAGTGTCATGTCATACAAATTACCAGCCTGGGCAGGGATGGTCTCTCATTTCCTGCTTGTGGGGAATTGATCTGCTTTATAAAAATCACCCTCCAAAAAGGGGATCAAGTTTATAAAGGACAGATGTCTGATAACAGGGGCAAAGCTAAATGTAAAGTGGTAGTAGTTCCTGTACTGTGTGGGTTTTGGAAGCATGCTGTAGAAGGGGAAGATACGTATTTCAGTTGACTTAGGTGTTAGCAGGGATAAAATTGGGGGGTTTCATTTTTAAATTGTCCCTTGACAGCAACTGAATTTTGACTCTTAACTAGTTTCCTACTTGGGGCATGTCTGACACAGCAGATACAACTGCAACCCACTACACCCCCCTCTGCACAGCAAGTTTTCAATTATTTTTATCTTTCCAATCGTTGTATGGCCCATTGGGAACACACCTCCTGGAAGGACTTAAAATTCCCCAGAGATGCTGCTTGTCTGGTCAGCGTGGAGTATTCCTTTGTCAATGGAGAAAGCTCTGCAACCTGTAAACATTTGTCAAGTGAACTATCAAGGGAGTTTTATATGTTTCTTTTTGCATTTGGAATAAGCTTCGTTCAGCTCCCATCACAGTCTGTACATATATAGAAAGTCTGTATGTATATAGAGATGTTAAAGGCTACTGAATTACTGAATGTAAATAACTTTTGTTTTCCTTTGTGGTTTGCTTTTTGTTTCTTTGGGTTTTTTGGGGTTTTTTTTTCTTCATGACCTTTCCAAGATGTATTCCTATTTTCTCAACCTGCCATGCAGGCAGTTTGTGTGTACTTTGAAATATATATAGCATATATAAACCTTCCAAGGGATGTGTGCATATGTTGGAGATGTTATATGTTGTCATCGTTTCTTTTTCAAAACTCTTTTGTCTTCTATGATCCTCTTGATGCTGTGTGGTTTTATTCTCTTTTTTTTTTTTTTTTTTGCATATAATGCATTTTCTTGAGAGAAACGAATTCCCAGCGTCTTTCAGTGATTCACTTCTTAGTGCCCGTATCAGAAAGAAACAGATTTAGATTTCCATGTGGTTTGTTTTCTTTAGTCTTTTTCAGTGCATTTTGGACCTTGAGCTTTAGTCCTGGATACGTTTCCATTTTCTTCCGCTCATTAGTATCTCTAGTTGTGCGTTCAGTGACCTCCTTCAACACGAGTTCTAGAGTTAAATACATCAGCAATAGGACCTGTCACTGTCCTAACATGTAAAGGTATGATCACTATGTTCCTATTAAATGTTAACTGTCTTAAAAGCACTCTGGAACTCACAGACCCAGACAAGGGTAGGGGTTGGAAGGGACCTCCGGAGACAATTTAGTCCGACCCCCCTGCCATAGCAGGGTCACCCAGAACAGGTTCCACAGAATAACGTCCGGGCAGGTTTTGAAAGTCTCCAGAGAAGGAGACTCCAAGGCCTTTCCCCTAGAAAGGTGGGTAGGTTGAGAGTAAAGAAGATACATCTCTTGCAGAGTATTTCCTGGGAAAGTTTTAAGCTTCCTGTAATGTCTAAAGGTGCAAAATGGAGATAACAGAACTTTGTTACATTTGGAAAAAGGTGCATGTTTTTAACTGCCAGATAACCCCCCATATATCTGTATCAAAGTTAGAAATTAATGAGAAATCCCTTGAGTTGTCTGTCTCTTAAAAGCCCTTAAGCTTCCAGCAGTTGTCACACAGGTTTTGCCCTTCCCCTTTTGCTGGGAGGGACTGTGTCCCTACAGTTGTCTCCTGATTGAAGTGGTTTGCAAAGTCCCTTGACTGGAGAGTCGCTGCAAGAAGCATCCAACTGCACGTAGCAACGCCGCTCCTCTGCTGCCTTCTGCGGTCAGTACCAAGCTTCAACAACGAGTGCGGAGACAGAAGGGAGGTGGTTTTGTGCTGTCCCAGCAGCTGCAGCCTAGGGTTCCGTGTCCCAGGCTCTTGTGGTAAAGACTGCCAAAGCTGGCACCAGGAATGACGTAACTCGACCACAAACGTGCCCGAGCGTGGGGTGAGACATGGGAAACCTCCAGGGCTGACGCTTCGGCCGGGAGCAGCCTTGGCCTCCCTCGCTGCTTAAGGTGCACAGTGAGTTTGAAAAGCTGCAATTCTCTTTTTAGGCAGAAAAACATGTAGGAGGGGAGAAAAGACTGGAAATACCAGTGTGCCTTGGGCACGGTTACAGCGGCTGAGGGCAGATTGCCTCTTAGAGCTTATGCTACAGAGCGATAAGTAAGAACTTACTTGATGTGATGTGCTTTGCTGTCCCTTAATTGGTCCAAATTAATTTCTGAGTCAAGGAAGTTTGAGGCAGTAATAAGATTGAAGAACAAGAACTGGACAGTTTAAGTCAAGGCTTAATGTAAGGGAGTTTTTCACCTGCTGTGCCATGAACCGAGACCGTGAGTTTTTGTCAAACCACCCGCCTCACGTGTAGAGGCCGCTGATGTTTCTTTCCAGAAGAGAGGACAGACTGAAAATAACGGATCTGGGGCAGTTAAGCTGCAGCTTAACCAATCTAGAAACACATCCAGATTTAACCTCTGCGTGTGTTAAGTTTTACTTTGTCAGAAGAAAGTTTGGTTAGTGATTCTGAGCTTAGCTGTGCTTAGGGCATAACTTCCATGAGGCAGATCACCTGTGGAGGAGGAGTTTCCCTGTTCTTGATTGGCACTGGGAAAGATGAAGAGGCATTTCTACTGACAGTCCTGATTCCATATGTATTTATCCAGAGATGCTGACCAGGAAAGTGCCCGATTCACTGCAGACACAATGGCATTTCTATTTGCCCAGTCATTTGATTTCTTTTTCAGTCACTGGCCACAGTCCCGCAGGTTACTGAGTTTTACTTGAGGTGGGTGCTCTCTGCCCGAGGATTTTCCTGAGCAGACAATACCTGGCCATGCCACGTGGCCTCCTATGAAGTGACACAATTATGAGTACCTGGCAATAGAATATTACAGCAAAGTTTAGAAATATTTATACTCAAAAAAAAATGACAAACTGTGGAACATGATGGAATTCTGTATCGAGAGTTGTTGGGCAGGGTGTTTTTATTAAAAAAAAAAAGTTAAATAAATTAAACCGACTATTATGTTGGTTTGGGTGGAGGGTTTTTTTTTCCCCCTTTTAATTTTCTGTGGGGGAACTTCTCCACATCGATTGTTTATACTGGAACACTTCTCGGCGATACTTACTGCGTACACTAAACATACTCGTTGCCACTCCAATTTAGGTCCCTTCAGACTGGTAGAAGTCGTGTTACAATAATCCAAACATCTTTTCTTTCAATCCACTTAAATACCTGGCACTTCACCTGCTTAATTCCATTGGCTAATTAGACTGGCTTTAGTGGTAGTTAAGAGGAGATTCATGGCATTCTCTGAGTGCTAATTGTAATGATCTTAAAAAAGGGAGGAGAGTTTATAAAAACTGTATCAAGATTGGAAAGTATCAACTGCTTCATAATGTATGCATAGCATGCAAATACCTTTCCTTTATCCAGAGAGTTAGTTTGGGATAAACAGACTAATCTAATCTTATTTTTGTGAATCATTTTATCTTGACTTTTGGTCTCATTTTCTCTAAATCTGGAAAAGTGATGCTGCCAAGTTCCCAGCAATAAACGAAGATGCCCAAACCTCAGAATTTAACTATTCATTTTCATAAAACGGTAGACTTTGCTCTGGAAGTAAGGGAGAAATGTCCTTAGAGAGGTTTTCTTTGGCTTTTTTCCAAGATGTAAATAATACACCTTAAAAATGCCAGAGAGGCAGCTTGTGAGCTGATGGCTCCTACCTTTGCAAGTCCAAGGTTTGTATGTTCCTTCCTTCTATGTCTCTAAGGTGGAAGAATCTGCTGTGCCTGCTATAAATATATCAATTGCAGGGCATGAAACAGAGATTGGTACCAGCGTAGCCAGAGTGACAAGTTAAATCACAAACCAGGACGCAAGTGATTTAATTACTCCTGGGTAAGATCTCCCCTGAAATTTCTTAATAGAAACTCCCCTGAATAAAGTCGTAGATGTGAGCGATGAACCGGAGAAGCTCTGAGCCTGCAGCTGGTCCCTGCAAACCATCCCCAGTGTTCCCTGCTCCATGCAGGAGAACTGGGCTTTGGGACTTGGTGCAGTGCTCAGCATCGGGACTGTCCTGGCGACAGCTCCTGCCTGCTTTTGTGCGAGGCTACCAGTTGTCCCAGCCCCAGTTTGGGCCTTGGGGCTGCAAGACTGGCCCTCTGCTGCTTCCTGGGATGGACTCAAGCAAAACACTGGTGTTTCCTCCCACCCCTGGCAAGAGAAAAGCACATCCCAGGCCCCCAAGGATGCCATGGTCCTGCTCACCCCCCTGAACGGCCTTGTGGGCTGCTGGCCCACGCTTCAGGCTTGGGCTGGAGCCTCAGCCGCGCTGCGTTCGATCGCTGGCGAGCCTCGGCCTCAGACTGCACCATTTAAATTACAGCCGACAACGCCGTCTCTGCCAGGGCGTAAATCCTTCACATCCGGCGTCGTCCCTCCCTTTCCCTGCGCACACCGAGAGCGCCCGACGGGCCGGCGCTGCGGCTGCCAGGGCGGCTGGCTGGCTGGCCATGGAGCCACCGGCTCCGTGGGGAAGGCCCACGGCGTGTCTGCCCCGGAGAGGCAGAAGGGTTTTGGAGAAGGGTTTTGTAGGCAGCGTTGCAGGGCAGGGGGCTGCCGCTCTTCAGGGCGATGTGTAGGGAGAGTTTGGTGATTTGGCAGTGTGTTTCCAAGTGCCGGTGCTGTGGGCACCCCCCTGCCCCTCCATCTCTGCTGGGAGAGTGAACCCCAGCCATCGGCAACACCAACGCTCTCGCTGAGCCAGGCACAGAGCCTTTTACACCCGTGATCCTCCTACACCAGCACCAGCTTAGCGAGGGACATCCTCAGGGCCCTCCCTTCTGCATGGAGTGGTGTCCTGGGGTAGGAGCTCAGCAGATGTCCTAGACCCATCCTGGCAAAAGCTGTGCCTGGGGCTTGGCGTGGGCGAGGGAAGGAAGCACCGTGCCCAGCAGTGAGAGACCTGTGGCATCTGACTGGAGACCACCGAGGAGCTGCCCCTACCATGCGCTGCACCTCGCTGGGATTTAACCCCTGGTTTTCCTCTCTGCTCTGTGCTCTTCTCTCCCCTGAGTTGCTGTGAAGCTCCACATTCCTTTCCTCACAGTCATTTCCATTTTCCAGCCCTGGGCTTTGCTTCCACTCTCTCCTCCACTTCCTTTGCTCAGATGACCAGTAACAAACCAATTAGGGATGCCCCCAGCAACCTTTACAGTCGGTGTTGGAACGAAGCTGTGAGGGACAGAGGTGTTTGTGCCTCTCAGCTGCTTGTTTCAGGATTATGTCACTGGTCTGGCGACACTTGGTTTGCACACTTGGAAGGCTTTCTGTGTGTCCCCCCAAAACAACTGGATTCTGCAGCCATGGCGGGTGCCACATGGACACTTATTGCCACATGAGCACAACCTGATCAGGGCATTTGGGTGTTTGACACCAGCCTGCCTGCAGGAAGCACTTCAGGTGAGACAGTGCTCAGTTTTGCTGTGGATTCCTCTGCTCCTGGATGCAGAGTAGGTTCAGGAGCTTTCCCAGACAGGGCTGGGATGAAAGCAAGTCTCCGAGCCTCCTCTGCCCCAGCCAAAGGGTGGGGTATTCCCTGCCCCGGGCCCAGAGCCGCGCAGGGCGGGAGGCAGAGGCAGCCCAGCCGTGCCAGCTCACGGCACCCCAGGCCAGGCCGCCCTCCTTGGCACGGCCTTCAAGGGCTCGGGAGTGGGAGAGTGAGGAGAGTCCAGCCCGCAGGGCAAGAAGGGAGAGTCCTTCCAGGCAAACCAAAGGAATGGGGCAGGGTGGAGCGCTCGTTTGTCTGGCAAGGCGATGCGGGGAAGCCCTGTAACGTGGGGATAACGTGATAATCCAACCCTGCGAGCAACAGCAAGGAAAGAGGAGCCCCTTGGCCTGAGTCCCCGGCCGGGCAGCTGGCCTGGCTTCACCCCATGTCTGCAGGGCACAGAGAGCTGTCCTGCTGGCTCAAGGGGGCTCAGTAGCTTTATTTCGCTGCTCTCAACAAGCAAAATGAAGCTGTTTCCTTTACACTCCTTCTTTTCTTTGCTGGTTTTCATTGGAACAGGGGCTGGTTTTGATATTGGTGCCGGGTGCTTGTTCGCCTGGCAAACTGCAAAGAGGAAAACTCTCATTAGAGAGATTCCAGGCCTGTGCTTTTGTGGCTGACGGCTTGGAAACTTCTCATTCCCGC
Organism: Todiramphus chloris collaris; assembly: GCA_025345505.1. Classification (NCBI taxonomy): domain Eukaryota; kingdom Metazoa; phylum Chordata; class Aves; order Coraciiformes; family Alcedinidae; genus Todiramphus; species Todiramphus chloris. Next base: position 3,710,341 of record JANVCC010000060.1, on the reverse strand, counting down.
TCTGTGGTCCTCCAGGGAGACCTCCAGCCAGAGCAGGAGAGAGCAGCCTTGCTATTCGAGCTATCTCGACGGTAAACCCAGCGCAGCATTACGGCCTCTTTGTTGTAAACATTTCCAGCCTCTTCCGACAGCTTTACAGGTGCTATTTGCTTTTTCTCCTTGTGGTAGATGCCATCTCTAAGGCAGAACGTCCCCCTCAAAGATGGAATGAGCCTGGAATCGGCTCCTCAGCCCATAGGGCAGCACCCGCGCAGCGATGCTGAGCAGCTGTCTGCCTGGCAGGGCTGTTCCACTTGGCAGCCAGACAAAGGACTCAGGAGTAGGAGGAAAACAAGGCTGGGAGGGAAAGTCGCTCCAGATAATACCGCATCTGGCCTGGGAGGAACCATCTGAAAGTGGGGAGCAGGGCTTGGCTGGGAAAAAAAAAGTTTGTCTGGGAGAATTTAAGGGGAGAGCCTGCCCAGAATAGGCATCCAAACTTCGATCCGAAATTGTTGCAGGGCTGTCTGCTGACGTGGGCCAGGCACTGGGAGAGGATTTCCTGGGGCCTGGCTCATGGCCGCTGCCGCAGGGCTTCTGGCTTCGGCGCTCTGTGTCGCAGCCCTCCTTGCAGAGGGTCTCAGAGGGTTATTCCCGTGGCAGGGGAGCGATCCAGAGCTGCCAGAGGTATTTTGAGGTGTGAAAAGAAAAAGCAACACAGTAGAAGTGGGGAATCTGTATTTCTATTCAGGACTGGGTGATTTTCGTGCATTTTAGTGAGGCCGGGGCAGTAAGCAGCAAACCTCAGCCGAAAGGCAAATCGCAGCGGAGGGACACCAAGGGCTGTCAGCTTTATCTCGGGAACAAAAAGAGCAGGGGGGGAAACCTTGTACCATCAGCAGGAAGCAGTTGTTGGGAACAGAGACAGGAATGGAAGGAGCTGTAGCAAGGTGATAAGAAGGGAATGTCAAGGGTGCCAAAAAGGATAAAATGCACCATTTTTCCCTCTGTGGCAGCATCCCAGACAGCCCCAGGAGCATGTGAGGTGTCCCCAGGGCAGGGCCTGGGGAAGGAGGTGCTGTGCACCAGGAGGTGCTGGCTCAATTAGGAACCCGGTAAGAAAGGTACGAAGCTCTGTGAAGAGCTGTTTGTAAGAACTGACACTCCCTTGCCTCGACCACTGTCATTCCTCAAAGGTGTTAGGCTTGACTTTGCTCCAAACTTCAAAAGCTTAAATTTCATCTTAGCTCTGTCAGAGACTTTGGTTTGGATGATCCTCTTAGTTTTAGCACAACCGAGAGGTTTGGAGGCTTGCAGATCAAATCTGTGCTCATAAACTTGTAGATGCATCTATGGTTATTTTAGGTACTGGATCCCTAGAAACAAGGGGATAAGTACGTTCCAAAAAAAGGAACAAACTTCCCATCTCTTTCCCCTTGCTGCTAAGTGGGTCTCTCTGGTGGGTAAAGGACAGTTCAAATATCCCTGAGCCACTCAATTCATTAATCCTGACACCAATTAATTACATTGAAATGAACATGCAAATGTAATGTTTTATCCATGTCAAAGACACACCAGATAAAAACAGGGTCTTGCCCTGCCATCTTTACTTCTCCTCACTGTCGATTTAATCCAAGATGATAAGAAACAAGCCCAATTTGCTCTCTCCATTTGCAGGTCTCCAAGCACGTGTAGCTCTGCAGACACTGATGGCCACTTAGCTTTATTTCTTGATAAAAGGGGACGAATGAATTTGTCTTAAAGCAGTGCCCAAGGACCTAGCTCTAGTCTCAACACCCAGCTGCCAGCACCTCCCAACAGCACGGCTTTGCACGTCCCACCCTCGCCAGAGGGGTATGGCGTCCAACCTCGCCAAGCTTCGGGAAGGGAAAACCTCCTGGAGATCAGTCAGACCTTGGCTAAGCAGGGGCTGGAAGGCTTTCTCTGTGGAAACACTGGCTGCTGAGTATTCCCAGTGGTTTGGGAGGAGCAGAGGTGAGAAAGTCAAACCAGGAGAGGGAACGGAGAAATTAAAAAGAAAAGCAAAAGAGGAGGGGGTCAGGGTGAATGCTGCAGATCTTACACAACCAAGAAGAGGTAGCCGTGCCTGGAAAATACATCATCTGCGCCTGCAGACGACGGAAGAGACAGGCACCTCTCACTGCCCAGCCTCCCTTGCTGAAAAACACATCACACACGTTTATTTTCACGTTACCTCTTAGCGTGGAGAAGACTTGAAAATGTCACATGTGAGATAAAATGGCTCTGCTTTATTTCCTGCTCTATGACTTGGCCGCTTGGTGATTAAAGAGCTGCTTTTACTGTCAGCAAACAAGACTGTGCCACCCGGTCTGCAGAGCAGGGACCTGCGGCTTGCTGCGAGCAGCTTGGAGCACGCTGCTGGAGCCGGAGCCAGAGCTGGAGCCAGAGCTGGAGCGGTTACACTCGATGCAGGGCTTGCGTGTGCTGAACACAGCCCTCAGTGGCGCAAGCTGCTGCGATGTAAAACCAGTTTAAACTGCAGGCAGCCCCTCCGAGGGAGCTTGAATCTGTGGTCACCCTGCTGAACAGTCAGCCTGGGGCCCAAGCATGGTGGTGGTTTTATTCTTGTGGCCACACCTGGTTCAGAACAGCTGAAATGAATCCACAGAGCACATGGCAGAGAGGGGGAACTTCTACGTACTTCCTACCCAAGCCAACCTCAGCGGTGCCGGAAAAAAAAAACCCCCAAGAGTCAATGAGTGAAGTCCGTTGAAGTTCACACCTACCCTGAGGCTGAGCAGCGAGGCTGTCACTGACCAAGGGTCTTGTGTCTTGTCTCACCACTGCTACCTGAGCCCAGAGAGCTGCAGAGCAGACGTAAGATATTGAGATGTGGTGGTATTGCTGGGTTCCCACTTCCAAGGGCAAATCATCTCACCTTACACGCCTGACCCTCCGCTTGCTTCAAAGCTCACTGTGTCTTGTGCTGAAGAGCAGATGGATAATCTTTACAGGATCATTTCCTTACCCCCCCCACCCCGCCTAATATTTGGAAGCTGTTATTATTAAACCCAAGCAAAACACAGGGGATCTTGTTCTTCGCAGTGCCGCTCTGAGTGCAGTTTTGTAGAGTTGGTGTAAAGCCGTGAAAAACACGGCAAGCTCGGAACGCTCACATTTCGCACTCGCTTGGTGTGACTGTAAACAACTGCATGGCAGTGGAAAATCCCAGAGCAGCGTGCCCCTCGCTGCAGGATTCCTCTGGCCTTCCAGGAATCAGCTGAAAGACAGTTATTTACAAATCTGGAAGTGAAGCTTTAGGGATGGGAGGTTCTCACTCACACAGTGCTGGATGTCAGGGTTTACCAGCGCGATCGTTTGGGACTCTAATAAAACGACACAGTCAAAGCCCCAAGCACCAGTGTGAAAAAAACTGTCACTTAGCATGTAATTCTATGCCTGGGGCTCTCGGGTCCTCTCTCTACCAGGCCAGAGTGTGGATCGGTTGTTGTAAGGATAGCTTGTGCCATTCTGGGCTTCACCACGACAGCCAGAGTCGCGCGCTTGGACTGGAGAGAAAATACACCACCGTTAACAAGATCACGTTGTTCATCTGGTACCAGCCATAGTTTTCAGATGTTCCTGACACGCAGTGAGCTGGGAAGGGGGTTCAAAGGCTGTCTCGGTTTTCCCACCCTGCCTCAATTCTCCTTTGTGTGAAGGAAATCACCCCATGACTATCTCCATGTCTTGGCAACGGAGATGTTACCTGCCTCCCTCCACTGAGCTGCCCACAGTCAGAAAGGCTACTGCCCTAAATCAGCCTCACTTCAATGGAATTTGCCCCTGATTTCCAAGGAGCCAGGATCAGGCTCTCTGTGTTTGCTGTCACCAGCTTTAAGAGCAGCGTAGCGCCTCGGACAGACATTAATTAGCACGCACAATAAAACTGCCAACTACCTCACTGATCTCAGAGGGATTTCTGGCAAGATACTCATGTGGGTCCTGTGGGTCTCAGGCTGAGCTGTGGACCGAAGGAGAGGCTGTCCAGGTCCTGAGCAGTTATATTGGTATAAAACTGGAATAATCTGATAAATTACAGAGGCGTGTGTGATAAATTATAGAGGTTTGTTTGAGACTGACACGGGGAACAAACCCGAGTATCTTACAGTGAGAAGGATGAGTTTTGCAGCATCAGACACAGTCTGGAAATCTTCATAATTTAACATGCAAATATTATTTAATTATTGGGGGGGGGTTACTTCTGCTTGCAAGATGAAAATGAGTCGATTATCAACAAGATTAGTGTTTATGCTTGAATCCCTCAGAGGCTGCAATCTACATTAACCTTCAGCCTTCAAGTGGAGAGAAATCGTGGTTTCAAAGGAAAAAAAAAAAAGGAGGCAGATTTTTTTTTTCCTTGTCGGCGCCTAAGGGGGGAAAAAAAATAAAAATCTAAAATTATCAACAGGTATTTTCCATGGAAATTAGCGGGGGGAGTCGGGGAATAAATCAGAGGTGAACGCCCGGAGTGAGGTGAGGGGGGGGAGGCGGGAAAGGCAGCGCCACTTGGGCCACCCTGAGGGACGCGCCAGCCCCCCCGCCCTGCCAGCGCCTGCTGCCCGCGGCCCCCCCGCCGCCCGGCGCGGGCAGAGCCGATCGCAGTGCGAAGTTGTGCCAAAACTTTCCGAAGTTAATTAAAACACCCCCCTCGCCCGCCCGCCCGCCTGCCCGCCCTCCCTCCCTTCTCTCGCCGTCGCCGGGCTCCCCGCCGCCCGCCCTCCCTCCCCTCCCCGCCCGGCTCCTCTCACGGCGGCGTCCCTGAGGGGAGCTCCATTGTCTGTGAGGGGATGGCCGCGGCACCCCCCGCCGCCGCGCCCCCTCCGCACCCCCTCCGCGCCGAGGTGCGCGGGGCGCCGGGCCGCCGCGGCGGGTGGCTGCCTCGTCTCCCCCAAAGTTTTTGGATCCGCGTCTCCTCATGATGTATGGATGATATATTGCATTGTGGGTGTCAATATAACTGACGGCCATATTTGCCGGTGCTGCTACTGCTGTAAACAACCCAAAGTGTCTGGGAGACACGGAGACGCTTCACTGAATTTCAGGACGCTTCTCCTCCTCCCGCTGGCCATGTCTCTGGGAATGTCTTACAAGCCCAACTTGAACGCCCACATCCCCGGGACTCCCCTCAACCCGGGTAAGTCCGCGGCGGCAACTGGGTGGCAAGTTTGGGAGGCGTGCGGCGGGTCGCCGCGGTGCCGCACCGGCACCTGGGGGGGAAGCCCCGGACTCGAGTTGGGTTTTTTCTCCCTTGCCCAGTCCGGTATGGCGGGGCAACGGCTCCGCGCCGGCTCCGCGCCGCCATTACCAGCGCCCGCCCGCCCGCCCGCCGGCCGGCG